>CM068834.1:10594909-11194909 GCA_028554795.2 Sinohyriopsis cumingii | reverse complement strand
CGAACTCGCTAAAGACTCGATAGGGGTTCTGTAGGGATAATTTTTTTTTATTTTAAAGATTTATATATTATATAATGAACCATGAAAATATCGAAGACATTATTTCTGCTATCAAAAAACTAGAAGAAAACAAAATTAATATATCTGATGAACTAAATCCTGAAAAAATAATATCTGATTTTGAAACGTTAGAAGAGCTACAGAATGAAAATAAGTACGTTCTATCATCTCAATATAAGTTCGTAAAGCGGATTCAGGCAGTTATGTTTCAGTCACTGGCTATGGTGAGCGATGATCAAGTAAATAAATTTGTTCCTCTTTCTGTCGCAGTAGAAAAGGTCAGATCGGGATTATCCAGCGAGTATCAAACGAAAAAGACAATCAGTACCCGCATAAGATACTTAAGAAAAATTATGTCAGCGGGTACCGACCAAAGCAACTCTGTCTGAATTATTTATTTATTCTGGGATTATATTTATTCTGAAATATTTTATTTATTTCTGAATTATTATTTATTTATTCTGAATTATTATTTATTTATTCTGAGATTATATTTATTCTGAGATTATATTTATTCTGAAATATTATATTTATTCTGAGATTATATTCTGAAATATTATATTTATTCTGAGATTATATTTATTCTGAAATATTATATTTATTTTGAGATTATATTTATTCTGAGATTATATTTATTCTGAAATATTATATTTATTTTGAGATTATATTTATTCTGAGATTATATTATATTTATTTTGAGATTATATTTATTTTGAGATTATATTTATTCTGAAATATTATATTTATTTTGAGATTATATTTATTCTGAAATATTATATTTATTCTGAAATATTATATTTATTTTGAGATATTTATTCTGAGATTATATTTATTCTGAAATATTATATTTATTTTGAGATTATATTTATTCTGAAATATTATATTTATTTTGAGATTATATTTATTCTGAGATTATATTTATTCTGAAATATTATATTTATTTTGAAATTATATTTATTCTGAGATTATATTTATTCTGAAATATATTTATTTTGAGATTATATTTATTCTGAGATTATATTATATTTATTTTGAGATTATATTTATTCTGAGATTATATTTATTCTGAAATATTATATTTATTTTGAGATTATATTTATTCTGAGATTATATTTATTCTGAAATATTTTATTTTTTTCTGAAATTGATGGGTTAGTTGGTACTCAGATTTATGTAAAATGATCAAATTTGCAATTTTGATGGGTTAGTTGGTACTCAGATTTATGTAAAATGATCAAATTTGCAATTTTGATGGGTTAGTTGGTACTCAGATTTATTATATTTATTCTGAGATTATATTTATTCTGAAATATTATATATTTATTCTGAGATTGATGGGTTAGTTGGTACTCAGATTTATGTAAAATGATCAAATTTGGGTTAGTTGGTACTCAGATTTATTATTTATTTTATTTTCTGAATTATCCATCAGATGGGGGGTGTGTGTGCTTGATTCTCTAATTGATTTCAATTGAATAAAATACCAAAACCAACAAAAATTAGAAAAAATCAGTAAAATCAGCTCAAATATCAGTAAAATTAGCTCAAATATCAGTAAAATTATCTCAAAAAATATGTAATTTTTACCGTTTTACTGGTTTTTACTGGTTTTGATATTTTATTAAATTGAAATCAATTAGAGAATCAAGCAACTTACCCCGACGATCTAATGGACAAAATCACCCACAATGGGTAAAATACCCATCAAAAACACGAAATTTGTTTATTTTTCACTGAAATTCAGAAGAAGAAAAAAATATTTCTGATAAAATAAAATATTTCTGATAAAATAAAATATTTCTGATAAAATAAAATATTTCTAATAAAATAAAAATGAAATGAAATAAAATAAAATAAAATAAAATAAAATAAAATATTTCTGATAAAATAAAATAAAATAAAATATTTCTTAATCCGCTCCTTATTTTATTCATTCTGGAATATTATTTTTTTAAGTTGATCGACTTTAATACAGGAGTGTGCATAATTTAGGATCTGATCTCTGCTACAAATGATCTCGATAATATGTTTTTGACGGAGCTCATCTAACTGTTCTTGTGTTAATAAGAAATCCTCACTTCCGTATTCATCAACAACTAAATTAACGTTAAATTGCTCCATGTTTTGTGAAAACGCTGTTCTGATGGCGTTTTCAAGTACTTCTTTGTCGTGTATGAAAACCCTCACGTGCTGGTACATTATATAATATTTACTTGATTAATTAAGATTTCACATACAGATTTATCACAAGTTCTTCTCCACGTATGTCATTTAAGCGATTAAGGTGGTCTGTGAGCTTAAAATTTATTCGTGTTAACATATTATTGTGAACCGCAAATACACAGGATTAGTTGGTTCTTGCACGATTAAACTTCCGGGGGAAACTTGTGGTGTAAATGTATATAAAATATATCCTTGTTGAGCCTGATTTGATTTTCCGAGATCTATTTGATAGCTGCCATCGACTACGTCACAAACCAGATTGACCACGATAGTGCTGGTTATATTAACGATTCCCGGAGAAACGTGTCTGCCGCCGCCATGTGGATCATTATTATGTCTGAGAACAGTTGCTAGTGGTGCTAGTTTTCTCCATGCGTCGAGTATTTTAGGATAAAACTCATCAATGACATCATTGACAGATTTTCTTAATTTATCTGGATTATAATCAGGAAACTTAAACGTTACAATGTCAGCTTCGGGTATTTTGTATTTGGTTGCGAAAAATCTTCTATGATCGCCCGATGATTCAAAAACCAGGTTTATGATTCTATTATGAAAATATTCAATAGTATCAGCTATATTATTTAAAATTTCTACTTGTTTAATAATTTTTCCACGCGTAGATGTCAAATCAGACAAATATTCTCGAAAACTATCACGTAAATTGTCTAGTTGCTCTTCGTGATCTGAATTTATGATACTGATGACATTATTGATATTTATATCGTAAAATGAATTACCACCATCAACGTTGTGTAAGAGCCAATAGTACTCACCAATATTATTGACACTAAATTGATCCCGTTTATCCCATACACGTTTTTCTATATTCCACCAGAAACTTGTATAATTCATTTAATATTATGATGAAAACTTTTCGATGATGTAAAACATCCCGAGTTGGTTCTGGTGGTCCTTCATACACCGGGGGAATTTCAGGCCAACCTAGTACGGATCTTATCGTGGATTGATAAATATCAACGACGTAATCAGGAGAATGTATCTCAACCGTCGAAGATAGCGTCGGTTCATGAACGTTAATTGATATTTTTGCTTCTTTTCCGGTTATTGATTTTATTCTACGTTGAAATTCCTCATTGATATCTTCAATCTCATAACTACCAGTGGGTATTCCAACATCTATCCAGTCAGGAGTACCATCTGGCTTGTTCTTGTTAGCAAATACAAGCAAATTATTTGCTGGTGTACCATTAAATGATTTTGATCTGATATTTGGCCAGCTGTAATATACCCGTAATTGAGCTAACGCTATTTCTTTTACTGGAATTGCAGTAGGAAAATTAATACTAAATTCAGGATCAGATGAACTTACCGAGATCATCGTTATCTTTGGCGGAGTTGTGTTAGTCACGATCTGCTGGAGTAATTCTGTCATTATTAATACATGTATCTTTAATACCGATACCTTCGTCGTATATTTTAGTCATCATTGAAAACTCGAAATCAGATATAATTCAATCACTGAGACTCGCTGATAACAACGAGGATAATTTCGAGTATGCTACCGTCGCTGTGTGTAATTTTATTATGTAATCGGGTAATTTTTCATTCGTGCAAGTACATATTTTTTTGCGATGATATTAAGCACACCTGCAATCGTTGTTGCCGCTGAAATACAAATAGTTACAGCTACTGGTGCCATCATTGTCACCGCTGATAATATAACACCCGTTCCAGCAACAGAAGCGGATACTGAATAAACAATCACGTCCACGATAACCAATCGTCGTCGATATTTTTTTACTTTTACTGTATATTGTTCGACTTGATCTTTCAGCGCCGCCTGCCATTCACGCGCTTGATTGTACCTGTATTGTGCACCGTCCATATATTTTTATGCAGTAACCAATTGAGGTGTTTCAGCTACAAATGCCAAACACCACCAGTAAGATGTTGCGGTTAATTTCTTATCAGCTGCTTCCAGGATAAATATTTCTTCGGTTCCGCTATTTAATATAACAGATACAACCCCGGAAAACCTGTCGGTGGAATGACGCCATGGAAACGTTGTGAAGATCTCAAATCGCGCAGCACTGAACACGGACAACCTGTACACGCCAGTGACTGTTGCGGTATATTTGATAGTATTATTTTGCTGCGACCATGTTGCAAATCCCGATGATACTGTGTATACGATGTTTGTGATATGTCCGGGAGTTATTCCGGTTGGAATTTTAATCAAGTTGGTTTTGTTAACGATCTCAGGAATCCCCGCTACGACGTTTTGCCGTGTTTGTTCGATCGTGTCTAGGTTAGTTTTGATATCTTGCTGTGTTTGTTTGGTCGTGTCAATGTTGGTTTTGATATCAGCGAGTTTCATGTCAACGACAAACGGAGTGCCGAAGAATTCTTCTGCGGTTCTTTGATGGTTTCTGCGAAATCTTGCAAAACCGCCCACGTGAACATCATACTCGGCCCGCAGCGTGGATAGTTTTCCATCCACGTTGTCGACGTATTTTTTTGTTGCTGCGTCTTCGTCGGATGTTGGATCTCTTAAAACTACTATTTTGTTTCCGTTCATGCTAAGTTCACCCGTCATTGTGTCGCCGGTGTTTCTCACACGATTAGCGACGCTTCTTGCAATTTCATCTCTAACTGTTTTAAATGATATACTTGAATCTTTGATTCTACCGCCGTCAGTGAAGAGAGGAATATTATCTGTAACTGCACCGAGTACTCGTCGAACTATATCATTCCATCTGATATTGCTCGTTTTTAGTTTACCATATCGATCTTGAAAAATAACAACCTCATCTGGGTCAACTCCAGCCAGGTTCATGATATCAGCGAGTTCATCTTTAGTCGCATACTTCGACAGATCAACATCGCCGGATGTTCTCTTAACACGTGAGAATCTTCTTCCGTAAATATCAACCATTATAATAAGACCTGTTGTTTAAAACGCTTTACGCGAAACGAATCGGTTGCTTGTATAATCATGCACGACTTTATGTGGTGGTTTGCATGATTTTGATATAGCGTCGAGTACATTAATTACCTCACGGCCGCATATTGGCGGATCTGTCATCGTTTGTGTGGGTAGCGTTGAATACCAAACTTGCGCGTGGAGTGGTGCGACATACTTGATAAACTCAACAGGTGGAGCTAACCCGTATGAATCAAAATAAACGATTCCACGTGGATCAACCGCGTATGATACCCAATGAGTACCGGGTCCTGAATTCGAGTCTAGATTAATAATACCTGTCTCGAGTTTATTCGGTTGTTTCGGTAATTGATCTCGCATAAAAACACCTCTAAAGGCTTTTATTTTTAATTTTTTAGCGGCATCAAGTAAATCAAAATTTGATGCTGGAGCGTCTAACGTGGAAGCCTTAGACCTCTTCCCTAGCGAGATCCGGGTAATCTTAGGCCGCGTCCTTTTTTTTGTATCCACTTCCAGTTGCTTTCTTTACAGCCATTCCAGCAGCTGTTCCAACAGTACCTAGCGCGGCTGCTTTTGCTACGGCTGGAGCATCAGCAGCTATTAACGCTGGAATAGCCGCAAGAAGTGGAAATATACCACCGGTTTTAAACATGTCTTTGATGGCGCTCGCGGAAAGATGAAATTGAACTCCAGTTTTTGATTCCAGGTCTTTATTGAAATGTTAATCTGATTATTTGTCAACGATAACTTGTTTGGACCACCACCAATCTGATCTCGTTTTAGTGATATTTTAGTTCCGCATTTGTTGGCGGTTTTTGATTGAAGCTTTTTTACCTGACCAGGAGTCAGAGTAACATTAACATGACCATAGGACATTTTTATATAAAATATATTTTTCTAAATAACATGATTAAATATTTTCCACTGGTGCATCAACGACCCTCATTCGACCACTACCACCTTCAAGTAACATGGCTTTATCGCTAAGTATGACCGCGATTGCTCTATAATCAACACCACGTGTATTCAATGTTGCTTTAAGATGTATATCAACGACAGATTGTTTTGATAGATCAAGATGCTCCAATGAAAAATAATAAATCGGATATAAAGTTTTGAAATCATGTTGTGATATTTGCAATCCAGTATCCACGTTTTGATCACGTCCCATGAATGACATTAAACGATGATATGCACGCTTCGTGATTTTGTTCATAATTTAGTTGTATATTCTCTGTTGGTTCTTGTTGTCCGTTTATCCGTAAAGAAATATCTGTGACACCTAATTTATCAAATATCATATGAGAGCGAACTTGTGAACCTAATCGATTAGTTTCCTGAAAAGCAATACAAATATGTCGCGGTGCAGAAACACCCAGTTGTGATGCTATATGCCATGTAAACTGACCGTTAACGTTAGTTTGCATACTGTCTGTGCTTGTTGTTAACCATGACAACAAGGATTTACCACCAGTGTCCATGAAAGAAATTAATTTTTGTTCTACTGCGATCGTTGGAGTCATTACCGGCATCCACAGTGAAAGTTTAGACAATATTACTTTACCAGCATCACCAACAGGTCTCCACAGAGCATCGTTATCATCACCTTTAAGCACAAGAACAACCGTGTGTCTAGCTCCAAAAATAACCTTCCTAAAATTTCTACAAAATCCAAAAATATGCGATAGTGGAATTGCACATGAGAATCTTCTATTGCCAGTAGACAACATACTTCTACGTGCTGTAAATCCCAAGTTGAAATTTTCGCTAGAACCATGAACCACTGGCCACACATCAGCATCAGCGTTATCGGCAAAATTTCTTGGTCGTCTTATATTATACGGATCGCTTTCAGGGTGATTGGAGTTATCTTTCACAAACATCATTGTAGGACCTGCTGATCTTGTATAATCATCAGAATATCTTGCTAATCCTATTATTGTTGTAGCAACGTCGACATCTTTCTGAATCGATTCGATATTTTTTCCATCGATCATATAAGTGGCGCTATCAAACAGTGCCATGATCCCGTTGTTGACAAAACCAATTTTTACTGCATCTGCATAATTAGTGTCATCCGTTTTTATAATTGTACCTTCTACCTCAAGGAAAGCCTCAGCTGGTAAAAAGCATCTACTTGTATCATGAACTTGTAGTTCAATTCTTCCACGTTGATTTGGTATTCGTGCTTCATACGAATAAAACTGATAATCACGTACCGATTCATCTTTAAGGACAGGTGCTTCCATGTCAAATGCTGTGTCTGATTCACGCTTAAACATTTTATTATAATTATTTTCGTCTAACACGAAAACCGGGTTTAGAAATTCCACTCCCTGATATCATGCTTGAAATATTATTCCCTGATTCACCGGGTCCTTGATCTGCTAACGCCGCTAGTTTTTGATTTGCAGCCTGATTTATTATTCTGCTGACATCTGCTGGCATAATTTCAGTACTTGCCAGTTTCACCGGTGGTTGTGATTTTCGTCGCAATAATCGTGCTAGTCTTTCTTTGATCGCCGAGAACGCCTTACCAGCAACATTGACAATTGCTCCAGGAGCTTTATCACGAACAATACCGGTAGCTTTCATCGATAATTGTTTTGCAAGAGGCGCTACTTTAGTGGCTATCCTTGTAAATAATCCCTGAATAACATCACCAAGTCCATCTCCGTAAGTAGCTCTGTAGATTGGTAATCGTGAGTTTACCGCTCTGACCTGTACAGGTTTGCGATGATTATTATGTATGATCATCTTATTTTTATTTACCATTTATTTAACAACTAGTCATCAACAAGTTCATCGATAAGTTCTCGGTGAACGCCGATATCCATGATACCACCTTGAAATAATCGCTGACAAATATCAGATGCTTCATTAATTATTTCTGGGGAATTATTTCCGGCACGTTTTCCTCCTATGAGAACCTCTAACCGTGACACATCATTAATGATATTATCAGGACATAAACCAGATCCTGTTTTAGGTTCATCTTGAGGTGTTTTAAATACTGGTGGTTGCATTACCGCAGAAAGTACTTCAGTGGTGACCGGGGGGTCACTTTTTCGAAATCCATGTGGTGATTCTACCGGTGAATATGTCATTGCCGGCGCAGAAATTTTTTTACGTTGTAAAGGTGGAGGAAGCTGATACTGGGAGAGTTGTTCTTGTTGTTTCAGTACCCCTCTAAGTTTTTCTACTTCTTCTTTAATAATTTCATATTTTTGACCTCTAGCTTGTTTTTTGTTGTAATATACGCGATATATATATTTAATAAGATTATCATCATTTATTTTTTCATGACGGGGTTTTAAAGTACTAGATTTATTAAATATGATATTTAATATTGCCTCGGGTAATTGTTCTTCTTTAGTATTTCTAATTTCTTCAATAACTCCTTCCCTAAATTTTGCAATCAATTCCACGTTTACTTCTACTGGTTCGGGTTTACGTGCATGCTCTTTTTGCACGTCGGCGACTTCAGTACGAAGTTTTCCAATTTCTTCAAGTATTTCCTCACCAACAGGTGAAGGTTGAGCCGCAGCTATTTCCCTGGCTATGCCAGGTGGAAGATCTCGTAAAATCTTCTTTGTTTGTTTAGTTCTTCTTGCTATTTTTGCGGTTTGTTCCGCTGCTTGTAGATTTTTTCTAAATGAATCTCGCACGGGAAGAAATTTTTTAATTGCTTCTAATCGTTCTCGTACTATTCTTGCAGTATGAGATTCTGGATGTACCATTATTTTTAACATAACAATTTTTTAATTAATATAGCAGCAGAGAGGGCGCCTACCAACGTTGGTCGTCCAGTAATTAAACAAAAAAATAAATAAACACGTAGAGTACTTTATTTTTTCAGCTACCTTTTCGAACTGAGGGTTTTATTGATGGGGTTGGTTTCAACAAAAAATAAAAACCTCCCAGGAAACGTTTATTTGTGAAAATCTGGACCTTTCTACGAGATTTTATTTTGTTTGTTTTATTTGTTTGTCGGAATTATATGGTCTGTTCGCCCTCTCTGCTGCTAAAGTCTATGTTCATTTCAGAATCCAATTCCATTTCCAAGTCGTCATTGCTTTTATCAGTCCATTTTGTTTAAGTGTTTTTTTTTTTTGTTTGTTTGTTAATAGTATCCATGCGTAGGTAAATTCCATGTTCACTCCAGAGTCCATATCCATTTCCAGGTCTTCGTTGTTTTTGGCAGTCTATTTTGTTTAAATTGTTTATTTTTTTTTGTTAGTAGTATCCATGCTTATGTAAATTCCTTGTTCGCTTCCCATGCTACCTTCAGCCCAGGAATGAATAGCAAGTCCTTGAAGCAGACTGCCGGCTGACAAGACTTATCCGTATTGTAAAGATATGTACATACCGTGAGGTATTTATACACAGTCTGTGCATTGTAGGCATTCGGTTCGTCCCATCGAGAGCACTTAGCACGTGCTGTATGGGATGAACCGAACTCACTATTTCGAAATACGACACAATATACATGAATCAACCTCGGGTATCGTTGTACACAAAAAAGGAAACCCGAGTACATATATTCAATAAATACAAGTTTAATTCCGTGACTATGTGTGTGTGTGTGTGTGTGTGTATATATATATATATATATATATATATATATATATATATATATATATATATATATATATATATATATAACTGGCAGTAACGGGTACTGTGAGAGGCATTGGTAAAATCGTCGTGGTTCTGAGCGCAGATGCATCGCTTCACGGAAACGAGTATGGGTACCTTACATAGGAACCAACTCTTATAAGCAATGAATTAAGAATACATTTATGTTATTGTAATTCCTAAGGATCAAGATATGTTAAATGATATACGTGGAGATAATATGATCACTACAAATGTGAAGGAACCCCAATATATCTTACTTGGGCACTTACAAAGACAAATGTTCTCAATTGTTTCTGCGCATGGATGCTAACATTGATACGGTATTTTGTAGCATTGGCCCATGAATCATTGATTTATGTGAAGCAGCGTGAAATCAAAGAATTGTATGAAATTCGTTGATTAATATTTCACACTGAATTTGGAATTTCCAAATAATTATATTTAGTATGGCATGCCAATATGTGAACTTCATTTGGTCCCCAGCGATGATGTTACTATTGATGGAGGTAAATGTCACTGTTGCACATGTTATCGACGCATTGAAAAGTGACGTGAATGTGTATGCGGCTGTATGGTAAAGAGACCTATATGATTTATTTGTATCTTTCAACTAGAAGTTATAGTAATAAATAGACTTAGATAGGTTGTCACAAGCTGCTTTTAATAAGATGTACATTTTTATATATGTCTTTCGATGATATCTAAAGAAAGTTCGTAACCAATAATTCTAACTTAATGTTGTGGAAGGAAATGTATTGAATATGTTTAGATAGCTTGCGTCCATATTTCTTTTCTAGTTTCATATGTGCGAGAGAGAGAGAGAGAGAGAGAGAGAAAGGGGACTGAGGGAGATATGGGGGGAGGGTGTCAACGCATATGTTACTTTTCCTTCGGTCAAGTTTTATTACATGTCGTTAAAACAGTTAGTTATTTGTTTTCAATAAATGAAATGGTATCTGATTATGACTTCTGTTAGGATATCTTTGAGTACTGATGTCGTGGTCCTGAGTGATGATGGATATCTTCAAATACATGTAGCAGCAGAGAGACTGAGCCCACCAACTATTTCGTCAAACAGAACCTTCTATCGAAAACACTCTTGATAGAAGTATTGTCTTCACAAAATAAACCCTTCTGGTCAGAAAACACTGATAAATAGGCTTTCTCCGCTGACCAGAAGGGTTATCTCATGAAAAATGTCTACCTATATAACTACTTCTCGGATACAAGGGTCTACTAGACGAAACATTCGGTGTTGTTTCAGTCTCTCTGCTGCTCGAAATACAAAGTATTTCTAATTCTAGAATTTTTAATGCAAGCATTTCTGCTGAAATAATTGTCTGTTTTTCGGGAATTTTTGCAAGTGTCGCCTCACTCTGCTGCTGTAAATTAAATTATCAGTTATCAAATAATGGCAAATATCGGAGAAGCTCTCACAACTAGATTAGCTCGAGAACGACTTCAAGCAATCAAACAATTTCTTCCTGTTCGTGATAGTGTCAGAGAAAAATTGCAAGCGAGACAGCAATCGCGAGAAGGTTTCGTAGAGTCTACAGAGGAATTATTCAAACCTGTCACTGCAGTCACTGGAAAAGTTTTAACTGCAATCACAGGAACTCCCGAGGATGTTGCAAGAGAGGGTGAAAAACCACAGCAAGGTTTACTTCAAGCAATAGAACACCTTAGTAAACAACAAGCTACAACTGTCAAAGCATCATTTGTAGACAATTTTACTGATGATGGTATCGATGAAATAAAAAATATTCCACTGAGTAGCCCAGATGAACTTAGACAGTTTCCTGTTTGGATTGTTGATAATTTTCATTGTAAAAATGAATTTCTAAAACCAGAAACTATTGAAAAAGGTATAACTCAAGCTGAGTGGACTGATTATGTGTATAAAATAAATCAAGATATCCCCCGAATAACTAAAACTGATGATACTTATAATTTTATAAAAACAGGTGTAGTTGGGTATAATAAACAATTGAGAGATAAAAGAAATAAAGAAAAACAAGAAGAAAAAAAAGCGAAAATACAAGCGAAGGAAGAGCGAAAGCGAGCTCTGGAACAGAAAGCGCAAGAACCTAAAAAAGACGAGGAAGACCACCAAAAACACTAACTAGTGCAATTACAGTGCCACACCAAGATATCCCAGATGCTTCTCCTCCGACTCCAGAAGAAGATATTTTTGAAGAACTTGAGTTGTTTGAACCTAAAACCGGATCTGGTCTAGCTATTTGTCCTGATAATATTATCAATGACGTATCACGGCTGGAAGTTCTTATCGGAGGGAAACGTGCCGGGAATAACTCACCAGAAGTAATTAATGAGGCCGCGAGTATCTGCCAAAGATTGTTTCAAAATAAAATTATAGACTGTCATATTTATCGGGAATTTATTGATGAGCTCATCGACGATTAGAAAAATATTAATTAGATAACATGATCATACACAATGCTCAACCTAACCCGGTCAGAGTAGTAAACTCACGATTACCAGTCTATCAAGTAACTTACGGAGATGGTCTTGGTGATGTTATTCGGGGTTTGTTTAGAAGAATGGGTCCTAAGGCGTTACCAATCGCAAAACAATTATCGATGAAAGCTATTGATGTTGTCAAGGATAAAACCTCTGGAGCAATTGGTAATCTTGTGGGTAAAGCATTCACAGCAATCAAGGACAGACTGGCGCGGTTAATACGTAAACCTCAAAGAGGTTCGCCGAAAGCGGTCCAACCAGTAAAATTACCAAGCACAGAACTTATGGCCGCAGATGTCAGTAAAGTAATAAATCAAGCCGCAAATCAAAAACTAGCAGACTTGGTAAACCAGGGAATACCCGAGCAAATAAATACAAGTCTGATATCACGAAGTGGTCTTCGTTTTAGACGACGATAATTTATATAAAATGTTTAGACGTGTATCAGATCCAGCGTTCGATATGGATGCACCAATACTCAAAGAGGAGTCTGTGCGCGATTATCAGTATTATTCTTATGAAGCAACAACACCCATTCAACGCGGACGAATTGAATTACGAGTTCATGATACAAGTAGATATTTCTTACCCGCTGAAGCATTCCTTGAAGTCACGGGGGAACTTGTAACAGATGTTGTCGCTAATACAGAATACGGAGCTAATGTCCGAGTTGGTTTTGTTAATAATGGCATCATCGCGCTATTCAAAAGTGCTTCATACAGCATAGATGGAAAGGAAATTGAGATAATTCAGGATAATGTTGATGTTGCTACAACAATTATCGGGTTAGCACGATACTCAGATGATTACACTAGATCAGCTGGTCCGACTATGATGTTTGCTAAGGATAATTCTAATCATCCGGATGGTAGATCTAGCATTGTGAGACAACCAACAGACCGTGTTACTCCTCCCGTTGCTATTAATGCAGTAGAAGATTTAGCATTTCCCAATCCTAATTACAATCTTGGTTTTGCTACACGTAAATTAATGTTATCGGGTAATCGTAGAAAATTTTCATGTGTAATTCCACTGTCTCACATCTTCGGATTTTGCAGAGGTGTTCGGAAGGTTATTTTTGGAGCCAAGCATACACTTGTACTTCACCGAAAAGGTGATGATAACGACGCTATCTGGCGAAAAGACGGCGTTGCTGCCGGTAAAGTAATATTATTCAAGATTGCGTTGTGGATGCCAGTAATGTCCCCATCGATCACTGAAGAGCAACGGCTACTCTCTTTCATGGACACAGGTGGTAAATCACTGATATCATGGTTAACAACATCCACAGATTCCATTCAGGGCGCCGGTGCCGGGCAATTCACGTGGCACATAGCATCACAGCAAGGAGTGTCAGCACCACGACATATTTTCGTTGCACTCCAGGCTAATGCGAGAGTAAATTCACAATTACAAAGTCATATGATATTTGACAAACTTAATGTCTCTGAAGTTTCGCTGCGAATAAACGGGCATCAAGAACCATCCGAAGACATATTGATAAATTTTGAAAACAATCAAGTCGCACGTGCGTATCATCGTCTGATGACATTTATGGGACGTGATCAAAATATTGATACCGGGTTGCAGATATCACAGTTGGATTTCACAACGCTGTATCCGATTTATTACTTTTCGCTGGAACATCTTGATTTAACCAAACAATCTGTCGTTGATATACACTTCAAGGCTACCGTGGGTGAGTTTCCCGTTGGTGCTGCAGGTCCACCTGTAGTTCCTGCTGGTTTCAGAGCGATTGATGTCATACTCTCCGATAAAGCAATGCTACTTGATGGTGTTGGTGGACGAATGAGAGTCATCGATGCCCCGGTGGAAAATATGTAATTTTCAAAAATATGTAACATCGCTGCTAGCAATGCAATTAGATCAATCACTAACAAAATAATGTCATACAATCAAGTTAGTGTTACTCTGACTCCTGGTCAGATCAAGAAATTGCAATCAAAAAATACAAGCAAATGTGGAACAACAATAACACTTAAACATAATCAACTAGCGGGTGGACCAAATAATCTATCGCTGACTAAAACACAACTTAATCATCTTAATAAAGCAAAACAGGCAAAGACTGGAGTTCAACTTGATCTCTCTCCGAAAGCTATAGCGAATATGACTAAATCCGGTGGAATATTTCCATTACTTCCAGCGATACCAGCATTGATTGCCGCAGCAGCACCAGCAGTATCAAAAGCTGCAGCGTTAGGAGCTGTTGGAACCGCTGCTGGAATGGCACTAAAGAAAGCCACAGGAAAAGGATACAAAAAAGGGACGATCCGTCCGCGGATCCGGGCTAAGACTCCCAGGAACTCCGCCATCATGGTACCCAAAACGGTTTTGAAAAATGCTAGCATTTTTACACCGATGTCAAATTTTGATTTGCTTGATGCTGTTAAACAATTAAATATAAAGAACTTCAGAGGCGTCTTTATGCGAGATCAATTACCACAACAACCAAATAATCCAGAAACCGGAATTATTAATCTTGATAACAGTGATGGTTCAGGAACTCACTGGGTTGCTTACGCGATCGATCCACGTGGAATTGTCTATTTTGATTCGTACGGGCTAGCACCGCCAATTGAGTTTCTTCGATATACAAAAAACATCCCCCTGTCAAAGACAGGGACAAAGTCAGGGTCAAAGACAGGTAAGGTTTGGTATTCAACGTTACCAACACAAACACTGACCAATCCTCCGATATGTGGCCGTGAAGTATTAAATGTTCTTGATGCAATCTCGAAATCAAAGATTTCTCCTCACAAAGTCGTGCATGAATACACGTTGAAATCACAGATGCGATTTCCAAATTTAAACAATCCCATAACTAATAATGGTTGATATTTACGGAAGATCAAGCAGAACAAAGGAAGAAAAAAAGATATCGATTTATCGAAGTATGCGACCAAAGATGAAATTGATAATCTTTTAAATCTAACCGGAATAGACCCAGATGAGGTTGTAATTTTTCAAGATCGACATGGCAAGCTAAAAACCAGTAACATTAAGTGGAATGACATAATTCGCAGGGTCCTTGGAGCTACCACGGACAACATCGTTGTATTCACTGACAGCGGCAGAATCAGAGATTCGTCGATATCAATTGCGATGCTGCGAGATGATGCACGAAAAGCCGCAGGGGAACGTGTAGCGAAGACCGGTGATACAATGACAGGTGAACTCAGCATGAACGGTAACAAAATAACCGTTTTAAGAGATCCAACATCCCCGGAAGATGCCGCAAACAAACAATATGTAGACACGAGTGTCCGCACAATCACTAGCGCCACTGACAGTAAACTAACCACGTTGCGGGCAGAGTATGATGTTCACGTGGGCGCGTTTACAAGACTTCGAAGAAACTTCGCAAAAACTGATGATGCCGTGGATAAGTTCTTTGGGATTCCTCCAGTCATCGATATGAAACTTTCTGAAATCATACCAAATCTTACTAATAACGCCAACGATATCAACAAGATTAATACCCGGTTAGGTGTAGTCAGAACAGATAGAAGTTTTCCAGATCAAATCGCGTTGATACAAAATAGCATTGACACGATCAAACAAACACAGCAGGATATCGTATCGGGTATTCCTGAGATCGTTAGCAAAACCAGTCTGATTAAAGTCCCCACTGGAGTTACCCCCGGGCATATCACCAACATCGTATACACGGTATCATCGGGATTCGCAACATGGTCCAAACAAAATAATACTATCAAATATACAGCAACAGCCACTGGTGTGTATAGACTGTCTGTATTCAGTGCCGCTAAATTTGAGATCTTCACAACATATCCCTGGAGACATTCCACCGATAAATATTCCGGGGTTGTGACTATCATATTAAACAAGGAAACCGAAGAAACATTTATACTGGAAGCCGCAGACAAGAAATTAACCGCAACATCTTACTGGTGGTGTTTGGAATTTGTAGCTGAAACGCCTCAATTGGTTACCGCGTAAAATAATAAAATGGCATCAACGACAACACTAATGACAGAGTCATTAAATGCGCAGCAATATAGATATGATCAAGTACGCGAATGGCAGTCAGAGTTAAAAAACACTATTGACAAATGCGCAACAAAGATAAAAAAATACAAACGGCGTGTAACTGTATTAGACACAATAGTGTATTCTGTATCCGCGGTAGTTGCATCTACTCGGGTGCTATTATCAGCGCTGACACCAGTGACAACTGCAATTACAACTGCAGTTGTGATTACAATTACAGTTTCAACATCAACGACAATTGCAGGAGTTGCTAATATTATTGCGAAAAAAATATCCTCGTGTGCGCTAACAAAATTGCACGAGTATGAAAAGTTAAACAGCGCGGCCACGAGCACCTACTCGAAATTGTCCTCGTTGATATCATCCAGCCTTGACGATACAGTTATATCCGATTCCGAATTCACGTTGATGTCCAGCGCATACAACGATTACGAAAACACAAAGAACTTTGATTTGAAAACGATGAAGATAAATAATGACGGAGATACTTCAAGAGATAGCGGCAAACACAGCTCCGGTAAAAACATCAATGATAACAATATCTTCGACGCAACCAGAGTTTCATATTAATTTTCCAACTGCAATTCCAGTAAAATAAATCGCACTGGCACAATTACGAGTATATCAGAGTTGGCCCAACATCAGGTCGACATCATTTTACGAACAGTTGCCAGATAATTCATTTGTATTTTCGTATCAGAATAACCCCGACGGTACTCCAGATTGGGATGTCATTCATTTACCAACAGGGTCTTATCAGATAGAAGAAATCAACAAAGAAATACAGCGTCAAATGAAGCGTATCACCGGAAAAGAAGCAAAAATATCAATAAGTGCTCACGAGCCAACGTTGTCAACGATCATCGAAGTCGCTTCACCGGGTTACGCCGTAGACATTTTATAACAGTTCAATCAGAACAGTATTAGGATGGCCTGAAAATCCACCACCGACACCACCGATACCACCAGAATCAAAAAAGTCTGATTATATCACTGACGCGCAGTCATATCACGGAATTACACCGTTATACAAAGAACGACTGGATGCTATAAAAAGTGCAACGTTGGGTGGTGATTTTATCTTCTTTGGTGCCAATGTTCAGTTGAATTTTATTCACGAATGATTTCCAGGAGGAGGATTTAAGGCTTTTTCTCCTGAACTAAGCGATATTACTGAATATCTTAAAGAAATTACTGAGTTACATAAAACACAACTAGCGCATCTGCGGCAACGCTTCCAAGAATATCTTTCCGATATAACAATTGCACGCAGCGAAATCATTTCACGAATCGAAATATTAAATCAAATTGCCGCAGATATGGAATATCTTAACCAGCGAGTAATTCAGGCAGTAATTAACAGTAAACCCCGTGATAAACACTTATTTTTGGATAAGTACTCGCTGAAAGAAGCTGAGCTACCGAATTATAAATGTCCAGGATACGTTTCCCCGGTCATCTTGAAAATTTTTTTTACTGATGTCGTCGATGAATACTTCGATGACATACTTGACCAGCACAAAAAAATACTACCACCGCCAACTACCCTCAGACATGATAATTCCACAGCCAGCGATGGCAGACATATTTCTCCGGGAATCGTAAATATCACTGAAGTGGTCGCGGTCAATCTTGTGTGTGACGCAATTGATGGCAGTTACAACATAGACACAACAGTATCAAATCAAGCCCAGCAAGGGTTTATACTATACTCATTTACTCCTAAAGAACCACCTGGGTTTTTGATTGTACAAGAGCCAATCAATCCAGTATTTCTGCAGTGTTTAAGTGCAACGCTGACAAGGATGGATTTTAAAGTCACTGACCAACAGGGTAGACTTTTGGACCTGAGAAATAAAACTATTAGTATTAATTTGCTGGTGAAGTCGTAGACTTCAAATCCTAGAGTGTTTTACACTCCAAGGATTTTCAAATCGTGAAACGATTTTCAATTAATAATATCATATTATAATAATGTCCAAAAAATCTTCGATTTTCAATGCAAAGCATTTTCCAAAGACTTCCCAGAAATGCAAAGCATTTCCGAAAAAATATGATGATGATGAAAATGTCTCTGACATTTGCACCAACAGTGACACCGACAGTGATTTTATTGTTAGTGACAGTGATCTCTCTGACAGTGATTTTATTGTTAGTGACAGTGATCTCTCTGACAGTGACGACAGTGATGTCACCGACACCGACAGTGATGTCGGCAACAATAACAGTGCTATCTCCGTCAGTGACAACGTCACTGTCACAATAAATTATATTAAATGATAAAAAAAAAAAATATAGCATGTATCAGCACGTGAAATGTTCCATACACGACAAACAAGTACTTAAAGAATTTATCAAAAAAGTATTCAGCGGAACGTCGTTGATTGGTGAAGTTAAAATAGTTATTGATAAACACGGCGATGATAATTTTTTACTGACAGAATCACAGTTGAAACAACTACAAGAGAATCATATCACAATGATCATGTGTTTTCCAGACCAAATTATGAATTATACTCACTCGTGTATTTCACGGGATCATCTTGATAAGATATTGCAGTAAAAACGCATGCGTTAGAAATGTCAAAGACATTTCCAGAAATACTTTATTTACTAGTAAATCGGACGGTAAAAAAAAGTAATATTTTTTTTAACTTTCGATTTCACTTCCAAGTATTTGACGAAGTCAATGACGAAATCAAGGTGAGGTATTTACTTCCTCGTCAGTGACTTTGTCAGTGATTTCGTCGTTGATTTCATCCTTGACGCTGTCATCGCTGACTTTGTCAGCGGACATACAATGTTTCAATTTTCTAACGCGATTATTTATTATCTTTTTTGTTTCATACTCGGCTGCCAGTGCCAGCCTGATCTTTTCAATTGCACGAGAGAATGGAACAAATTCATTTATTTGTGCTTCTTCTACGCTGGCCAGTGATTTATACAAATTATTTTGGATCATCTTTATGAATCGATATTGAGCAGGAAGAATATAACGCCCTGTGCATTTAGATTCATATAACGATTCAAAATCAGACAGAATTGTTTCAGGATTTAGTGATAAATTAAATCCTTGTTTTTCTAATTTTTTAATAGCATCAATCACATTATTGATATTTTCGTGATTCATATTTATATATATATATATATATTTATATCTTTAAAATAAAAAAACATCACATCTCCTTTGAGTATCTAGGGTGTCTTATGACATCCTACCAAACTCAGCAGCGGAAACACGACCCCCCCAATGAGCTCCTAACCTGTCAAATAACAGTCTAGAGAGCCCAGAGGGTGTGTTTGCGAACGACGAGACATTCCCCATTTGTGAACCCCTAGCTTACCATTTGATATGCTAGCAAGGTTCATATAGGGACAACACATAACATATAACTTATCCTAGGTACTTAATTCTAACTTATCCTAGGACGGTACAAACATATAGACAACACAGACAGATGCGGGGTTTTATTCTACGTGCAACAAAATTGCACCCCCTCCCCAAAATCAATCCCGTTGGTTGGTAAAAGACCACCCCTGACGGGGAGATAACGGAGAAAGTTGTGCAACTTCGTTGGGTTTCGAAACCCCGTATATTATTCGGACGATATTATATATAAACCGACTGATACCTGGAAGTTCAGAAATAGCTCAGCGTGTTAAAACGTTTTTTTCTTAAATATGATCGTGTGAAAAATACGGATGTACCATAAACCCGAACAAGTGTAATAAAATAGTGATATTGTCTGTAAAAAAAAAGATAAATACGCGTTTGTCCCTGACTTTGTCAGGGATAAAATCATTCTTGACTTTGTCACCTTGACTTTGTCAAGGGGAAATAAAGGGAAGTTATTTACTTCCTTGTGCAAAAATCCGTCTGCTCGCTGTGTTACCTGTAACGATTTACCACTGAATAAATTTACCTATTGCACAAAGGGAGGGAACTAATTGCATGAGATATGCCTAGAAATGCCGGCATTTCTACGGAGTTATCTCCGTTTGAAAATCCTAGGATTTTAGCGATAATGAAAAGTAATCTTCTGCTTATATGTTTTTGACAGAGTAGATTTGGTTATATTTTCTGCGACTTTTTGTACTGAGGGTGTACAAATACCGAAATACTTGCCAGCTGCATATATCGATTGAAATATTATTTCTTCATTTGTATCTAAGTTTATAGATACAACTGCCCTAGACTCCCCCCCCCCCAGCATTCCCAGCCCTACAATTTTGGCGTTGTGTCACAACTCTCAGATTGGATAAATTATTATTAAGTCTTTGTCCATCAATGTGATCAATTACAATGCCGTCTTTGATTATCCCAAAGAAACACTCGAACGCGAACCTATGATTAAGATACCTTATTTTGCCAGCAGTAAACATTAAATAACCAGCATTATTAACGACACCAACTGGTTTTTTCAATTTACGATGTCTCACTATTCCCTCGCGAGATGCTTCATAATTCTTAATGGTTGGATGTGTGACAAATTCTTGATTCATTTATATAGTAATATATTTGTCTAATTTATAATTTGTCTGAAAACAGAGTTATATAATCACTCTCAGATTTCAGCGCATCTCCATTTTTTTTTTTATTGTAGTATCGCTTGAGTTCACGGTATCGCTTTCCTCCGCATCCCGCACATAACTGTGTTTTACCCCTGACCACAATGCTACATCGAAGACACGGTATAGGTCCTGTGCTTCCTCGTTTGATGCTTTGTATGTGTTCATCGCAGAATTCCTTCCTGCAGGGCTTATTACAGACTGTTACAGATCCAACTTTTAACCACTTGCAGTTATTCATTTATATATATAATATTTCTTATTTAAATATTTGTCTTAAATATAATATGAAGGAGTTATTTGGCGCCGGGAGATTAGATCTTGACAGACTAAACAGAGACTCACGACGACGGAATCTAACTGATCTATTTAATATTATCAGGGATGCCAAAAAAGAATTCCGCGACGACGGTGCTTCTCATGTATGGTCGTCATTTAAAATTATCCGCGATATTGACGAAATCATCGATGACAGCATCGATGTTGACGAAGTCATCGATGCTACAATGACTGATGGTCGAGCAAAAACAATTATTGATTATCTTCCCCTTGATAAACATCAACGCGGTAAGAAATATTTTTTCAGAATAAAATTTATTGTGCAAACAGATTCCGATACGTGGATTATCCGTGACAAACTCGACCCCATTCTTGCTAACGGAAAGACCATTCTGTTAAGTAAAGATTCCAAACCAGGAATGCTGACCGGGATTGATAAACCATATTACGCTCGAGCGTATCCTGTAACCGCAGTCGTTTATGGAATCTATCTGGTAAAAAACCCAAAAATTGATAAACTCGCCCCGATGAGAACGTCTTCGTCGTTGACGTTAAATTGTGTAGCCGAGCGAGTAATGGAACATTTTAAAAACGCAAAACGAGGAAACGGTTTAACCGATCTGCGACGTGAAAAAATAACAGCATGGGCTGAGCAAGTCAAGGATACTGGAGCATCAATAAATGATGTTGCTGTGCTATCAAGTAAATTAAAATTTTCAATAACAGTAAAAACACTAACCGGGGAAATATTATATAATTCGAAGCATTATAAAACGTCAGGATCACCGATTGAAATTATTGATCATAACTCTCATGCATGGACTGATGCGGTTACAATATTTCCACGAGATCGTGTTGTAAAACTTTACTCGGAAAACATATTTGATGTTATTTACACGCTGAGTAAAACCGACCCTGTGTCAGTGTGGTTATTTAAGAGTTCCGAAGATGACGAATATGATCAATTTGTAAAACCCAACGGTGAATTATACCGGACGGATTCCTTGCAACAACAAATGAAAAAACTCGCAGAGAAATATGTGAAAGAAAACATTGAGCAGTTATTGGTTAATTGTTTTACAGTTCCAAGTGTTGCCGCTCACGCCGCAAGAGAAAGAAATTCGTTGAGACCAACCCGAAGTCAGTTTCTTTCGGATATACAATTAAGTTGTGTCGAGTATGGGCATGGCGGGTTGTGGAATACCCGGTATGACTACCGAGGTATGATTTCTGTGGATATGATTGCTTGCTACCCAGGAAGCTTTCTCGGGGTGGGCGAGTGTCGCGAATACTTTAAGCGATTTGGACATCCCACGAACTCGATGACACGAGTTGCTATAAACGGTCCTTTACCCGACTTTGACCTGACAGGATTTGCTCGTGTGACTTCGTTTGAATTCGCCGCGAGACTTCATCCGTGCTGTTATGTTTGGTTTGGCAGACACTTCAGTGAAAAGCGCTGGGTACCAATAGTGTTATTGCGATATATGCTTGACAGCCGAATACTGGTATCGTTGACTGTCAGTGAAGCAATCATATCATATCGACCGCAGACCTCAGTTTGGTTGCCAACACCGGAGCGTGTCAGTGTAGATGAAGTTATTAGCGAGTATGCACGAAAGAGTCCAAATACACCGATGGATGTCATTGTCGGTGAGGCTCCTAAAGTTCTCAAGATCAAACATAGCAATAGTGAAAAAAGAGCAAAAGATCTTGGACGAAGAATAATTGGTAAATTTACTCAAGGTGCTGCATATGATCACAAACTACATCACTCGCGACTGATTATCGATGATGCTGAATTGGATTTTATAATTGCTGACGCTGTTGCGAGAAATATATTTTGTAATTGGGAGGATGTGTTCTTGTCCGACGGGAAAAAGTTGGGCACAATTGTAAGTTATATCGACGGAGAATCGCCTCAATACACACATTTAAGATCTTCAATGCTGGCTAATTTTTCGATAAATTTGCTATCAATGATAAATCGATTTTCTGACACCGCAGTTAGAGTTGCAACGGATTCATTTTATATCAATAAAAGATACTTAGAATCGCTGGCTTTTACAAGCAACGATTAATGGAGTTCGTGGAGAATAAAAGCGGAGATGTTACCTGAATATTGTGAATCCGCTGATGTTGCAATTAAGGATGATTATTGTAAATTATCAGAAATGTCGACGAACAAGTCAATGTTGCCATCTGTGCATGATCCAATCACTAGACACAAAGGATTGTATTGGAAGATTCAATAGCTGATAAAATTAATAATGAAAACAACAGCATCACCGATGGTGATATAATAAAAAGAAAACTCGCCGGTTACAAACAGAGTGACAAAAAAAATAATCGCGATTTCGACCTTGATGTTGACTTCGTTGTTGCGCTGAAACAACAGCAGAATAATCACTGCGCGAGCTGTAACTGTATAATGCTATGGCAGTATTCGAGTAATAATCCAAGACAATTTACCGTAGACAGAAAAGATAACAATCGCGGTTATACACGTGATAATATCATGTTGACCTGTCTTGAGTGCAATCGACGTAGAGGCGCTAGTTAAGTGATCGCGGTGGTAATTGCGTATCCTCAGGAATCACCTGTAATTGCTCACGTGTGAATCCACGTTGAGGAGCAGTTGAATCCAACCTGTAGATTGCTGGTCTACCAGTAGATCTTGTTATGTTAGATATCTTGTGTGTGGTAACACTCCAAATGGGATCAGTCGCTCTTCGTTTACCACCTTCAAGTTCACCCGGTTCATATAAATATCTAACTGTAAATCACCCAATATTGGCTGCGCTGAAGAATCACGTCGTTGTGGTATATGTTTTTTTTTGTGATTGCGATGGCAGGTTTCATGTTGGTTGTTCGTGTGATCTCATTATTTAGCGCAGCTATCACGCTTGGTAATCTTGCAACCCATTCGCCCGATCTCGTATCCTGAATAAATTCCTTCGCGTATTGATATCCAAATAACCGCTCAGCAAGTGTTCGATTAAATCGCTCAACAATTGCCTGATCGCGATGAATTTCAGTATGTCCTCGTCTGATGGTGACGTTATGTTGCTTCATCAACGATGATACTGCACCCTGAAATTCTTTGCCAGGATCAACTTGTAATAGATTTGGCCAACGTAGACCACGTTGATAAATTCGTTTAAACGCAGATCAACCTCAGATGCTGTTTTAGTCGTTAACGGTTCTGCATCTTTGTATTTACTTGCAACATCAACTACAGTTAACGCGTATTTATATGTTCGACGACGAACGGTATCATGTGGTAGAAATAATATATCAGCCTGATGAACCTCGTTTGGCACACTAACATCAAAATAAGCAAAGTGAATTTGTTTAGCACGCGGCAGATAAATTTGCCATATTGCCTGTCGGGATAACCAATTTTTAGCAGTATCACGTGTGACTTTTGCTGCACTGGCAAGTTTACTAATTGCTGCGCTACCCCTCCAGTATCCTCTTGGGGAATAATAAATAGACTCCATTATAATTAATTATCAGCGCCTAATACAAGCTTAGATTTCATTGCGGATTTTATTAACCAGGATGCTAACTTTTCTTTGAAAGATTTATCAGTGATGGCATTTAACGCATGAATTAATTTCACATCCGCGAGATGGCGCTGTTGCAAATCCTTAGTTCGGTAAGCTACATCATGAACATGACACGCCTTATCAATAGCATTTATCGGATATTCACCTGGATTTGGCTGATCCTGAGCATCAAGTCTGATATCAAGTCGGGTTCCAGGACCACAGTAATTATATCCTGGAAGATGTTTTTCTCCTGGGTATTTAGCCCACGGTGTTCCTGGTAACTTGGCTAACTTGGCTGCAATATAACCTCCTTTTTTTAAAATAAATTTAAACTTTTTTGTGCCACATCGTTCACA
This sequence comes from Sinohyriopsis cumingii, assembly GCA_028554795.2. NCBI lineage: Eukaryota > Metazoa > Mollusca > Bivalvia > Unionida > Unionidae > Sinohyriopsis > Sinohyriopsis cumingii. The sequence goes on along the minus strand of CM068834.1, from coordinate 11,169,803 downwards.
CTTGCCTGTAAGCGCTTGTCGATTATTTTTTGTTGTAATTGTTGTCATATCCGCAGTTGGGGTACGTGCTCGGCATTTCACACAATATAAATCCATATTATTTTTATGATACGTCTAATGGAGATTACTGACTATTCTGCGTCAAAGCGACGAGAGCCAATTAAACATAACTCAGTGCTACCAAATTCTGTTCGAATGATTATTATAGGCCCATCTGGGTCGGGTAAGACGCAGTTGTTACTTAATTTAATAATGAAGTGGATGAAGTGGGATGAATTATATTTGATAGCCCCATCTGTGGACGATCAGCGATGCTACAGCGTGTTAAAAGATTTTAACGAAAGTGCAAAATCGATAAGTGAAGAAGATGTTGTTGATTTTATAACTGATATTGATGAAGCACCGAGTATCGATGATATTGATGGGAGTATTAATAATTTAGTCGTGTACGATGATATGTTGGACAAACAATCAAACCCTGCCAGGATATTCTCACGTGGACGACACAAAAACGTTGATGTGATTTATGTAACTCAACGATATACACAAATCCCGAAAGTGATCAGAGATAACTGTAACGTTCTCGCGGTATTTAACGGCGTTGACTTACACACGTTACGAAATATTCATCAGACTTGGTGCAGCGGTGACATGGACATAAATAAATTCAGAAATTTCTTTAGTCGTGCTCAGGCAAAACCACACGGATTTGTAACGATAAATTTACATGATCCTCGGACACGGTATCGAGTTGGGTTAGATACAGTTTTTAATTAGAAATACTTTGTATTTCGAGCAGCAGAGAGACTGAAACAACACCGAATGTTTCGTCTAGTAGACCCTTGTATTGAGAAGTAGTTATATAGGTAGACATTTTTCATGAGATAACCCTTCTGGTCAGCGGAGAAAGCCTATTTATCAGTGTTTTCTGACCAGAAGGGTTTATTTTGTGAAGACAATACTTCTATCAAGAGTGTTTTCGATAGAAGGTTCTGTTTGACGAAATAGTTGGTGGGCTCAGTCTCTCTGCTGCTCATGTATACGTGTATAGGTACCTTACATCGAATCCACGCTGTTCTGTGCAATGATTAAAGAATAAAGATGTTAAATTATATTACGTAAGGAAAAGGAGATGCTAAACGATTTAATGCAAATAATTTGACTCGTACCAATGTGCGGGAAGGACAAGATATTTTACTCAGACATTTACAAACCTAAATGTATAAGTTGGTTCTGAGCACGGATGCTAAAAGTGATACGGTACTATATAGCGCGGTTGAAGGAATCTTTGATGTAAAAATTGAAACAACATTAAAAGAACGGTGTGAAACTTCTTGATTTATACTGCACACTCAATTTCGCATGTCCTAGTAAAGATGTTAACTATGGAATGGTAATTCATACGTGAAGTTTTGTTTGTTCTCAGATGGAATGTTATCATTGGTGATGTCCGTTTTCTGCGTGTTGCCGGCATATGGTTGTGAAATTCTCTGTGGCAATGAATATATTTTTATTTTTTTATATTTTTTTTGTCATTTGTTGTGATTACTCTATAGGAGTCGGACCTCTACTATTTGCAGTTTTCTTTGAACAAGGAATGTTGGTTCCAGGCACGGATGCTGTAAGGAAACTTGCATTAATGAAAAGGCTTTGGTCGATTGTTACACTGTATACTCTAATGATAACCTTTTAGTCTAAAATATAAAAAAATAATACTTTCTTTAATTTACTGGTGGTTAGTGTCAGATGGTTAGTTCCAAAATCATAATATATATTTTATTGGCATCAACTTGTGCTGTAACATGCAATGGTAAAAAGGTCGTGGTTCTGAGAGATGATGCATCACTGCAAGGGAACAAGTATAGGTACCTTACCTACGAGCCAGTTCTTGTGAGCAATGATTTAAGAATAAAGCTGATAAATTGCAATTCCTAAGGATCAAGAGATATTGAATGATATACATGGAGAAAATCTGACGTTTACATGTGAAGGAAACCCAATATATATTCCCGAGGCTTTTATAAACACAAATGTTTAAGTTGGTTCTGACCATGGATGCTAAAATTGATACGGTACTGTAAAGCAGAGGTCCAGGAATATATCGTGCAAGTGAAACACGGAAAGAACGAATAGTATGAAATCTTTTTGTACAGCACAGAATTTCAAATATCCTGGTTAAGATGTCAACTATAGTATGATAAAACATATATGAAGTTGTTTTGAGTTCCCAGCGGGGATGTTATCATCCATGACGTGAATGTCCGTATTCTACATGTTGCGGCACGTCATTGGAAGTAGGATATACATTTCAATGTAACAATAAAAATATAGTTTTTCCTTTGTCTTTGTTCTAATAGCAGTATGGTAGTCTGGCCTGTACTATTTCTAGTTTTCTTTCAAGAAGTAATGTTGGTTCCAGGCGCGGATGCTATAAGGAAACTTGGAGTAATGAATTAGCTTTGGTCTCAAGTTACACTGTATACACTCTCATGATAACCGTTTCGTCTAAAATAAGGAATAGTACTTTAATTTACTGGTGGTTAGTGTCAGATGGTTAGTGGTAAAACATAATATACTTATTTTTATTCTGGCATTAACTCGTGATAGAAAACTAAATGTTAAATGCGTTATCGAAACAGCTGGAAGAAAGAGAAGGATTTGTTAGGAAGCAACAAGAAGCTTAAACTTTTAATGCCTCGAGAACTCAGTGAAAGTTTTATTTGAAGCGTTTAATTGCATTACACATTTGAATCATTAAGCGTTTAATTAAAAATAATGTATTGCAGGAATATGATATAGGATCCGGTTATATTATTTGAATAACGTAGTAGCAATATCTCAGGGTACTAATTCAATCGAATACTTTGTGGTTCTAAATGTTAAGAGATGATTTTAAGTGAAGACGTATTATTCAAGTTTGCTTTCGGTATTCATTATTAAGAAAAATGCAAAGAGTCATCGGAAGGAGATTATGGTATTAAGATAATGAACGAAGCAATAATATGAAATATTAATAGTAAAATTGAAAGTAATTAGGAGGAAATCAATACTTTTATAACTGAGTTATAAAATATCATATCTAATTTTGGCTTTATGACTGTTATCCCCTGGTATCCCACGAACTTGCATCAGGTCATCTCTGCATTATATGCCATCTTGACGTATCAGTCCCTAACCCTCCACCTTTATTTGCTATTAAGAGAAACCTCCGTATGATAAATAGAACCAAACGAATGCATGGCATCCAAGCACACCTAACAACTTGCCTACCTCCTACAGCAGAACAACTCAATAACTGCATGCGTTCATTGCTCGACAAACATGCCCCAGCCACAAAGTGCAGAGTATCAATTCAAAAGTGTTCTCCATGGTATAGCAGTGTTAGGGACCAGCTTCGCACTGCTAAAAGAGACCACCGTAAAGCTGAGATGTTTTGGCTTTCCACCAGACTCACTATTCGTAAGCAAATCTATGAAGCAGCTAAGAAGAATGTCACAAACATAGTCCATACAGCAAAATCAGTCCACAACAGTACTAAGATCATGGAAAGTTCCAGCTGCAAAGAACTCTTCAAGATTACTAAGAAACCAACACTCGACCATAACGATTTAAAGAACTACCGCCCAGTTTCTAATCTCCCATTCATATCAAAAATCTTTGAAAAGGTTGTTATATCCCAACGTGTATTTCATCTGAATTCAAACAGTCTTTTTAGCAATGTACAATCTGCATATCGCCTTTGCCACAGTACCGAAACTACTCTTCTAAAATTAGTTAATGACATTATCTCTGATTTAGATAGCAGAAAGATTACAGTCCTCACCCTTCTTGATTTATCTGCAGCATTTATCACAATAAACCATGATATATTACTTCACCGTCTACAGCATGTACTTGTCATTCATGATACAGTCTTACTGTGGTTCAAGTCCTACTTGGTCAACAGGACACAAATTGCGTCTGCAAATGGAACACACTCCAGCCCAGTTAATCTATGTTCTGGTGTTCCACAGGGGCCTGTTCGTGGACCTGTTCTCTTCATTCTATACACTCAGTTGCTATCAAGCGTCATAGATCATCATCCAGTGTCTCGCCAATTGAACGCCGACGACACCCAAATATACAAATCTAGCCACCCAACTGAAGTTGATGCTACCATCCAAGGTGTAGAGAGGTGCATTTCTGATGTGAAATCATGGATGACATGTAACAAGCTACAGATAAATGATGATAAAACTGAGGCCATTCTGATCACAAACCAAAGACTTTCTCAGTCACCTCAAACAATAAATATCAGTAACACCAACATTAAATTCACACAGTCAGTACGAAACATATGTGTTACTCTGGACATTACTCTCACGTTGCATCAGCATGTCATGAACATATGCAAGGCTGCATACCTTTAGCTGATACGCATCAGCCCCATTCGCAAATATCTTTCAGCTGATGCCACTAAAACATTTGTATGTTCATTAGTATTTTCCAGACTGGACTATTGTAACTCAATTCTGTCTGGTTCATCTCAATATCTACTTCAGAAACTTCAGAAAGTTCCAAACACAGCTGCGCGGATCATACTTAGAGTACCACGATCAGAGCACACCACCCCGCTGCTCATTACCTTACATTGGCTATCCATTCGATCCAGAATCAAACACAAAATTTGTTCTCTGTGCTACGTTTCACTGACGGTCTCCAGTCCAACATACCTATCCGACCTCACCCCATGTGTACACACCAACAATATACTTACGCTCCTCTTCTGACAATCGTATACTCATTATTCCCACTACGAAAACTAAGTCATATGGACAACGTTCTTTTGCATACCAGGGCCCAGCAACGTGGAATGAATTGACCACTGAACTTAAACGCAAAGACACAGTGATCCCATTCAAGAGTGTTCTTAAAACTCGCTTATTTCGACTGCAAGAACAAACTTAAAGACCTAATAATGTCTCCTACCTTACATATTTACAGCATGTTTTTGTTTTCTAATTTAATGGTGTTTTCTGTAATAATATCATTATATATGTTTTTATGTTATAGGTGTTGTCTAATCTCGTAAAGCGCTTAGAGCTTCTAAAGATTATGCGATATACAAAGTCCTCATTATTATTATTATTATTATTATGTAATGAAGATCTTCTTATATTTTCACATAATTATGAATTACCCTGATAACATGGATGTCACTGACTTTTTGTATCACATACAGTTACCTAAAGCTTTGTGAGTATGTTCTTGATAGTAAAGTTTTGGAAATGATAGTTCCAATCGGATACATTCATGGCCTACTCCGTTTCATTAGAAAACAAAAATTATAGGCACTGTTTCCAGCATCATTTTATTTTACAATTTCTTGTATTATATAATATTTTGCAAATTATCTTCAGGACAAAAAAAAAATAAGCTCTTAAATTTGCTCGCTATATAACGTAAAAATAACAGAGGCCTACCTAAAGTAGTTAGCACCTAGGGCAGATCATTCTTTGCACCCCACCCCCCCCACCCCCCGTTTTAAATTGTAAACACACAAAAAATATGTTTGCAAGTATATTTTTAAACAATACACTGCTGTCATAAGCAAATTGGAAATAACTTTTACTTTGGCGAATTTTTTAATTTGGTTTGAAAACTTGTACTGGTATTTCAACTCTTCCTATAGCCCCTTCCCCCTTCTGGCTGTCACCCGGAGCGAACCGTCCCCCTCGCACCAATCCTTAGTACGCCACTTAGAAGTAACATTTTTGTTTGACTTGCGGAGTATTTGATTGAAAATTTAAACCGAAGCACTAAATTCTAATAAAAATACAGGTAGTGGGTTCAACAAGAGAAGGGTGGGGGAGAGGGTCAGTTTCAGCTAGAAATAGCACAATTTCGAATGAAAACCTAACCTTTGAAAAGCATAAGAAAAGAACATTTCTCGAAACTGAATCTCACAGAGAGAATTCCCGGTCAGTCCATGAGAACTACAACCAGTACTAGCGCGGATGTTGATACGGATGATATTATTTGCTTTAGTTTTCTTCCAATCTACAGCTTTTATTTCTTCAACTGCTAAGACAGTCAGTAATCTTATCAAAAAATGAATCCAATTAAAATATTCAGGTAATTTATAGATTTTGACAAATATCACTTTTATCAGAGATACAAGTATAATCACTTTACTTATAATTATTTTTTAGAATTAGGAAAAGAAAGCATTAAAATGTTGGATCAAATGCGACATGAATCATCTCATATAAATGCCAATATAGCCGCAAGTCTTATGAAGGATTTATATGGAGATTAACAAATAAAATAAAATATACATGAAGACATTGCATGAAGTAATAAAATTACTGCTATATCAGGTTTTGCTGTTGCTATTTTTGTTGTTGTTATTGTTGATGATGATGATGATGATGATGGCATTCTGCTATATTGTGAAGAACAAGAAGAAGAAATACATTGGAAATTTAAAAGTAATGCGAAATGAAAACATAAATCTACAGCGTTGTCGTCAGTATGAATTAAATTATATATTCACTTCCCATTCAGGTAATTAGTAGAAGACTTTCTGTCAGTTTTACCTAGATTTTGAACTAATTGCAGTTGATCCTATGCAAGTTCATCAGACATTTTTTCAGTTTCGTTAAGGCAAGTCAGTAAACAAGTATTTACTTAAATGTTAAATATGATATCTTTAAATATGATCAAACGGCTATATCAATAACCAGCTCCCAATAATTTTGCTATATCAATAATTGGTCAATGATAATATTTTAACTTTAATCAGCAGTGTGGTAGTGAACAACAACAACAACAACAGCAACAACAATGATAATAATAATAATAATAATAATAATAATAATAATAATATAAGTATAATCCAGAATAATGTCACACGTAGCGGACTCAATACTGCTTCGACGAGCTTTTTAGGTATGGCCATTGGTTCCCAGCGCAGATGTTAAGGTCTCACTGGACAGTTTATCTGGTGAATTTTCATCCAACAATGACCAATTACAGAAAAATGAGAATAATTTTACACTGAAGATACAAATAAAAATAAACTAATGATTTTTGTAGAAAGCATACATGTGAGATTGTGAATGCAGTAATCAGGTTAATTCCTGATGCAACTGGTGGTTTTTATACTGAACCAACACTGCCACCAACCCCTAAATTTTACACTCATTTTTGACAAGAAATAGCTATTTTAAATATTTTCCTGTGACAAGGCAGCTAAAAGAATCAATATGTGCCTTATGCATGAATAAAGTTCACTAGTACTATAACAAATTAGCATACTTTTAATCACCCCTCAACCATCTAGATTTTTAGATATTTACCTCTGTAGCAGACACATATAAATACGTAAGCCAAGTCGGCAGCTCCTTTGCAGTCCAAGTTACGCATTTGATCTCCAATGCTCATCTAACTGTAACAGGCAGTCACCAAAAAGCCAACCTATTTCCAAGCCTAATTCAAAGTAAATCTAAACCACATTATAGATTTAGCTTATGTGTGAATTTATAAATGTTAGGCTTGTGATAATTAGGTTCATGCCTTCTACCTTAAAAATCGGGGGTGTCAAAATACGAAACTATCCAGTGAGACCTAAGTGGTTCTGATAGGACACGCGGTACTAATGGTATGGAAAAATGGGAACCAGCCTGGAAATATGGGTTAACCTAAAATAGAGTATATATGGGTTAGGCTGACCAGGATTGGTTAATAATGTAAGTTATGTTGTAGGAAAAATAATCTTTTGAGAGCTTATCCTAGCTGTAAGTGAAGAAAAAAAAACAGAGACATTGTTTTATTGATGGAATTTCAGTCCTTTAACAGTCTTGAGTTTGGAACACTCATTACTAAAATTAGCACCTGATTCTTTGGTGTGGAATTGAAAGCACATGTTTCAAACACATGCAGGTCCAGAAAATGCTGCGGCTCATATCCTTTCCTCTACACAAAAGCTGACATCCAGGTTTCATCTCTACTGATAAATATAGGTTTGATCATGAGCACTAAAAAAATTTAAGTTATTGAATTTTTAATATCATGGTGTTTGCATAGGTTTACTATGGGTACTGAATTAGTACCGTGAGTCCTATATGAACTACAGAACCCTATCCGATTCTAACACCAGAACGATGTAGCCCATTCTACAACGGGTTGAATAACATGATGAAAGTAATTTCACGAGATAAAATATTTAGCTTGCTTTTTTATTTCAGATTGTATAATTTTATAATTTTATATAAATTTCCAGAACAGAAATATGTAGTTAAAGTTCGGATAGTAGAAATAAAGGTTGATGATGTCATCACACTTCATATATTAAAGACGGAATCTGGACCCCATAGATTAAAAAGATGTGTTTGATCGATTTTCTAGAGGTAGCCACGTTGCAAGATCATCTGTTGTTTGTACTGATATTTTTTTATAACAGAAAATAATAGTGGAAAAGAAAATATGATACTTGTATGAGAGATGTACTATTCATTATGATGATGATAATAATGATTGAGAGAGAAAAAACAGTAGGAAAGGTGAATAGCTGATTCTTTATACCACTGATTAACCATTGATGATGCCTGTGTGTGTGTGTGTGTGTGTGTGTGAGAGAGAGAGAGAGAGAGAGAGAGAATAGTTGTGACGGATAAAATCAATATGTAATACGATACATTACAATTAATGACGAGGTGAGAGAGAACAAAATGATTCTTGTATGATTTACCGATGATGATTGGTAGAGCAAAAGCAGATGACGAATGAAAAAGTTACTTATGTTTCGCATTTATGGTAATAGTGATGTTAGAGAGGTACAAATGATACTTTACCTGATAATTATACTACTGATGATAATGAGGTGAAAAACATGGTGGTGGTGAAGGATAAAAAAAGGACCATGAATGATACATTTATCACGTCTGACAATGAGAAAGAAGAAACACTTGTGAATGTAATATTGTTTACTAGAGATTTACCATTTTTAATTATGACGACGACAGTGAAGAAGGCGAGAGAAGAGAAACAAGTTTCACTGTTTAATACCTTGCTCGTGCCAATGATATAAAGATTTGTACCTAAATTGTAATAGTTCATCTAATACCTCAATAATTTCTTTCAAAGGTCCGGGAAAGTTACAATATTCATTCCTCAAAACTACCCCCTCCTCTCTCTGTCTCTGTCTGTCTGTATCTCAACCTCCCTCTCTCTCCAATACACATATATACGTATGTATGTATGCATGTATGTATGCATTTATGTATGTGCAGAGTGAAAGCATTATATTTACAACTTTTGAAAATAGTAGTAATATATTACTGTTGATAATATTTTCATGATGCATTCATTATTGTGAGCAAATTTACTAATCTATTGATACCGCATTATTAAATTTCCCATAGTATTAAAAGATAGCTCAGATTCTGCGCCATGTTCAGTACGATTATTAGACCCTAACGCATATTTACTGCTGGGTAGAAACTGGTAGAATGGGCTATTTCCGTATGGTGGATTATAATATAAAGGGTTTGTGACCGTAGTGGTGAAAATAAAGGTTAATTCGCCGGATTGGATTCATGCGATGGTCGTCCGAGAGTTATGCGTTGGTACGTCACTGTCGTTTGAGTGTTTATGTGTAGTTTGTCAGTCTTGTTGCCATCCTGAGGGGATAAAAGACGCGTGAGAAAAGTCGAATGGAGCTTGTGGTCATCGATGCACTGCATTGTTCATTTATATTAGTGATAAGGTGATTTCATGTGTCAGAGATTTCGCCGTACTTTATTGATTAAACATCAGACTCCTGTGGTAGGATGAACCAATGATTTTATTTGAAAGATAACTCCATAAAAAATTGCACACATGTAATGCTGTTACAAAGAAGCATTAAAAAATTATATTTATGAAAATATGTCTGAAATTGTATTTTATATGAATTTTGTTCAAACAACGTCGACTTAATACTGTTTAACAATGAATTATTTTTTTTATCAAAACATGGTACCATACCCACCATTATTTATTTGTAGAGACATCAAAAAACCAAATTTGGCACATTCATAAAGATTATTTAGCTGTTTATAAAATGCTGTTTTTTAAAATTTAGATCCCAAAATAGACTTTCTAGATATTTTTACATATTAAAATTATATGGATTTTCGTCTATTTACAGCGGGATACATAAGTAAGGCATTTTTTTCTTCTTTTCCAAATAGATTTTTAAGGTTAGTTTATGGCAAATGAGCTAGAGACACAAAACTGTTTTATGGAGAGATGACCTTAAGGATGTTGCTTCACACAGACGTTTAATGAAGGAACATTTAATTTATAGTCAGACAATGAGAAAATATTTGAACTTCCATAGTTTCAAAAGTGACGGTACTAGTACTTAACAATGCATGAAAAAAAAAAAAAACAAGGAAATGGTGTTCACGACATGGAAACCTTTTACAGTGTTTTTCTCTTTCATACTGCCTCCCTTTTAGATGACAAAAATTGTCATTTCATACTAAGCATGTCATTGTACAAGAAATGCAGCAGCGGAGAGGGCGAACAGACCAATTTTGGAGCAAGTTGTCCTTGAAATTAAAGCTTCATACGAACGAAATAAAATTACAAGGTCAATAATGCCAAATCAAAGCCTATAACTGACCGATATTTTCTCTAATTGGGTTAGCTAACTTTGTTACTTTATCTTTGTCGCTCGTCTTTTCAAATTTGTACGTGTGTTTGTTTACCCACCTGGACACTCAGTATTGGTCGTCACCCTCCCTGCTGCTGTAATGTGTGAGTAATTAAAACATTTAATGGTATAAAATAATAATGTGCAATGGTATGCCAACTATGGAACCTTACACAGCTAAATTAGCTCGAGAGCGACTAGAGGCAATTACGAAATATCTTCAAGTCCATGATTCTGTCGAACAAAAATGACAAGAGCATCAGGAGTCTCAGGTGGAATTTGCAGAAGGTAAAGAACAGTTATTCAAACCAATTGTGGAACCAAGTAAGAAAATTGTTACAGCAACTGAGGTGGCTCAAGAAAGCTCTTGAGACATTACCTGTTGATATTGTTGGCCGTCTTCAACCAGCTCAACCATCACCCCAGTGTCCTCCTCAACCACAACCTGAAGTTCGACCACAACCTCTTCCAAGAGCCAGAACCATGATAATATATAAATTCACGCCTGTTGATATTGCCGCTGTCAAAGACACAGATGAAATGATTAATATTGCTGCGTTTGGATATCATAAAATAGATAAGTATGTAAAACCCGAATATGTAAAAACTTTAAATGCTGCCGATTGGGTCAGTAATGTATATCGTGTCACGACTAATACTCTGCTAATCAGATCTGAGGAAGATGTTAATAAATTTGGTATCTTTAACCAAAAAGTAGATAAGCATATTAGTAGACAACCAATGCAGGAAAGGAGACAAAACGAAGAAGAAGAAGTGAAGTTGCAATTTGATAAACGAAAAACAGAACGGAAACGAAACAAAAAGAACAAGAAATGAAGTCAAAACATAAAGACGTTGAACAAGCAGGGAAACAAAACGAAGAAGATTTGGAATTTGAAGAAATTAGACGATGGAGAAAATTAAGTTCTTCATCAAGTAAGAAAGAAGCAGGAAAAACAACCAGAAGTGGTCTTGTTACTCGAAGAAGTGGTCTTATCACTTCATGCCCAAATAACGTCCTTGCAGATGTTGAACGATTCGATACTCTGATTGGCGGAAGACAAGCCGGTAATAATTCCCCAGAAATTATTAATGAAACAGCTAATATTTGTCAGCGATTATTTACAAGTGGTATCATGGACATCAATGTTTATAGGTCTCTCATCGATGAAATCGTTGATGATTATCACAGTGATTGAGGGTGTGCAATTAAATCAGTGAAAAAGATAAGATGATCATACATAATGCTCAGTGTGGACCGATCATGGTCAGGGCAATAAATTCACGATTACCAAAATATAAGGTTACCTATAGCTACGCAGATGGACTCGATGATGTTGTTCAGTGTCCATTCAGAAGTATAGCCCAAAAGCAATACCGATTGCAAAACAATTATCAATGAAAGCTATTGACGTTGTTCTCGATAAAGGTAATGTTGCAATTGGTGATGTTGCTAGTAAAGCATTATTAGCAATTAACAACAGACTAGCACGATTAATACAACAAAACCTTGGCCAGTAAAATCACCCAGCACTGAGGTGATGCCTTCAAATGTCAGTAAAATAATAAATCAAGCTGCAGATACAAAAACTAGCAGAGTTGGCTGGTATACCCCTGTCAGAAAAATAAAAATAAAATATAACTGCTAGTCTGATAGCAGGAAGTGGTCTTCGTGTTAGTAAAAAAAATGTTTAAATGTATATCCGATCCAGCATTTGATATGGACTTGTCAGTTCTCAAAGATGAATATGTGCGCGATTATCAATAGTATTATATGTTCATTTTTTTAAGTATCTCCGTTAATTTTACATTGTCAGAATCGTGCAATATTACCCGATACTGAACTAGCGTGCAAATACACATATTGCATTCACGTGCATAAAGGAACTACTTTATATTGTAAACAAACAATGGACGCAGACGCCAGCAAGTTTGATTTGTAAACAAATCATGTACACTCGCGTAGTAGGCGCTTTACGTTGTGGTTGTTTCCATTTATTTCTGAATAAAGTAAAGCAGATGTTTCTTGGACTGCCACATACCAGCTGCTTTGGCACATTCAGCGTTAACTTTTTTTTGATACTATTTTTCAGATTTAGGCTAGCTATACCACAGACGCAAGAAAGGGTCCTTACAAATAACATACAAGTGACAAGGCATATACTGTCTTTAGCTGGTGATAAGAGTGGCAAAATATACTTTCAGTTTTACATCCTGAATTTCCTCAAAATGTACTTTCTTAGTTCTGCAAATCCGAATTAAATAAGCCATGTCATTGGTTCTCAATCTGGATTACTAATTTCAAAATTGTACTGTAATTTCGAATATAAGTGCAATTACATCATCCTTACTGCACTCAGAATGAAATAAACATTAAGTTCAATGGCGCTTTTTTTTTCTTTCTGATAATTGCAATTGAAAGACTTCATATTTTTCCCACATTATGATTTCAAACTTTCAATGACAGAAACAGAAAAAAATTACCGATGCCAACACGCTTCTTCCTCGCTTCTTCACATCCGATGTATTTCATTTGGAATTGTCTCATATAAATCCAGTCCATAATCACAAAATTTCATAGAATCAAAAAATAAAAAAATAAAATAGAAACAAATTAAAAGAAATTTTTTTTATATTCATTCCAGATCGAACGGAAAAGTTGTTGCAATGCTCATTCATTCACAGTATGACTCCAAATTTCAATTTTAACTAGACACGCCATCTTTTTCGAAACTTATGTCGAGCGCGCGACTAAGTTCAAATTTATCTGGGCTGAGTTATGTTCGTAGTAATAATGTTGTTGTTGTTGTGTAATGATGAATCTGCGCTAATGTATTTAGTTTGGAATGCGGCATACATTTAGTTACTTTGTTTTTTGTAGTATATTTTGTTAACATTATTAAGCATTAGGTAGAATAAAAAAATGAGCATATAATAAAAATTTTACTGTAATTGTATGGGCAAATATGAACTCGTTTTGTTGTATGGATATACTACACTCCCAAGGTCGTGCTTTATTTCCATTCGAAAAACTCGTTCATATTTTCCCATACATATGCAGTAATCTATAATTATTTTTATGACGCACAAGAGCCAAATCAGCGTGGGCGAACTGAGCTGCAAGTTCAGGATACAAGCAGATATTTCTTACCCGCTAGAGCATTTATTGAAGTAGAAGGTGAAATTCTGAAAACAGATAATACTGAAAATGGAGCTGATGTTAGTGTTGGTTTTGTTAATAATGGTATTATGGCGTTATTTTACAGTGCTACATACATCGTTGACAGAAAAAAAAACATTGAAATATGTCAAAACGACGTCGGTCTTGCCACAACAATATTGGGTCTAACACGATATTCCGATGATTATTAGAGATCAGCTGGTTCGTCAATGATGTTTATAAAGGATACTTTTGACCACCCCGAATTTGAGAAACCTCCGAATCAAGACTTTTTGAGACTTAGACAAAATACCATTCGAAAATTTGGATAAGTATTTTGGGGTTAAACGGCAAACTTATGAAGATTGTAACGATATTCAGAAGAGTGCTAAAGCTGCTAGAATTGATAGTTCGGATGGGACAGTAGCTAAGTGTAAGAAGGTCTGTGATGCCTAGCTTAATGCTCGGAAGAAGACCTTTCTTAAATGGACAAAATTCAGTCTCACTCTGATGGAGAAACAAGAGCTATGTAAGTGTTGTAAAGAATGTAGAAATTAAACTCAATGGCAACCAATAGTTCTTCTAATTTTCATAGCTTTTTGGGAGGACCAGGGGTCACGCTACCAGGCTAAGTGGGCGACTAAGTCGCCTAAAAATGTAAACATCTCCTTCTGTTAGGAAAGCGTAAACGACTTCGCCCTTTGATTTTTTAAGAAGTGCATTGACCATACTTTTTGAGATGCCCCCTCGCCTAAGCCCGGTTAGTTCTAGTGTTGTAGCGAAATGCAGTGGGACTGACGTCGTTGAGTCATGTGTTCAACATAACAACTCATTCGCCATATTTGTTTGGGGACACGCTAGTTAAAGATCGGAAATTCGAAGAGTTCGGTTATTATATTCGATTAATTGTGAAATTTAATTTAAATGTCTTACGTATATGAAGACAATTTGGCTTTGGACGCACAATACAGGCACTCGGTAAAACTGAAGTTGATTGCACTGGATATTTGTCCTTATAAGGTGCCCGCTGATACATGAATGAATGACTCGAAACAATGGCCAGCTATTGAATACCACGATGTTTATAACTACCTGATCAAACATCCATGTAAGTATTTATTGTAATTGACGGGTGAATTAACGTATTTAGATAAATGTAAATAATAATGTTCTTAAATGTTGCAAATACTGGTACATTACAATAAATTGATGCTTGTAATGCTCATGTTGACAACGCTAGTAGTGTAAGCAATTGCAGAATAAAAAGAAGGTATTGTCTATGTATCTTTTACATTTTCATTTATTAGATTCAACTTATTAGTGTTACATAATTATTGAAATTTAAAACAATTTATCATTTTTCTTTACAGGTATTTATTCTGAAGAGGCAATGCGTAACTATAGGTCTCTAGAGGTACACATTTTTTGTGTGCGTGTCAGGCTGGGTTCAGACTGTTTTCCACATGAAGACTGATAGCGGACATTATGTGTTGAAAGCTGATGTGATGACCTCTGGAGAGTGACTGAAGAACCCCACCACCCATGGGTTGCATTACAAAAATCATGACATGTTATTGCAGCACTTTGTAACTGTATGCCTGGGTAAGTACATGTAGCTACGACATTATAAATTTAGACAATAAGCGCACTGTTACCTCCACAAACAAACCATTCATTTTCATTGTATACAGGAAAACATGAGAAAATCGCTGAAATCGTCAAACAGCCCAATACAATTAAAGGAAAAATCTAAATCTGTAGCCTATACATATGCTTATTTTAAGACTATAGTTGCACCAGATTAGGTATATTATTTCATAATTGTGACAAAACGATTTATCGCTTTATTATAGGTTGGGAGAGATTTGTTCCCACATCGATACATTGCTGTTTAAAATAGAAGCTGCAGCGCGGCTGGGTTATACATCAAGCACCTGCACAGACCGCCCATGTGAGTGGAATACCAGGTTTTGTGAAAAACGTAGAACCCCCAAAAATAGCTGAGCTAAATTTTTACAAGACTGACGCAAAAGAAACCCTAAATAAATCTAAGAAAAAGATGAAAACAATGCCTGAACCCGAAACCGATGAAGAGCAGAATCGCTTTCTTCAATCACTGGCTAGTTTTGATGAACCTTGTGTTGATTTAAGTGCCTTTAAAGAGTACAGTGATCAGTTTGTTGCTCTTGGACCTGAACCTACTTGTAGTAAGTTGTCACCGTCCTTCCGTGGCTTCTATTTGGTAAAGAATGAGAAAATTGAAGGTATGGATTTAATCAAGATGTGTGATTCAGTTTATGAAAAGCTACACATAAGTGATGCTCAAGTGGCTTATGTTGAGGAAATAACGAGAAACCAGTCATCATCTTTAGTTTGGCATGAACAGAGAGTTGGCCGTATTACGGCATCAAATGCTGGTGATTGTTTAAGAACCAGCTTGTCAAATCCATCACCATCTATAATTAAAAAGATTTGCGAGACTTACAAAGGTCTAAAAAGAGTTCCTACTATAACGTGGGGAACAAAACATGAAAAAGACGCTTTTAAAATGTACACCAACATTTACACACAACCAGGGCCAACTCCAGATCACGTTACATGTTTTACTATGTATCTTACAATTCCAATTGACCATTTAGAAGGTAAAGTTCGGAAATCAGGCCCTTTTTATTTGTAAAGACAGCCCATTCTTGGGAACCTCTCCAGATGGTCAGATGCAATGCAAGTGTTGTGGAACTGGTGTACTAGAAACTAAATGTCCCTATAAGTATCGTGAAACTCCACTAATTGATGCCTTAAGTGACACTGGGTTTTATCTTGACAGTAATTTTCAACTAAATAAGACACACAAGTATTTTGCACAAGTGCAAATGCAAATGCATGAATGTAATAAAGGCTTTGCAGATTTAGTAGTCTGGACGCCCGTTGACTGCATTATTGTTAGAGTGTATCGGGACAGTGTTTAGTAGTCTGGACGCCCGTTGACTGCATTATTGTTAGAGTGTATCGGGACAGTGTTTAGTAGTCTGGACGCCCGTTGACTGCATTATTGTTAGAGTGTATCGGGACAGTGTTTAGTAGTCTGGACGCCCGTTGACTGCATTATTGTTAGAGTGTATCGGGACAGTGACTTCATACATGAAATGGTAAAATCTTTGCATTTGTTTTGGAAGAAACATCCTTCCTGAGCTAGTCACAAGGAGATTTGAACTTAATGTTCAAGCTGAATGCAGTACTACAACTGACAAAGAGAACACGCCTTCTGACAGCATTGTACTAATAGACACACAAGAAGTGATTATTGTGTATGTGAAACAAAAACCAAGTTAGACAACATGGTTGGTTATGATTATTGTGATGAATGGTTTCAAATCAAATGCATAGGACTAAAGTGTCTGCCAACATCACAATCTTGGTATTGTGAAGAATGCCGGAAATTGGTGAAAAAATGAAACAGACAGCATTTTCTATGAGGGTTGTTTAATAACAATGAACAAAACTATGATGCCTGTAAATAATGTCAGCTGTGTACAGCTCATATGTTTCCAACACTTTCACTCTCGTTACCCCACCAAAAAAAAAGATCCATGAGGCATGTCTTTTCATTCTGTCGATGAATATCAATGTATTCAACATGATTAATGTATTGACATAATAAAACAGCTGTAACATGATAATTTACATATATGAATTGTGTTTAATGATAAAAATGATAATAACATTTCTTTCAAATACATTTCCATAACACTTGTGTCTGATACAAATAGTTTTCCACAATATACATGTAAATAATATTTGTCATGAATTATGTTAAAATTTCTTTTATAATGTATTTGACATGTCATCATGAAATGCAACAATTGCAAACATATTCAAATAACAATCTCAAACATATTTTCTGGAGTCCGGTTTACTCTTTAAAAACAATCCCAGTCCCCAAATTACTTAGGGCTGTACACACCTTTATTATTTTGTCACAACTCGATAACACTGATTCAGTGCTTTCATATTTAATGCGTTTGATACATCTGATTGGTAAAGTCCCTTTCAGTACAGCAAATCTACATTTCATCAATCCGATCACACGTTCTATATGAATACGAACAGAGGAAAGTTTCCTAGAAATTTCAACATCTCTTGCTGGTAACTGATTTTTTCCTTTGGTAAAAGATCCTGTAAGGAACTCTGCACTAAAAATTGTGGCAAAATCATCTCTTAGTGTAAATCCTCTATCACCAAGTACTTGGTCTCCTGGCATGTGATATTTTGGACCAATAAAGCCTGATTCGCGAACTATTTTAATGTCAGAAGCTCTGCCTCCCCATGCATTAGATATGAAATTGATGGACCCAACAGGTGTACAGGTTAAAAAACCGTAACTGTGCAGTGTTTCTTGTATGAACGATAACATTATGCACTTGCCAACAAATGTTTTGGCGCTTTAATGAATATTTCAAAGCAATCCATTATTGAAGTCAGACGAGGAAATTTGAATTTGAACACTGGTGGTATTGTGCTGAATATTGTCTCTCTATCAGTTCACTTGATCATGACTCCAATTTTGGCATGCATGAGATCAACCCATTTCCAGAAGTAGTCTATTGTCGTTGACTTGGGAGTTCCTTTTGCAAGTGCAAGTAACTCAAAAGACACAGTGTGACGTAGTTTCACAAGTGTTTAAAGTAATTGATCCTTTAGTGGCATGCTGGCTTTTGTTGACCCTTTACTTGTAATGCAAGTACTTAAAAAGGTAAACAGCTTAAAACATACATCCCAGCTAATGACAGTCATCATCTGGCAGGCATCATTGTTTCCTTCTACAGAAGTTGATGAAAGAGAGGTAGCATTCATTATTTGTTCCAAACGTGATATTTTTTGTAAGGCGTCATTCCTTTCGTTTCTAAGATTTTCGATTTTCATATACCGCATCTCTCAGATTTTTCCAATGGCTGTTTCACTGGCATCAATTGTGGTACAGTTGAAATCGATTTAATTTCAGGTGAGTTTGTTTCCAGGTGTTGAGATTTCTCTTCTAAAATGTCATTGTTATCTGACAAAGTACAAGATGGTATATCAATTTGTGAGCTGTCATCTATCAACTCCAACCTCTTCCTTGACTGACATGGTTCAGCCAATTTCACTGTTAAAAGAGGCATATATATAATTCATGGGAACAGTATGGAATTTCAAAAATCTCAATATTTATTGAACAAATTGTTAATAATGATTAATTTAAAGTTATACAATCTACAAACTGGCACCAATATTTTGTAAATTGGTGTGCACATTTTATACACGAATCTAAACAAATCTGTTTAAAATAGTAAATCCTAAATCAGCTGTACAAGGGCATTGTACTAATAGGCACACAAGAAGTGATTTTATATATATATATATATATATATATATATATATATATATATATATATATATATATATATATATATACTTGATCTCTTTGCAGCCCGTTTAAAGCGGTCAACCTTTACTTTTGACATTTCCTTCCCATCATCTTGTCTACTTATGGTGGTACTTGGAAATATGGAGGGCACATATTCTGGACGAGTTGAGTCGTTGACTCTTAAACCTGAACAATTAGAACAGAAAACTTATTTCAGATGTAGAATGTACTTCTGCACTATCACGAAATTTACTGCATAACTCCAGTTCAATTATTGTGAACGTGTACTTAGTGAAACGAAATTGACTTTGGGGGTGGAGTAGAACCCGTTATACAATACAAATTTAATTCCATTTCTCATCATTTACAGTAAAGCAGTTAACGGTTTAAATGAAAGGATATATATATATATATATATATATATATATATATATATATATATATATATATATATATATGTGTGTGTGTGTGTGTGTGTGTGTGTGTGTGTGTATCACAGGATGAAGCCGGGTTGGGACTGGATTAGTGAAAACACCCAAAGCATCTGCGTTAATGAGATGTTTATTTATAAACCCAAATTAAATATTAACAAATCTGACACCATTATAAACAAAAAGATAAGGAAAATTATAAAGTTCCTAACATGGAACTATCAACAAGTAAGTCAACGAGAAACCTCAAACATGAATTTAACGAACGGAATTTTAAACAAACGTGAATTTCGTCCTATCACCGATCAACAAATAAAAGTATATGATCTACACCCCAGTATAAACAAGGTCTTATTAAGCACCAAGGGATATAGGGATATGTATGAATTTATGACTATATCGCTCATATAACGATATTGAAATGGGAATGCACGAAATCATGAATCTATCGCTCGTATAACGATATTGAAATGGGAATGCATGAAATTATGAATCTATCGTTCGTATAACGATATTGAAATGGGAATGCACGAAATTATGAATCTATCGCTCTATAACGATATTGAAATGGGAATGCATGAAATTATGAATCTATCATTTATATAACGATATTGAAATGGGAATGCATGAAATTATGAATCTATCTCATGGAGCACGTAACTATCGTGGAGCCCATTTTGACGTCCAATATGTATCACCGGTTCCACCCGCTCTAGTCAATGGTCAAAGAAGCGCCCACGCATGGTCCGCCCCTCTCAGTGTGTTGAAGGATCCCTCGAGAGCCCTCACATTCAACACAGACGCGATGGTCGCGAAGCCTTGGTCCCTCGCATTGAGAACACCTGTAGACTCTTCCGAACCAACGTCACCATATATATATATATATATATATATATATATATATATATATATATATATATATATATATATATATATATATATATATATATATTAGCATAATACTTATCAGTATTGAAATGTGCTGCACAAACGTAAGAGTATCCGGATCTTGGAAACCAGCATCTATTTTTGTTGATACTGTCGTCAGGATTTAGCTTCGCTCTGCTAATTGCACGTAACCATTTTTCTCTTCGTGAGCTTTCACTTGGTATTACATAAAACGTTAGATCCTGATTTTTCCTCTTTTTGCAAGTACATTCTGGTACACAACAGCTCTTAGGCATTTTAAATAGGATATGTGATTACTTGTTTTCCCCCAAACAAATATGGAGGCCGCGTAGTGATGAATGTCACGTGACAATTCCCCGGATGTCCGACTGCAGGGCCTAGTTTTGATATCAGTTACGTTGACAAACTCTTGCCCATTCACAATTATGTGTTTTGAAAATAGCTATCCTTTGATGATAAAAACATACAAACTTGTGTTTCGAAACTTTAACAATAGTGTGTAGATAGCAATTTGTGTTTTAAGACCAGAATCGGTGATTTGGATTAACTGCCTCTTGTACACTATGTCGTCGTAAAATTAGTTTGAAACTGTAAGTGAACCAGTAGGCCTAACGGGAAGTAATGGCGTACATCGCTAAGTCTGGGATGTACCAGCTTATTAGATTGTCTGTTTTCGTAAATCATCGGACAAATATATTCAGAAAAATATACAATTCATTGAAAGCAAAGCCTAGGTATTATTTTATTAAAGATTTAACTTTAAAATGCAAATTATGAAGGTCAGAAATGTAAGGCAAAATGCTATGTTGTGGAATTCGCGAGATGCCTTTCATGGTCTAAGTTGTTTTCTGACTTGACACGTATTTGTGAAAATACGGAAGAAAGCAGCAAAGCAGATACTATTTAACCATTGCCTAAAATTAGTTCAAGTACGTAGACAAATAAATAAACCATAACTTTGCAATCTGTAAATGGACTGCTGTAATGAAGCTATATTAAAGTGAGTGGTTACGTTATGAAAACCTCTAAATCTAAAAACAATAGTATTCACGTCTGTGTTGATTATGTAGGAAAGAAGGGTTTAGTTCATATACCGACTATAAAGGAGACATGTCTGTAAATGTATGCATTTTAGTGTCTTATGTATGAATAGTTACGGTAATGTTTTATCTGCAACGAAAATATGAGGACGAACAGTATGATCTGAAGACAAGTGTACATTTGCCCTCATGTGCAGGGTAGAGGGGTTATTTCAAACACTTTTAGAAGTCTTTGAAAGTGCGAATATTGTGAACTTTTAGAAAGTATAAATAAATAAATGAATTGAAAAAATGATTAGAGTAGTTGATTAAGCATTTTTACTAACTTGAAATTACAGTAATATAATCAGATTACTCAGTTAAAATTTTACAATCCTAGCGAGACCTCTGCACCCTAGCAACATACAGTAAAAGACGGCCAAGAAACTTCGCTGACAACAATGACGCTGAGGTGTGGCTGCTGGTTCATGGTGCTAATCCAAATTTCAACTTAGGATTCACAACACGTTAATAAATGCTGAAAGATGGATGTAGAAGATTTCATCTGAAGATATATTATTGAATTTTGAGAATAATCATGTAGCTTCTGCATATCATCGTTTGATAGATTTTATAACGCAGTATCCGATCTATTACTTTTCGCTGGGTAACCTGGATTTATTTAGACAATCTGTCATTGATATACATTTTCGAGCTGGTGTGGCAAGAGAAGCTATAGCTAATTACAGAACAATCGCTGTTATACTCACAACCAAAACAATGTTGATGAAGATGTTGGTGGACGAATGAGATTTATTGATGTCCCAGGCGAAAACATGTAATTAAATTGCTCGTGGTATTATAATGTCATATCATCACGTTAGTGTCAGTCTGACTCCTGGTCAAATTAAAAATCTATAATCAATATAAAAAGAGAACTGTGGAATAAAAACATCACTAAGAAAAGAACAAATCACAGGTGGTCTAAATAAATTATCACAGACAGAACGTCAACTCAAACACTTAAAAAAACCAAAGAATCAAAAAGACGCAATCATGATGAGTGGTATATTCCCACTTCTTGCAGCTATACCAGCATTAATAGCCGCGGCAGCCCCAGCTGTTGAAAAAGCAGCTGCACTTGGTGCTGTTGGTACTAATGCTGGTATGGCACTAAAAGAAGCTACTCGAAAGGGAATCATGCACGCAGAAAGCTTAAAAAAAGATTACGACGGATACAACACGAAAGACATGCAAAAGCGCCAAACGTGCCCCAGCCAGGCCGTCGAAGATTGTCAGGCCCATGATATGGTCTCGGCCTAAGATTGCCAGGAACTCCTCATTCATTGTATGGAAATGGTCTGAGACTTCCCGGGACACTTCTTTAGACACAAATCGTCTCCTTCCTATGTTCAATTCTGATGTAATTGATGCAGCTAAAACATTAAACATAAAAAAATTCAGAGGAGTTTTTATGCGTGATCAATTAACAAAACAACTAAACAATGTTGAAACCGGTATCATTGATCTCGATAGAAGTTATGGAAAAGGTTCTCATTGGGTTGCATAGGCGATTGATCCACGTGGAATTGTTTATTTTGATTCATATGGGATGGCGCCACCAAAAGAATTTTTAAAATATGTCGGCACAAAACAAAATCCCCATCTGGTATTCAACATTACCAACACAAACAATAACCGATCCGCCGATATGTGGCAGTGAAGTAATTGCTGTACTCGATGCTGTATCAAAATCTTCCAATTCACCTCATAAAGTTTTACATGCGTACACGAGTCCTGTTTTAAATAAGTGCTGATCATATAATGGTTGATATTTATGGACGATCTTCTAGCAAAGACAAGAAAAAAGATGACATTGTTTTGTCGAATTACGCGACTATTGATGATCTTGCTGATCGTATGAACTCTCTGGTGTTGACCAGGATGAAGTTGTTATTTTTCAGGATAAATGCGGTGTTTTAAAGATGAGTAACATTGAGTGTGTCGACATAGTTCGTAGAGTTCTCGGTGCTACCATTGATAACATTTCAGTATTTACTGTCGGTGGTAGAAGAAATGAAATTATAAAAAGTGTAGCTGATCGTTTATAATACACTGGTGATACAATGACAGGTGCACTCAGCATGAATATAAATAAAATAGTTGTTTTAAGAGAACCAAGATCCGATGAAGATGCCGTAACAAAAACAAAATATGTTGACAATAATTAGACTACAGTAGATACCAAATAAATAACGCGGCGATCTGAGTATGACGTTCACAAGTTTTCAAATCTTCGTAGAAATTTTCAAACGTAAAACTCTCTGAAATTAAAAAAAAAACTCGGCGATATTAAAACAGCTATGTCAGACATTGAAACGATTAATCAACAAGTAGGTGTTATCAGAGATTCAAAATCATTTTCGGATCTAATCAAGATAGCGCAGAGTAATATTGATGACATTAGAAAAAAATCTAGAAGATTTAATCAGTGAAATTCCCGATATCGTTAAAAATTTTTACTCTGATTAAAATTGCTTACAAGAAGATCATCAACGTGGTATACACAGTATCATCATGATCATCAACATGGTCACAGCAAAATAACACTATCAAACATACCACGGGCCAAATCACTGGAATGTATAGACAGTCTGTGTTCAGCGGTGCAAAATGTAGTATATTTACCACGCATCTATGGCGTCATTCAAATGATATTTTTTTCCGGAGGCGTGTCTATTGTGTTAAATAAAGCGGAAGAAGAAACATTTATGCTCGAACCATCTGATAACAAATTAGCCGCAGTCTTACTGGTGGTGACTGGAATTTGTGGCTGAAATACCTAGATAGATTACTTAGTAAAGAATATATGATTTCACAATTGGCAGATTTAAATTTTGTACACAAATACAGATTTGAACAAATATTTTAGTGGCAAACCAAACTGAAAAATATCGTTGACGAGTATACATTAAAAGTATTTTTTTTTTTAAATATCGCATACGTATAGTTAACGATCACATAATTGTGTACTCGGCATCCGGTGTTATCGCCGGAACCGGTGTATTGTTATCAACAATAACAATGACATCACCAGCAGCTGTAACAATCTGAGTTTCAGCCGCAACAATTGCTGGTATTCTTAATATCATTGCAAAAAATATCTACGTGTAAAAATACAAAGTTGCATCAGTATACAATAAGGTTGCTTACAGCGACGCTTGCATGCTCCAAATTATCTTCAGTAATATCACCAGTTCTTAGTGATGGAATAATATCAGATAGTGAGTTCACAGAAATGATTTTAGTGTTGTAAACTTGTAATAACAATACTGCACTTTTTAAATGTTATTTTCAGTAAATAGAGGAAACCCTGAAGAACTGTTTGAAGATATACAATGAAATATATGTACTAAGATATCAGAACCAATATCTCTTCAAAAAGAAGCCAAAATACATATGATTACGTCCACAGATGATGTGATAAGTATGCTTCCAACTGGATATGGCAAAAGTTTAATTTATGAAACATTTCCAAGTTTCTGTAAACATGTTTTAAAATAAGCTGCATTTGTTGTGATTATAGAGCCATTAAATATAATAATACAGCAGCAAGTTACAAAGCTTGGATCCAGTGCAATTTTTCTGCAACAGCAAATGTCTGCTACATAATTTGACCGTTTAGAAAACTGAGATTAGTTACATCTTCACACACCCAGAACACATTTTGGGGAAGAAAGACATTTATTAAATTTTATTGGAAGATGTACATGAATCGAAAAAAATGCTTTATAGTAGAGGATGAAGCACATTGCATTCTCGACTGGGGAACCAAATTTCGACCTATATTTAAAGAAATCAAACAATTTCGTGCTGTCATGCCAAAATGGCTGCACTAAGTGCAACATTATCTTTAGAAGGACAAAATGATGTCTCAAAGTATTTATTAATGAAAAGCAAGAGAGTATTTGCAACAGCCCCTGCAAGAAAATATATTGCTTTGGTTGTTATGGAAAGACCATCTTTACAAAATATGGCTCATGAAAACAATCCTATGACTACAAAATTTGAAGCGGTATTTATGAACTTCTAGAACAAAGTTAGAACTTTCCATTGACTGTTATTTACTTTAGTAGAAGTATTGATTGGGTATGGCTATCAAGTACCCACAAGGATTTTGGGAGTCTTTATCGTTTACCAAAATGTATGTATGCATGGTCCTTTAGAAAACAATTATTCCATGTCACACTTGATGCATGATACAAGATAATGATGCCAGAAACCAATACTATATTATGCAAACACTGCTTTCGTTCATAATACTGTTAGAACTGAGGGATCCTATGGCACCCCAATTATACATAAACATCTTTCTCACAAGTTTTAAGTGAGGGAGCCTAGACTACCACGTACACCACTTTCAAATTACACCATTATAATTGAGGGAGCCCAGGCTACCATAATGATATGTAGATCACTTTTCAAGAGAAAAATGTTGTAAATTAGATTAATTCTCCACCCCTGGAAATTGCACCAAATTTACTTTGGAATATTGGTATACTGTGGAACTTTAGAGCAAGGGACCATTGTGTGCCATACATTACATTTCATAAGGAATAAAATTCTTTTAGCTTGATATTTTTGGCAGCTCTATGACTGACTCTCCCCGACCAAGCCCTTTATATTCCAAAGGATAAACTTCCACTAACTTTAAAATGTTGACGGATATATAAACTACGATAAGAATAACATGACAGTGTTGTGATATTAATGCTGGTTACAGAGCCAAAAAGATGGATGATCAGAAAAGCATAAAGATAATTATTTTCAAGAACTGAAACAAAGAATAAATGTCATTACTAGCAGATCTTCTTGGCTTCTTCCATAACATTTATTTGTGAAGAATATTTACTAATGCTGTCTCATGATGAATTATATAGTAACAATTTACTTGCAGTCGAAAGACATAATTTTCAAGAATTCATCAAGCAATCTTGCAGAAAGTCCACTCAAAATTATTTTAGCCACCATAGCTTAAGTAGACATGTGGTTAGAGTAATCCATGCTGGTCAACCCAAAAACATGGAAAGTAGTTGTAACTTTATGTTTTCTTATATTATGTTTTAGATATTCAATCACAATCTTTCTTTTTTGTGTGAAAGGCAGGCATTCAATCTTGTCATAATAAGTCAATTCATGAAATATTCAAAAATATCATATGAGATCACTGTTAGCAATGATATGAATGAAGAGCCATCTTGAAAGGGGTTAAGCTGAACCATGTTATTAAATTAGTAAATAAAAAGGAAGGTATTTTAAACATGTGTTCTCTTTAATGAGGTGCATGTTTGATTGTATTCAATCAACCTGACTACAAAGAGGGTTATCAATATACTGCAAACTAATTATAGAATGCTTTTTTGAGATTATTGCATTTTGTGCATTATCTGATTATCAGCTGTGCACCATTTTGTACAGTCAGATTAAAAGTTGTCACATTCCTATGTAGAGATGTGATGGACACCAAAAAGAGTTCATGTTCTGTTGACAACAACTTTAACATTTCAGAAAATGGCATAGCATTTGGAACTTGTTGTTACTGATATTAACGCTAACACAAAATGAAATGCTTTTTATGATAGGCTACTGAAACTAAATTGACTGGGAATTACAAGGTCATCAAAACATGAACCTTTATCTGTGTCTCTTAGATCTCCGTGTAGGGCTGTGATGACTGGATCTTAACCAGATTGCAATTTTTTGTTGTTGTAAAGGAATGTATATTTTGGATATGCAATAAATTATAAAGTAAATTTAACAAAGATTCTTCAATGTATTATTATTGTATTCATAAATGGAACGGAACACATGCTATGAATAAAGTACTTTCTTTACTTTCTAGCATACATAAAGCAACTAGGAGGAGCTGGACGATCAGGGTCACAGTCTACATCTGTTCTGTTCTACAATAATAGTGACATTGGCCTTATGTTACGTGTTTAGGATCGAAGAAACAGTAACACAAGAAAAGAGTAAAAACAACAAGCTTTGAAAAATATAATAATTTATTTCCTTGTAAAACGTCTGTAAAAATGAAAAAAATATGAACTTGCGGTTTTAAGAATCAAATCCAAAAATAATCCAAGAATAATCCACGAGTAAAATTTTAGAAGTCCTAATAACAAAATGTTCTAATGATTTAAAGTTCGAATCCCGAGTAAGTATCCAAGATGGAAGACAATGACGTATGCTGTAACCTGTAGTGTTGAAGTCTACAATTCCTTGTAGAAACAAGAAATATCGCTCCGGTTTTGGAAATCCAAATAATGTTTTATAAAAGCTGTCCTTGTTCAACCATTTCATATGAGCACACGTATTTTCAAGGAAAAAAATAAAAGAAATTCTTTTGAATCCACGTAATTTGAAATAACTCCAAACAGCACAACATGCACTTTCCAATGTAAAGAAAAAGCCCAACCACTGAGAATGTCTCTCCAAAAGAAAGGTTATATCCTATTTTAAAACGCATAAAGAGGATCACGTGATCATGTTCAAGAACCTCGTCGAAATTATATACTTGTTAAAGACCACATACACCCAGCATGGCCCTGACGAGAAGCAATCATTTTACTCTAAG
Source organism: Sinohyriopsis cumingii (assembly GCA_028554795.2). Classification (NCBI taxonomy): domain Eukaryota; kingdom Metazoa; phylum Mollusca; class Bivalvia; order Unionida; family Unionidae; genus Sinohyriopsis; species Sinohyriopsis cumingii. Next base: position 11,141,565 of record CM068834.1, on the reverse strand, counting down.
AAATACAATTTTAACCAATTGTTTAAATCTTACATCAGTAGTCCCATCATGACCTCGACAACAACTAATCCTTTTAAAATAAAATTAGATCTTATTTACGTGGTTGCTACTAATTTTGAATCAAGGTCAGGATCTAGGTCAATACCTGGTGTTTACTAAAATGAAAAGTGAAGGTCAAACTATTTTCTAGAAAAAAGTATCATCTCCAGTGAATAAATTTACATTACAATAGCATGCAATGAAAAAATAACCAAAAAAAAACCTGACAAAGAAACAATTAAATTGAAATAAATGCATATTAAATCATATATAATTAAATCAAATATACATAACATTGTACATCCAGAAATGTCAAAAGCAATGAATGAGTATGCCAAAAATACAGACCTATAAAGGAGATCATTAATCAATGCATATGGTGGCATTTGCACTGACAAAGAATCAATAATTTAGACCTGTTGTGACATATATAAAGCTGACTTTAAGTTGGAATGGACATTTTCAAAACCTTTGGATTCATTAATAAAGTAAAACATTCAGAAATGCAATACAGACCTATGTAAAAGCAGCATAGAATATATGTCATCTTTATAAGTGGAACAAATTGTGAGTAATGCATATATCTACGTAAACCCTCAGGTTTTGTCAAAGGACTTTGCACTCACAGATACAGTTTCAAGGGCATTTACTAATATAATTACCCAGGTGTTACGTTTAAATGTTTAGACAATTTTAGGGTAAAGGTGCTTAAGTGTTAAATCTGTCCTCATGGAGCTTCAGAGTATACGTCTGTCTTTTCTTAAACCATCTAATAGCAAACACGCACCATCCTGCACGAAGGTACTTTATGACTGTGAGATAATAATAATAATAATAATAATAATGAGGACTTTGTATAGCGCCTAATCTTTAGAAGCTCTAAGCGCTTTACAACATTAGACAACACCTATAAGATAAAAAAACATATAAAACTATTATTACAAATTAGAAAAACATTAAAAAATAATTAAAAAAAACATGCTGAGAATATTTCAGGTAGGACACATTATTAGGTCTTTACGTTTGTTTTTGCAGTCGAAATAAGTGAGCTTTGAGAGCCCTCTTGAATGTGATCACCGTGTCTTTGTCTCTAAGTTCAGTGGTCAATTCATTCCACGTTGCTGGGCCCTGGTATGCAAAAGAATGCTGTCCACTTGACTTTGTTTTCATAGCGGAAATAATGAATATACGATTGTCAGAAGAGCAGCGTAAGTATCTTGCTGGTGTGTACACATGGGTGAGGTCGGATAGGTATGTTGGACTAGAGTCCGACAGTGAAACGTAGCAAAGAGAACAAGTTTTGTGTTTGATTCTGGATCGAATGGATAGCCAGTGTAGGGTACAGAGCAGTGGGGAGGTGTGCTCTGATCGTGGTACTCTAAGTATGATCCGAGCAGCTGTGTTTTGAACTTTTTGAAGTTTCTGGAGTAGATATTGAGATGAACCAGACAGAATTGAGTTACAATAGTCCAGTCTGGAAAGTACTAATGAACACACAAATGTTTTAGTGGCATCAACTGAAAGATATTTGCGAATTGAGCTGATGCGTTTCAGCTCAAGATATGCAGCCTTGCATATGTTCATGACATGTTGGTGCAGTGTGAGAGTACTGTCTAGAGTAACACCTAGGTTTCGTACTGATTGTGTGAATTTAATGTTGGCGTTGCTGATATTGTTTGAGGTAAAGGATGTAAATGAGAAAGTCTTTGTGTTGTGATCAGAATGGCCTCAGTTTTATCATCATGCATCTGCAGCTTGTTAGATGTCATCCATGATTTCACATCAGAAATACACCTCTCTACACTTTGGATGGTAGCATCAACTTCAGTTGGGTGGCTAGATTTGTATATTTGGGTGTCATCAGCGTACAATTGGTGAGACACTGGATGATGATCTATGACACTTGAGAGCGACTGAGTGTACAGAATGAAGAGAACAGACCCCTGTGGAACACCACAACATAGATCAACTGGGCTGGAGTGTATTTCATTTGCAGATACAGTTTGTGTCCTGTTGACCAAGTAGGATTGAACCACAGTAAGGCTGTATCATGAATGCCAAATACATGCTGGGGACGGTGAAGTAATATATCATAGTCTATTGTGTCAAATGCTGCAGACAAATCAAGGAGGGTGAGAACTGTAATCTTTCCGCTATCCAAAGCAGAGAGAAAGTCATTAAATACTTTTAGAAGAGTAGTTTCGGTACTGTGGCAAGGGCGATATGCAGATTGTACATTGCTAAAAAGACTGTCTGAATTTAGATGAGATACAAGCTGGGATAGAACAACCTTTTCTAAGATTTTTGATATGAATGGGAGATTAGAAACTGGGCGGTAGTTCTTTAAATCGTTATGGTCTAGTGTTGGTTTCTTCAGAAGAGGCTTTACAATGGCAGCTTTGAAAAATGATGGGAATTCTCCGGATGAGAGAGAGGTATTAATAACATCAGTTAGTGAAGGCAACACTGGATCTAAGCACGCAAGCAGCAGTGATGTTGGAGCTGGATCAAGTTCACATGACTTTGGTGCACTCTTCATCAGGATTGTACGTACGAAATCCATAGAGACAGGTTCAAATGCTGCTAATGGTTGCCGCTCAAATTCTGTATCCCAACTGTATGGTGACGACGAGTCAATTGAAATTGTCGTGTCAAGCTTATCTCTAATGGTTTGTACTTAGTCATGGAAGAAATTTGCAAACATGTCCGGAAGGTCGACTGGAGAGAAGGTAGTTGGAAGTGGTGTTGATTTGTTCCTTGACATTAGCTTGTTAGTAATCTCGAAGAGCTCTTTGCAGCTGGAACTTTCCATGATCTTAGTAGTGTAGTGGGCTGATTTCGCTGTATGGACTATATCTGTGACATTCTTCTTAGCGACTTCATAGATTTGCTTATGAATAGTGAGCCTGGTGGAAAGCCAGAGCCTCTCAGCTTTACGGCGGTCTCTTTTAGCAGTGCGAAGCTGGTCCCTAACACTGCTATACCATGGAGAACACTTTTGAATTGATACTCTGCACTTGGTAGCTGGGGCATGTTTGTCAAGCACTGAACGCAGACAGTTATCGAGTTGTTCTGTGGTAGGAGGTAAGCAAGTTGTTAGGTTAGCTTGGATGTCGTGCATTAGTTTGGTTCTATTTATCATACGGAGGTTTCCCTTAGTAGCAGATAAAGGTGGAGGGTTAGGGACTGATACGTCAAGATGGCATATAATGCAGAGATGATCTGAGGCAAGATGATGGGATATCAGGGAGGACTGTATAATGTTATCATCAGGCCTATGAAGAATCCAGTCTAAAATGTGACCATGTTTATGAGTGGGTTGGTTAACTGATTGTTTGATGGAATCTATGAGTTTTGATGCATTTGGGTTTCCGGGACAGTCAAAGTGAAAGTTGAAATCTACAAGAATAATCAGGTTGCCACCTATCGAATTTCCATAGTCCAGGAGATTCGGAAACTGCTCCAAAAAGAGAGCGCCAGCCATCTTGTTTTTTCTACTAGGAGGAGGGCGGTATAGGCAGAAAAAATGGACTGACCTTTGCTCCAGTGTGAGTGTGGTTTGGACTAGTTCAAACGATGTGTGGTCGAAATTGAATCTGGGGTGTAGTTAAGACTTTTTATCATGGAGTTCTTTGTGATGACAGCAATTCCACCTCCGCGAGAATTACGGGGGAACGACTTGATGGAGTAACCAGGGGCTATTATTTCCGCACACTTGGGCTCATCGCCTGATGTTTTTAGCCATGTTTCTGTCAGGAAAAATATGTCAACATTCTGGTCGTTGATAAAATTAACTATTTCTGTGTGCTTTTCCGGTGGTCCTACTGACTGGGCATTTAATAATGCAATGTGCAGAGGTATTTCCTGGATATTTGACACAAAGGTTGACGAATTAATAGGGATTTGAATTAGGTTATCTAAATTAATGGTCGAATTATTTTTAAATGGCTGTGCCGAAATAAGGGAGATAACTGGGATTCTTCTTCCTGTTCTACGCCGGCCAACTTTGAAACAACGTTTCTTTTTTTTTTGCTTCTGTTTACATTTAGGTAATGATGAATGTAGTCCCAGTTCGTTTAGTTTAGAGTACAATGTAGTGTGGAGAGCCAAGGAGTGATCATTTAAAGCAATTAATGAGGGTCCATCGTAGCATAAACGGGTTGACTGGCGAGTATCACGTGATGGCGGTTTGTTCAAAAACAGTGGAGCAAGACAGCTGAGAAAGAGTCTAATTGTTCTCGTTTCCAAAACAAGGAGATGAAGAAACACATGCGAATTTAACAGCCAATACATAATGAACACAATAACGAAGATGAAAACAGGCAACAAGCACAAATATCATGAAAATGGCACTAAAAAACGGAACAGCTGCTTCAAGCCGGTTAAGCGATAGCGGCCATCTTGTCACAAAATACGATCATATTTGACATTTTATCAAACTTTGGTGTTATTTTCTGCAATCCAGAAAATGCAGCAGTTATGTTTGCTAACGTATTTTCACTTTTGTTTGACTGTACTGCCTTGCGATGACCTTTAACTAAATGAACAATGAGTTCCATCTGAAGGTGTGCTGGAATACTGTACTCTACCTTGCCTTTTGTATTAAGGAAAGTCAATAAAAACTTTCATGTGAGTTTTTTCATCCAGTATGGCAAATTGTTGGCAAAGAAATTTCAGAATTTCAAGTGCATACTTTGACCTGTTGTTAAATCCCTTTAATACACACATTGGGTTTTTCAAGACGCGTAACATCTTGTCTGTTAGGAATCTTCACATTTAACAGTATACTCTTCTATAACAGACCAAGTTCAATAGCAAGGCAAGTATAATTTTTAATACCATCCTCTGTTGAGCATAAAATGAGAATGTAGTTAGTGAAATCTGAATTGGAATGAACATAGTAGCAGACTTGCCTTATGGAAGTACAGCATTTATATGATCATAATTTTGTTCTTCTTTTTCCCTTTCCAGAATCTCTTTGGAAATTAATAAAACACTGCGCTCAATAACGTTGTCGAGAATTTCCCGTATTAATGTTCTTTTCTCATCATGTGACATTTGTTAAGTTTTTTTTTCCACAATAATTAAAATCTGGTTTAGAATTAGGAGATTCCATTCCAAAATACTGCATTGCAGCCTCAACAATATATATATCTATAACCGAAATAGCAAGTTTCTTGCAATCATCTTAGTGAATTTTTACATCATCACCATTTGCATTATTTCAAGAAAGATTCGCCTTCCTGCATACAAAGTTCCTGTTTCTGTGCAGTCTTTATAGTATATCAGCTTGTAGATCATTGTGAGTATATTCATTTCTAGATGAAACATCTCAAATGCAATTAGTGACAAATGCTTAAACTTTTAAATCTGTACAGCCTTACAGTATTTGACAACTTTATATATTCTGTCTTTCAAAAATGTTTATATCAGGTGAAGTCAAAAACAGATAAAAAATATTGGACAATATATGAATTTTAATTATCTTGATATCTTAGCACACAATAAATACTAATTATTTATCTTTGATTTAAAATTAATTGTCAGTTTTATTTGACTAATTTTGTTCTGGTCAGAAAAGAATATTAAACCAATGATTATGATCATTTAACTGAATCTGAAAGAACTTGTCTGTTTATCAATTTTGGTATTAAATTATTCATCTGTTGTTTGCTATGATTCTTTCTTTCTTCCCTCCTATCGACCATCATAAACAATTACTAAGCATGCAATATACCAATTTTTACACTGTATAGTTTCTCAAATTTCTAGTCATTCTGTGTCTCTAAATGTGTAATACATTGGAATCCAATTCATATATCTCTACTATTCAAAACGGTAGCTACACTTTATAGACCATGCAATAACGATCATCTCAAGCTGCTCAAATCTTGTTGTAGTCATTATTCCTAAACTAAATTTTGTTTGCATAAATATATGAATGTTTTACTAAATACACGCTTTTCTCATGCCCTTGGAGTTTCTCCTGTTGGTGGGCTTCTCTCTCTTTTTAGGCTTTTGCTTCTCTTTGGGATTCATACTGGTGGTCTGTCTACAACAAAAAGGATATTCCATTTGTTCAAAACATAATTTGCTTTACATCAAATAATGTCATAAAGTCAAAATATCAATGTATGTAATATTGTACAACAGTACACATTCTTTTCATGTTGACATTGCTGATATTTCATAGACATGTCCAGTGATTTCTGCAGTGTAGTATGTAGCATGTAGTGCTAAAATTAATATTTGCCCTATCCAGATTTCCAGTAGTGGATATCATATAGTGACCAGAAACGATTATTTTATCCAAATTTCCAGTAGTTAATATCATAAAAGATTATTTTCAACGTCAAAACTGTAAATTCATTCAAACAAAACATGTACGCTGCATGAAAGTATATTTGGTATGTTCCAAACAAAATCGATGAAACTCTCATTCAGATAAAGCATCTCTGACACAAGTAAATCACAACGATATGATTGTGCAATCTCTTGCATAGAAAACTTACATTGCATAAATAGGTATCTACTAATAACTTCATTCCCTCCGTCCTGACCCTGGTATTTGATCTATTGGTATTAATTAATGCACGTGCCTTTGGAATTCAGTCATTGTAGCTTTATGTAATATAGTATATTTTTGTCTCATCGTTTCTTATATATTTTGACATTTTTTTACTACAGCGGCTGCATTTCAAATACCCGGATTACTGCATAAATAATGATTATACACAATCAATGAATTTTTTATTCAAATAAAAACTCTCCTACACAGGTATATTACAACGGAATGATTGTGCAATCTATTGCCTTAAAGCCCCGGCCTCATTCATCATGGCTGAAAATGAAAATTATGCATAGTGACACTTAATATCAACACTCAGTACTTCTTTAATAGACAGATGTGACTAAAACAACCCGCAAAACAGCGGTGACACAGCTGGAAATAACTGATTTAATGTGATATTTTAATTGCCAATGCCTTTTCTTTACCTCCGCCATCCTGAATTTCTCAACAGGCAGTGCCTATTAAATTGTGTGTGTCTGACCTTGTGTGTGAAGCATCATGGGAAGCAGGGTATCAGGCTAGCTATAGAATTGTTCAATAACTATTGTTACTAGCCCTGCAAATATGTTCCCTTAAAGAGTTCTTCTGCGCCATGAAATTAGAAAGGTGCGCTCACCAGTTATCATTTACATTTGAGAGAGAGACGTATGTAATTTGTAGTTGTTCGCATTTGAAACATACATAATGGAAAGAATGTTGGCATACCTCTTTGCTACTTTGATGTACTGTAACTGACATTTCTTTGGATATTGCACTTGTGGAAATTGTAAATAATCTAAGCACACAACTAACTAAAATGACTGATCCCTTGTGCTGAAACAATCACCTTAAATTAGTCCTATCTCTAGCAGTTATTAAAATAGTCCTATCTCTAGCAGTTATTAAAATAGGGAAAATGAATTTTGCCTTACTAGACAATAAAAACTTCTGAAAGTGCAATGAATGAATTACCAAATATTTTAAAATGTAAACAATGTTATCGGCGCTTCTTCTTACAATTTACACCTAATATCCAGGAAGTGAAAAAACCAACAGGAGCCAGCAGTTTTTGAGAGGTCCACATCTAAAGTAAGGCCAAGCTGTATACTCTATAACCCTTATTATACCCATCAATCATACAATTTTGCATAAATATAATAAAGACATTATCATCCCCAGACCAGTATGTGTAGAAAATTGTTATTAAGAAAACCCCAAACAAACAAAAAAATTAATAAAATTGTAACAATGCAATGTTTCACATGGTCTGAATCAGTCTTGCATTTGGACCAATAATTTGGGCGCAATCAACCACGGTCTGTACCAGCCAGAATTCATTTGCTTTAATTTTAGAGGCTTTTAATTCTTCAGAGCTTTTAGTTATCTACAGCTCTGTGTATGTATGACTGACTGACTGACTGACTTTATTTCCTCTTCAAAAGAGATTACATCAGATTAAACAAATTCAGGATAATACAAGATCATACAATAGAACAGAAAAGTGACAAAAATACAATAGTAATACTGTGTCAGCTACCGTATTGACAAAATGAAATATCTCAATACCTGCAATTATGTAAATCTGCAATCATTTGGCTGAGCATGGCACTGATCTTTTAACAGTTGCTTGATGACGACAATATTTCGAAAAGTTAATAGTCTATAGTGTTATGTGCTTAACATTAAGTTCGAGATAGCAACGAAAATGAAATGGAAAGCTTATAACAGTGTAATTCTGTAGTTTTTTTCTTCATATGACGCATGTATTTGTGCATATATATACTTGTTTGCGCCTATGCGTGCGTGCATGCATTTATCTATGACTGACTGTCTAAATGACTTAATTACCTCTTCAACAAAGAGTATATCAGGTTACTTTGATACATATTATACGTATCATAAGATTATGAGACACATCATAGACGAGAACGCAAGCATGATATTATACATCGTCACTAATGCATTTACAAAATGAGATATATAAATAAAGAAAACCATATAGAAATCTCTAAGAAATATACATAAACAAATACATAATCAAATACATAAACACACACACACACACGCACACACACAGCTGTCATACAACAAAATTTGCGGATTTGACAAGAATACTTTGTCCTATGTATGTATGTATGTATCAATGAGTGTGTGTGTGTGCGTGCGTGCGCGCGCGCGCGCGTGTGTGTGTGTGTGTGTGTGTGTGTGTGTGTGTACCGTACTGTTGATATGTTACTAGTCAAGAGCTATGCTGGTTAGACGTAAGATGATAAGTAGATAGTGAGTGGGGTGAAAAGTGTTCTGGTTCAATACTTGATGGGCGATTATACCAGACATGTTTGCAAGAATGTCACACAAATTATCCCACAAAACATAATGTGACGAAAGTTAACATCACAATTTTTTTATTTAGATGTTATTGTCTAGTTGTATTTGAGACAAATGACGCAAATATAGATCAATATAAGCCACCGTATCTTCTTTGAGATTATAGATTGTGAAATGTTTGCAGGATATTCGTTTGTTTTATTTCACCTTTGTCACTGCATCCGTTCACATGCTGATTCCTTCAGTAGTTTTGGAATCTCGGGGAAGTAAACTGCAATTACCTTGCATTTTTTTCAACCACATACTGTTCTCGTCTTTCAACACAACGGCAGTTATACGTTTTCGGGTTCAGTATAAATTCATCGTAATTATAATTAATGACAGAAACAACAAGCCCCATAATATTTAATTTTACTCGTTGACTTATTAACGTTTATTAATTCTTTAGATTCCTTGGAAATCAATTTGAAGTTCTGTGTTTGTGTATGTGTATGTTTGTTAACATAATTCACCAATAAAACAAGCGAGACGGTTGCATGCTTTGGGGAAAGAATTTATGATATTCATCATTTTCTAATTAGTAAAGCAGCACGCCAGCAAAAAATGTGCAACATCGTGTATCTTCAGCAGAATATATACTCGCTTCAGTAAACAAAAAGTTCGATTCTACCCAAACAGACTGACCCTTCTGTAGATGAAGAATAAGCTGAGTTCGTTCATTGATGTTCGTATCCAGAACGTTCAGGATCTGCAATTGCGTCCACCATGCCTACATTATCAACTCTAACTTCGCGACAGACTGGTTCTCCTCCCAACGCACACTACTAAAGGTAAACAGATAGGTGACATCAACGGGGACGGTAAAAATACCGGTATGGATATTGTAAGCATTGCCATCATTTAGTAATGTTGTTGGAAACCTGATAACCATGCCGTTCGGCATGTTGCTAATAGCGTGGTCGAGGTAAGTCGTAAATGTTACATGCTGTGGTATCATATCTGCATTGATGGTGTATATTAAATGATCACTAATATAATGAACTAATGTGTTGTCCTTTCTCTGTACAACCTGTCGTTTTAGTATAATATCACAGATGGAACTGTGAAATAATCAGAACTAGATTACATCTTATTCTGTGGCCCTTCACATCCGTATGTATGTATATATATATATATATATATATATATATATATATATCAGTAATTCACTAATAACACTTTATTGTAATACAAAAGGAAACAATCTGCGAAACACATATGCAGGACAGCCAAAATCAGTATTAAGTATTCTGACGCAAATGAAATCTCAGCAGAATATTGCTGCAGTAGTGTTTTAGTCCAATAAAATTTATTCTCAAGAAAGACAATCTCTGCATAATACAGTATAATCACGATCAATACCATTTGTGCAGTAGCATTAGTAGTACTTGTGTATTCATTTAACTGTGCTGCCTCATGGGAGCATCACTTGTGTGGCTCATTCAGGATACGCTCATGTCCATATATCCTGTGTTTAAGAACTTGGAACCAAATAGAGTGCATGTAGTAGTATGGACAGCGGTTTGTTTGGTTACTGATCGAAGTGAAAGCCTCCTACCCACAATGACTTTACTTTCGCATTACACTGTAGTAGTTGTGTATTTGGACATGTCATGATTGCTTCACTTTGTGGGGGGGGGAGGCGCTAGTGCAGACATAACGTTCATTGTCTCGTGTGCAATCAGACGTAAATGATTCGAGAGCAAGGAAAACACCAACATGGCTATCTAGAAAAAGCTGCAACATTCTGAATAGAGACCGGTACGTAATGTATATGAGTTATTTCGGCTGATCGCAAATTTCCTGAAATTCCTGCAATAGCAATGGCATCTTACTTTATAGAACTAAGAAAAACACCGATGGAAACTTCAATTAATCCAGTAATAGCATATCTACGCCTTATTATTACTAGCTCTTTTTTATTGGTTCCAGTGCTTAATTTCTCTATGATATGATGCAAGTCCCCAAAAATACAATTTTATTTTGAATTGTTTAATTACTCCAACGTGTGCGTAGTTACCTTTTAAACTTGAGTTTCGTCATTTCATACTGTATCCATTACGAAGTCTTATATCAAATTTCAGTTCTTTGATTTGTTCTCCTTGATTTTTGTACTTGAAAGGTTAGGCAAGTTCTTAATTCCTACATTAGTTTTCTTATTTGAATTTATTGAAGCAGCAAGAACATCGATATCCATTCAAGCGTAGTCGAGTGAACAAAATGGAAATGAATGGTGCTGTATTTTTGTTTAATGTTCGAAAACAAAACCTCAACATTTTATGAGTTGCGATGAAAAATGTACTTGGTAGACGACGGGTTTGACATGCAAAGACACCGACATAAAAAACTACCTAGGCTCTGAAGGACACTGGATTCAGAATAATTTATAAGGAAACAAATATAAATGTAGACGAACAGCACAAATAATATACAACACATGGTTATAAAAGGCGCTTAGAGACCTTTGTGTGTGTGATATTAGCTATACAAGAACGATAATGCATCTATATCGACGGCAAACTATGAAACACGATTCGCGGTGACATATATATATCTAGGTCAAGACAAAGAAGTATTGAGCTACCGTACTGATAGCTTGCATCAATATTTCGTTCCCCTCTTTAAACAGAAAACAGCCTTTTCTAGACAATTAGGTATTTCTTGTTTCATTTTTATTTTCCTTGTTTAGATCTCGCCAATATTCAGGAAATATTTTCTTCGCTGTACAAAAATATAAACATGTAATGTTGTAAGTATATCCCATTATAACTTAAGTTTCATGCTTATGTTCAGACACGGAAATATTAATTTAGTCATCTTTCCAAACACCTCTCGACTTAGAAACAGAACAATATATATATATATATATATATATATATATATATATATATATATATATATATATATATATATGTATATGTATGAAGAAGAGCAAAACCACCGGATAAGGGAAATAGTTGGATAGAGAAAACTATGAATAATCGGATATATTATGGGTCATTTCCAATATTGCATGAAATACTGCACGTGACTGCTAATTGTTCTTTCATAATATTTGTCAACAATCCAAACATAGTTATGATCCCACTCATCCCAAACAGTTAGATTTCGATAAAAAGAATATTTATGATTGAATAACGTTGCACGCCCATGATGTTGGTGGTTTTGAAGGATTGATCCAGAACATACAGATATTCACAAACACGTGCATGAGTATGACAGCAACAGCTATGGATACTTCTTTGAAGTTGATAAGAAGTATCCAGAATAGCTTCAGCACACACATAATGATTAATCCATGTTTACAGATGTGATGGCAGTACCTCAAGGGTGGTTATCACCGGATCAGTGAGCCATCATGGACTGGATGCACCAGACTTGTCCCAAAATCATCAGAATAAAAAGGTTATGTAGTGCGCGTATTGTACAGTTGTATTTGCGATAAGGAATCCTGTAAGTAAAGTCTACTTGGTATTTAGGTTTCACCAGCGTAACTGGATGGCGCCATATATACAAATGAATATGGATTTGCGCATAAAGACCATAAACAAGTTTGAGAAAGACTTCTTCGAAATGATGGACAACGCTGTATTTGGGAAAGGTATGGAGAATGTTTGAAAACGAATCCATTGTCATATTGTCCATGATACTGAACAGGACAAACTCAATCGATTAATTGCAGACCTGGCATTACAGTTACACAAAATACTTGACGGCGGACTTGTAGTTATTCATAGTAAGAAAGCCAAGCAGATGATGACAAAGCCAACATATCATGGTTTGCCTGTCTTGTGCAAGTTTTACTACGACAAGATCAAGCCAACATATTGTGACAACATTAAGATGCTATAAATGGATACGGACTCGTTGCTCATGCACAGTGCCACTGTTGACATCCACACGGACATTACTGGGCTCGAAAGATCATTCACTGTTTAATAACACCAAAAAAAAAAATGTTGTTGGCAAGTTCAAAGACAACATTTGATTGATAGTGGATTATTGCATTAAAACATATCGTTATGGTCTTTTTGGGCAGCCATCACGACGAAAATTCCTTTAATCAAATGATGTAGTATGAAGTCGAATGAAATGATAATCCAGGTTCCCCACCCACCACTGCAATTGTCAATACGTTTGTCATGGACAGTTTGTGTTTCAATGCACATAGATTCGTGAGTCGGGGATTCTACGGAAAATTCGATCTCCAAGAGAGAAAATGAAAAAATACATTAATATGTCGCTGCAAATTGGGATTCAATGGTGACAAAAGAAGAATTGTTACATACAAAACATTGATGAATAATGTATATATACATCAGCCAGTAATGTAAGTTATATACAAAAGGTGTCGAGAAAGAACTTGTTAGATTTATTGCACAAATGCTCACTTGGTGGTCAGTTTGTTGCTCGTTTGCCAGTGGGTGTTAAATGATTTCGTATTGGCTGTCTTTGAAAATCCACCTGGTGCAAACTGAATACATCAATGGACCATACCTGATCAGTAGCACAAGGTTTCCCCCCTTCCATCTCCCCTAATGCATACAAATAATGAACAACATTGTTCCCATGTAGGTCTAACAGTGATAGCTGTGAAAATCATTTTGTAAGTAATGGTGACAGCCTGTTGCAACTCGCATTAGAGGGATCTAATCCTATTGCACGTGCGATTTCATTATTTAATGCTTGTGTGACTAATGCAAGTCGTGTTACCACTCACATGATCGAGTAGCCTGAGGACTAATTAGCACTTCGTGTTTCATTTGTAAGTTTGCGGTTAAGTCATTCTAAAATGGCTTGGTCGCAACATATATTAGCACGTCCAACACAAACTAGCATCCTATGTTTTATTTTTTAACCTGGATCGACTTACAATTGCTATGGTCATGTTAGTCATGCATGTGCGTAGATACATAATAAGTGCATCTGCGACACTTGCTGAATCTTTAAACTACATCATCTCAGCTTTATTATACCTGTATTATATTCTTACCCAGACCCGATAATGTGGAAGAAACAAAATATCAACCCGATGAACTTCGTTAGGTGTTCTCAAATCATCAACCTTGGTGTGGGTAGGTAAATTTACAACATTGCTGATTTGGCCAACCATGCTCGAACAATCCCATGAGTGAATTGTGCTACCTTTGCAAACTTTTCAACTGAAGCTTTACCTTTCCAACAACCACAATGATTATAGTATAATTTGGATTAAATCCTCTCAGAAACTACACCTTTTTTATTCATGTTTCTTTGATCGTTTGCTTAAAATATCAATATATTTTACCTCCAATGAGTGGTTATTTTTCACCTAATAACCTAAAATCAATATCTGCCTTCATGCCTCCTTTGTAGAGCCATCTAGCAATTATTTCTTCTAGTGTAGAATTAGGTGGATTCAAGTCATGGATTAGCTTCCGGAGGCTTTGGATGGTTATTAGAATCCAATCATATATTCAGCCGAGTACCATAGTAATTGTATCCAGGGACGTGCTTTTCAACAAGGTATTAGTTCCATGGTGTCTATGATAACTTTGTTAATGTAGCGGTGACACCACCGTCGACAACTACTTTTTTTTAATGAACGTGAATTTCTTTTGCCTCACATTAAAACATGTTCTATCGATGGCGGTTCTGCTACTATCAGTTTACATATAGTATTGTACACAATATGAAGACATAACTATGTTATATACAACAGCTGTGTTATACAACTGTTATTTAACATGGCATCACAATAAAGTAGTTGCTCGAACATGAGAAAGATCTGATTTTTCCAACACTGACTTTGCTTAGGCAAAGCCCAAACTTATTAAGCATGGTGCCATGTTTCAAAACTGAGTTTGCATGCTGATTATTGGACTAGGGGTATCAAGGAAACATAAATTGGTGTTGAATATCATTTAGAGATGGATGACATTGGGATTGATTGTACATAATTGCACATTTGGCTGGAGATCAACCATGGTATGATGTACTCAGAGATTTTACATCAGCGCTTCAGCTGTCACTAAGAAGTAAATCATGTATCATTGATTTCTATAAATAATCAATGAAGCTTCTGCAATTGATGACATTGCTTCAAGTGAGAACAATCTTGTCGCATATAACGATCTTTTGCTTGAACATCAAGATAACCCAGCGAGAATATTTTGCAGAGGTGACAGAGAAACACAAACGTGATATATGTCATAAAACGATCTCACATGCATAAATTAACAGACGACTATAACATTATAATTATAATTCGTGGCACTGATGCGCATGATCTTGCAAAGATTAATTGGATTAGTTGTGCCACTGACTACGTGTGGGTTGAGTCTGTTTGCTAAGGTCACCCTAGCTCCATATAGTTTCCTCATTATTGACTTAGCCAGTGGATTACACAAGTATTGTGCAAGTAGGTTGGACAAAATAATTTAACAGTTGTAATAAACATATACAATAATGAAATCCACCAGCATTGCAATAGGAGAGGCTGCTGACTGACGCCGCAAAGCAGCATGTGAAAACTGAATCTTTTATGTGAGTACATGGATACACGCTTGAAGTGAGTACATAGATGCACGCAAACATGTCCAAGATATGTTGCACACACGTTGAAACAAACTGCAAAAGAAAGATGGGCTTTGAACAAACATTTGGACCACTGATTAAACAAACAAAGGAAATTTTAGCCAAGACCATGGAAGCTGTGGGACAAGAAATCGCAAGCACCGCTGCTGTGATGATGGGATTACAACAATGACTTGGCCCAATCATGTGTGCACCAAAATAAATAACACAAATGCAAACCAAAATAGGGAGTTGTGGAGTCACTTGCCCATTATCCACAAGAACAACCAACTGAGAAAGTTTAAACCCACAGTTCGAAAATTTAACAATAATGTATGGCTACCGCAAAGATATCTCTGAAATAAATTAAAATACTATATAATGGAGAAAGAACTATGAACAGATACACACACAAATTACATCAGAGAGAAATGGCCAGCATGCAGTGGGGAAGTGCTAAATAAAGATGTGAGAGAACATATTAAAGAAATGAAGGAACACATGTTATTCAGCTGCAGAGTGGGGTGGAGTGGGGAACAATGGAGAGCACAAGAAAGTAAAGGAACACCGTTTTCATGCGTTATAACAGCACTACACCCCATGACAGCATGGGTATACGTGTAAAAGGAGTTGAGATGGCACATAGTATTAAGCAATAAAGCTTTTGTGTGGCCTGAGTTTACGAACCTTGTTATTTTGTTAATCTCTATCAAACCATAGATGAAGAAAGTGCTCAATCATATTTAACCTCATTTTTGGAAACATGCAAAGTGGTTGTAGCCAAAATCGACGAGGAGGATCCTAAACAAGCTAATGTGCAACACAAGGAAGAACCCACAAATGTAGAAGGCAAACGTGAACGTGGAACAACTAAAAATTATACAACAAACAAATGGTTAAAACCCGCAGGGATCAAATGTGTGTCTATGGACCACTGAATGGATCGGTTGGAAACACTAGTGGGGCCACTTCACATGGGCAAGAACACACCAGTGGTCATTGTTAAGGCCGCATCGATTTGTCAGCGATTGTTCACCAGCAACATTACCTACTCGGTGACGTTTTGCTTGTTGATGCACGAACCCTTTCAAGACATCACAGATATATAGAACAAACAAAATTTGCAGACCGATGATGAACTCTGAAGCTAATCCCATTGAAACACTTCTCTTCTTAAATGGAATCTATGTCGGGATTCAGCATGTTGTTGTAAATACAACTCAGAGCGTCACCACAATGATGATCTCATCAACGAGATTTGCATGGAGAAACAAATTGTATGCAAGGAATATCATATCGCGCCTAACATTTTCAGAATTATCTCAACGATTCAATTCAATTAACATACAGTGCCACTAGTGTCAGATATAAAGCTTCAGACGCAACAAGGCAAGTGTTGTAGGGTTATAAACTGTTTGAGTTTTCACCAACTGTAGAATCAGGTGGCCTGATATCAAATATGTCAGCAGCGTCTGTGTATCTCCATGTCACAATCCCCGGTTGATGCAACGTCTTTTTACTAGTGTACCATGATAATCACCTGAGAGATCTTTGTGGGAGAACATCTGCAATATAACTGTACATTACAGATCGACCTGATATTTAATACAGTGACAATCGAACGTGGATGTGTGATACCAGAGCGTGTTGTCAAGGAGAAACCCCGTTTACATGACATATTACAGAACTTGTCCTGTTGATTCCAGGGATCACTTACAGGCGTACCAAACTGGCTGGCTGTATTTTCGTCTTCTGCTGCACCATTCATGCAAATCATTGATAGCCTTATAAACATTGCTGTAGATCAATTAAAATTCCGGAATTGTGCGCATTTCAAGCGTTTCTAAATTGACTGTGATGAATAATTATCTCATAATCAAAGGCGATTATACTTCCATTGACAGAAGCAATGCCCAAGCCGATCAGTAAAATTATTAATGAAGTTTCTCAATAATGTCTAGATGATTTAGTGATTCTAAATTCTCTAATGGGAATTGGATTAAGTTTATGGACAAGCATGGATGCAAGCAGCAACAAAACGGTATTAGACTAAACCAATAATATATAAACAATGAACATATTTGAAGAAGTATCCGATCCCGTGTTTCACATGATTGTCTCTTTGATTGGTTGAAGCAAAACAGATTTTCAGTGTTATTTGTACCTGTCTAAGGAACCTTGTCTGACAGAGTGAGTAGACTTACAAGTGCATGACACATCTCTGTATTTGTCTCATGTATAGTCCTACAATGTAAGACATAGTACATGTTTTTGTTTTAGTGTTTTTCTTACTATCCAAGTAACGGCCTTGTATGGGTTTTACGAAACACCCAAATCCAGGCAAATCCACGCAAATCCACACCTAAATCCAGCCAAATCCACAGAAATCCACACCAACTCGCAGTGTGTCTACCAGCTCGTCAGTAATGAAGTAGGATACCCTGGCATCAATGGGAAAATACATTACACACACACACACCCGGGACACTTGAGCCTCAAGGTTTTTCAGCACAAACTGGGACACTCTAGCCTCAAGGTTTTTCAGCACACCCTGGGACACGCTAGCCTCAAGAGGAATTGAACATGGGTAATACTGCGCCTGAATAGCGTCAAAGGAAAGTGGGGTTGTTGTATAAGGACAATATGAATGGAGCAGAGTAGATGACGTCGCCGTACTGAACATTGGTAACAATGTTGCAACAATGTAGGAACAGGTGAGGTGACGTCAATCGAGACCAAAGAACGGGAAAAAAATCATAGAACGCTTGGCGTGAACGGAACTGGCGGGATAGAGACACATATAACACATAAAACATACATCATACAAACATAAACAACCATACAACCGACTAAAAGAAAGCAAATCTTTTTGAGGCGCATGAGTGGCCCTGAAAAAGTCCTTTGGGTTCTTCTTCTATTTTTTCCAGTTCATCCACCATTTCCTCACTTTCTAGATAATTCCTTTCTTCTTATTTTTCTTCTTTTCCTTCTCTGACGTCCAGTCCGGATGTCCGATAGATCTAAATTTCTCCTGCACTTTCATCCATGTTTGATTCAGTCTCTCAAAGTCCTCATTTTTCTTTCTGATGTCTTTATATTTTCTCTCCTTTGTCGAGGTATCGTTAATCTTTTTCATCTCTACTTCCAGCACATTGCTCATCATTTATGCTATTTTTAGCTGGTCTTGTCCCCACTTTACAATATGCAACTCTGGCCATTACAGTGTGTCTTCTAGAAAGCTCTTGACTTTGATCACATTATCAAGTGGCTCCTTCAAACTTCCCACTCTTTTATATTTCGGCGTAATTAATTTCCTTAATTTCTTCACTTCCACCGCTATCATACCTTCTACCAGATCTCACGCTAATTTCAAACTGATCACAAAGTCTAGGCTACCTGGATACTTCAATTCTATTTCAAGCCTTTCCAGCACATAGGCTACATCCATCATCCAGAAACAACCGTGTTTCTGATTGCTCAACAAATTTATTGCCATTTTATTTTATTCAATGTGGAATGGCGCGAATGACGAAAGTTTTGACTTTATATTTGTCAAGTACGGACGTGAAAGAAAACATCCCGTACACTCACTTCACAAATTATCTACTATCCACACAGGAAGGAGGAAAAACAAACCCACATATACTATCCACACGGGAAGAGGAAAAAATAAAAACAAATCACAAATCTACCATCCACACACGTGAAGAGGAGAAAGAAAGCAAACCACAAATCTACATCCACACACGGGAAGGAGAAGAAAAAAACCAACAAATCTACTATCCACTCACGGGAAGAGGAAAAAAACAAACAAAAAAAATCTACTATCCACACACAGAAAGGAGAAGAAAAAAAACACAAATCTACTATCACAAATGGGAAGAGGATAAAAGCAAAACAAACCATAAATATACTACCCATACATGGGAAGAGGGAGAAAACCCACAAATCTACTATGCACACACGGGAAGATGAAAATAAACAACCACAAATATAATATCCACACACGGGAAGGAGAAAACAAACCCAAATATACTATTCGTAGAAACGTACGCTCACCCATACAAACACACACTTACTATCCACACAAACGAACGGGATCTCATACCAACACACACACACACACACACACACACACACACACACAATCACATCAGTAAAGGAGTGAGTGTTTATAATCACACTATTCCACACTCATACCAACTGGCAATTTGAATAGTCTCTTTCATAGAGTTTTGGGTAGCCCTGAAAAGGGCTGTTGTTAGAACTCCATATGCACCTCTTAATGTTGGCACCTACCAGGTTTAGCCCCACACACGCATCGTCTGCTCCAGTCCTGCTCCCAATTGATGTGTGTGGTTGGGAGTGCAGAGTGAGTTTGATTTGCTTCACTATCCCACTCCTCCTTTTGAGGGATAGTGAACATTTGTTGCTGTTGTGCCCTCTGTCTTCTGTGTCACACGCGGCGATGAACTGGCCTCCTTGCCTCCTGTGGATGCTGTACTGGTTGTTTTGGCTGTGGCTGTGGATCTGCTATTGATTGTGGTGCTGCTATTGCCTGTGGATGTGTACTGACCATTGGTTTCACCTCACACAAAGGTCTCAGCATCAGGTGAGGCAAGATCATTTCCTTCATTTTTTCCTTCTTTTTCCTCTCCTCCTCCTCTTCTATTCTGGCACTTTCCGCTATGGCCTCCATAGCCAGCTCATCTAAAAGGCGCCTGGCATATTCCAGGTGCATCTGGAGTTCCAGAAGCTTGGTTAGTCTGCAGCTCATTTTTTTCAGGTGATGAATCATCGATGGGTAGCCAGATAGACGAGCGCTCCATTTATATCTGTCAAGCGCGGACGACATGAAGAAAAACATACCCCTGATAACAAAAAGTATTAGACCCACATTACCATCAATCACATGGAACGCGCGGACCTAAAAGAAACACTTAATCACTTTTTAATTATAAACACTAATTACAAACGCAAACTTATGCATATTATTTTTTGACAAGCTAGAGAAACGAAGTGCTTATAGAGACACTTCTACTTTTTAACTTACTAACGTGCGATCGGCAATTTAATTAGCATCTCTTTTCTAGCGTATTGGAGTAGCCCTGAAAAGGGCTGCTTTTTGTGGACAGGGAGTTATGGCAATCGTTTATTGTCTAAGACTGCGTCCCCGTTTGGTGACACGCTTTACCACAGGATAGGGTCTGCTTCTTCGGAAACAAAAGGAGAACTTTTCGAGTCTACAGGCAGTCGACAAAACCTCTCTCTTGTTCCTGCTGCTGCTCTTGCTGATGCTGCTCTTTCTACTTCTGAATTCTGTACTTCTACGTCCATTCTTTTTTCTCTTTCTTGATTTCCTCTCTGAAAAACTCTTCTATCAGGTCTTCGGTCACTTTCAACAATCTGGTATTTTCTATCTCGTTAGGCTTCGGTATCAAGCTTTGTCTGATACAATGTAAATTCATGTAGGCTTCGTTCAGCTTGGCTAGTTTTGAACACATCTTCATATGAGGATGAGTCAACAATGGATGGTCAGACAGGAGATTTTCGCTCTATATTGTTCAAGCGCGGACGCGATAGAAAACATCCATACAGTGTTTAGAGTCGGAACGCTAGGACTGTTTGATTTGAGGGTGAGGAATAGAGAGAAGTCAAACAGCATGTATCATGATGAAAATTAGAAACAAACGACAGACACATTTTTCAAAACACAGCATTTTTCATTCCAATAACTAACTATCAACAATTAACAATAAAACAAACAAAGTTTTTTCAAATAACTATTTTTGACCAAGCTTACAAGATTGTGAAGTGAAGATAGACTTCCACTGATGGAAGTCATTGGGCCACTGATTTACACTACGGTTCCTAGCTAAAGACAAAAGATAACCATAATGGTCACAAAACCCTCGATCTACTTTGTCATCGTTCCTAGAAGAGTCACGATCAAAATAAGTCACTAAATGTTCTAAAGAATATCAAAGACTGCGTTGATGAAGAAAATTCACATACCATGGAATCTGTGCCTTGTAATTTCACATTATAGAATCGTGTCGTCTGGGCCTTTCTTCTCATAAAGTCAATGATGTCTTCCAAAGGTCGTAATCCATACGAATCAAAATACTCCACACAACCTTCTTTAGGAAAGTAGACGGCTACCCAGTGGGTTCCTGGGAGATGACTATCGTCCGTGTTGATGACATAAGCTTGATGGCCTTGAGGTTTGCCATGAGGAAGTTCATCTTTACCACACACGTCAGGATTCCAAGAAGCAGTGTACGAACTGTGATTCAAAAGGTAATAAAGTTCCCAGATATTCATTTTTGTGTTGTTTTGTCTCTTTTTTTTCTTCACAGGTAATGATAAGTTATCAATTCAATCCGAACTTTTTGCTTGAAAATGTCTGACAAGTAACTAGTTTTTCGTTTCGTCTCCGCCCTTTTAGAGCTTCGATGTGATGGATCTCTAGAGCAATCAGTGGAGGAGAGGAATGATCACGCAAGTCTTTATACCACTGATGCAACACGGCTTCTTCCGAGATGAGACTCCAGGATTCGTCCAATTTATTCTCTTGACTCAGCATAAGACGTTTATTGTGTTCAATTTGACTGGATGATCGTTTTGACATCCATAGCAATATTTCTTGATTAATTTCGTATTTTTATCAGCCAGATGTTTGGCAAAACAGGATACTAATTGTTGTTCTTATTCTGGCCATCTGAATTTCATCATTATGTCCTTTTCGTCTTTGTCTTGGGGTTCTGCTTCCACGGTATCCTCCCATTCCAACGATTATCCACTATTCAAAGAGGGATAACAGTCTTTCATACCTTCTAATAGTCTAGAATGACTTCTCTCAAACTGTTGATTTCTATGGTATTATTGAATTCGGCATACAAGAGGACGTTCACCGTCTCGATTAGGGGTTTAGCAAACTGAAGTTCCACATGAATCAGGCCGGATTTTATAGGGTGGAAAAGTCCCTCGTCGCTCCTTGGGTCTGGAGTGTAATCAAAAGCCCACAAAGCGTAACCTTCTGCATAATCCTCGTACGTAATGCCGTGACTGGTGTCCCGAAGCTGTCCCGTGGCTTCGTACATGACAATCGCAACAATGTAATGTTTAGTTCTCAAAGTGACATTTTAGGGTAAACGTACTCTAGGCCTACTGTTTACCGTATCAAACAATGTGGCATCACATCGCATTGATCGTTCTGTTTTGAAAAATGATTTTGTCGTTATAAAATGTTCTATTTATTCAGATGAAAGCTTTTTCTTTGATTTATAGTTTGTAAAAAAGTACAATCTACTTTTACTAGTTCAACCATTTTGGGACTATATTTTATGCATAACAAATGAAAGGTGCACCGTCTGTCAAAATGAATGAAATTATTCGTTCTTCTTTCTATCTAAATAATTTCCACTGAAATAAAAACTATGTGATAAAATGAATCTCAAATGGGTAATTTTTTATATTAAATTTATGAAACTCGTTGAATAATGTCCAGCTTTTGCGAGCCAGGGCTCGCAAAAGCTGGACGTATTCAACTCGTTGAATAAATTCAATATTAAATCGTTACCCATTTGAGATCTTCTGTATACAACAACCACACTTGCCACTGACGCTATATAGGCCCAATACTATCCATGTTCAATTTCCCTTGAGGCTAGAGTGTCCCAGGGTGTGCTGAAAAACCTTGAGGCTAGAGTGTCCCGGGGTGTGTGTGTCTGTAATATATTTTCCCACTGAGGCTAGGTATCCCATTTCACTAGTTTCATCTATATATTACAACGTTCACTGTCCCCCTCGTTTTTTTTTCTTTAAAAATTCGCATTCTTGTGTTGGGTTGATCAATAATAAATACAAATGCAAGTTACTAGCATTATATATTTTGACTTTAATCTCCACTCAGTTAATAAACAAATGATAAATCGCTACATCGCACTACTTCATCGCTCCATCGCCCGACCAAATACTACACGATGGAAAGATGGAGCGATTGGCCCTAACATGACTCCATATAAAAGACCTATAAAATATATAAATGACCAACAACAAATGTTGCAAATAGTTTATTGTTATACAGAAGTGGTCTCTCTCTCTCTCTCTCTCTCTCTCTCTCTCTCTCTTACACACACACAGACATACACACAGACACACACACACACTCTCTCCTTCATAATTAACTTGATTCGCTATTAAAATGATTAATCTGTAAGTACATTACTTTCTCCAATTGGTCATTTATAATACTTTTTAGTCCGTTCTGATGTTGGCCGTTTCCGCTGGCCTGGCTTTTTTCCAACATTTTCGGAAGCCTTCAGACACTTAAAGTCTTGGTTGATGGCACTGATATATCTGGATTTTGTTTTGTGGTGGTTGTTTTGCCAGCATAAATTTGTGTATATGTCTGTCTTTCTCCATTTGTGGCATACCATGCCATACTAGTTGTGGAATAACATGCTGTTCGTTTGAAGGTGTTATAAGCCAGTCTCCTTTGCTATAAATAGCACATCTACGAAACAGAAATTGGTTTTTCATAATAGTTCCAATCTCTTCAATAGGTTCTAGGAACTTGTTTCTGTCCCAATTAACCGCCGCCTTTAACTTATGGTCCATGGACTCGCTGTTACTATTTGTCCATGGTGCACTGATTACACCTTCGCGTAATGGACGGAAAACGTAAGTGTTGATTTTGTCCAAAATGAATCTTTGCCAATATGATTTGAGAAATGAAAATTGTTGTAAATAGGGTTCCAAATTCTGACATCTTGAATATAATTCCATATCATCTGAGGCAAATATTATTCCATCATTTTGTTTCCGAAAATTGATTTGGTGTTTTCTTTAACTTGGCTGTACACATACCCCATTTTCTTGACGATGTGTCGTACAACGTCATGAATGTGTTTGGTACAGAACAAAAATTTTGCCTGCGGAAATTTAGCTTTCAGGACGTTTGTCATGCTCTTTCTTCATCACTTCCAATGATTAATCGCGTTTTGTGTCCAAAGCGATCGCTAACGTGTGAGAAAAAATTCCCGTAAGTTTCATAAAAATGTATCATGCACGGCCCAAACCTTACCGGAAAATCGTTGGTTCTATAATTGCCAGTAAAAAAACAAAAAATAAAAAAAATCATTCAAATTGTAACTTAGTTCACAATGTGTTATAATTTGCACGCATGTAATTGTGCAGTTTTGTTCCTTTTTACATTCTGTTCATTAGATCACTTTAGGGTTTTATTGGTTTTTGATCAGTAAAAATGTCGGAAATGATCATCATCACGTAAAATTTAATTTGTCTGAATAGAGATTTTCTTAAACAAGTGGCCCTGATTTTGTATAGAAATAGAACAGTGAAGAATTAAACCATAGAATTAAAACTATACAACATGATATAGTATGTGTATGTATCTTATTAGGTACGTCTTCATTTGTGCCTAATGCCTGCCGATACAAACGTTTTCCATTTAGGCAATTAAGTCATACACATCTTTACCAACCACCGATTTGGATAAATTTGACATCAATTTATAGGTTTCTCATCAGTCTAAATCGATCTAACTCAATAGAACTATGTAAAAATGCAAAATAAAAAAGTTGGTGCTTTTTGCTCATTAACGCTTGCGACTTTACCGATCTTCGCATACTTGCTATGTGATTCTAGCGATGGTGCCACATATTTCGATGCTAACACTATAGATTTGAAGCATACAATTAAAACTGTGCAACAGTATATATGTGCATGTATCTTATTCAGTACGTATTCGTTTGTCTCTGTTAGTACACATGATAGCTTTATATAAGAACGTATTCATAAAGTCAAACAACTCATATTAATCTAAAACCTTTACCAAATTTAGTAGGTATGTTATAGGTTGATCATTTTTCATTAGGAAAGAGTCGGTTTCTGCAAAAATAATTGTTAAAAATTTTATTAAAAAATTGTTTTAACCTTATGTATAATCCCACTTGACTCATTACATATCAATAAATCACAGGCTTATTAAAAATCGGGGGAGGGGAGAGGACCGTTGCTATTTAGAGATGAGACGGCAGACAATGCGATTTGGTATGGATTTGAGTGGATTTTGGTGTTTTGTAACACCGGTCTTGTATAGCCTGTTCCAATGTCGGTTGACATCGGAATGAGTGGTGAAAGTTTCAGGAATATCTCACACTCTTAGCCGCCTAAATCGACACTCTTCCACTGCTTTATGTGTAATTAATATACTTACTGTGCTGTCTTTATCCTGGCGGAATGAGATTATGACACAAGCAAATGGACGCATTTTCATATTCCGTTGACATACTTTTGAATTTGTTGCAATGCGACGGTAGTCGAGGTATGCCGAAGTATGTTTAAGTAGGTTCATGTGGTGGATATTTTTCTTGAACGAAACTAAACGTTGCTCACTGTTCCAATTGACAAAATATATTTTATTCGTTTCGTTAAAGAATAATATTTCACCTCAACCCGATTTTGGCATTATCGGCTTTCGTCGCTTTCAAGCCAACTGAAATGTAGGCCAATGTAACTTGAAAACAGGTCCATTTCTTTTGTGAGAATTTGACTTTATTAGAGAAAAGACACCAGGGTAAGTAAAGTCTGACAAAAACATTATAACTTTACTTTGTAGAAAAGCGTCGTTATTGGTTGCCAATTGTGTGTGATATTCCTGAAAATGTGACTTCGTTACATTGTTGGTAGACATCAAAACACGCTACACAGCGCCGTTAGTTAGGCTATAAAACCCATCAGTCCCCAAAACAAAAATATCAGGTGATATGTCTTACGTTGTATGAATATCCCACGTGATGCGTTGTTAGAAATCAATGATAAAATTGTACATGACATTCACATTAATAAAAATGTATGGTTGCAGTGAGGTTTGATTTGCCAGCAATGTCATAATGGTATTATTCAACAGTGCACGTTATTTCATTGATGGAAAGGAAATAGAAGCATGTGCCAAGTAAAAACTTGAATTATAATGTTGGATTCGCTGCACGACAAGGACAAGTCTATGAACCTTCATTATCATATTTTGTGTACAATTTCTCTTACTGGGTTTTGCAGAGATGATAACAACGTTAATTTCATAGCCAAACACATTCACTTTTTCCCAAAAGGCAACAGCAGTAATGCGATTAGGTGTGTTAGTGGTGTCACTGATGGCAAGTCATGTTGTCGAAATTAATAGTGTGGATGCATGTGCTAATCCCTTCAAAAGCTGCAGAAACATTTTTGTTAGTGTTTATGAGTTCTCGAGGCACATCATGACAATTAGACACACTCAGTAGAGAAAAGGCAGTGTTCAGCAGTTTTCATGGCAAAGTATAAGAGAACAAAGATGTGTATTCTTGGCATTTGAGTCTCGCCAGTATGTAGATGGTGGGAAGCTCTGTAATAAAATGGCATTAAAAATTTAGTAATAGCTGAAGTTTTTTGGTGGTTAAAATGTCACCAGAAAGCCACCGAAGAAAATATTCTTGACTTTGATGACAATGATTTTGCATGTGCATAATCAAAACCTGTACTTATTTACGAACCAAGATCACAACATTGACTTGGGTCAGCAGAATTCTCAAAAGACTTTACTGTGTTGTATCCGTGGAATATTTCCACTGCTTGCGGCCATTCCAGCATTGTTAGTTGCTGTGGCTCCTGCGGTTACAAAATCACCTGAGTTGGGGCAGTTGAAGCAACATCTAGAATATCTTTGAATGATATGATCGGAGGCTGCAGTACATTGTTTCGTAAGCGAATACGAAAGAGATTACCATGAATGGGTCACATAATACCTCCTGACCAGGGTCTTAGAGTATCCAGTACAAATCTTAAAAGAGCACGCAAGGATTCCTAGCCATCGTTGGCATTCGTGTTTAAGATTAGATTTATCATTTCAAATAAGTAATCAATTGTGACAATGGTGATGAGGATGCAAAATCTTTCAACAGTGTGTTAGACCAGTTGACCAGTGATGGCTATATTGCTAATTATTTTGTTCCATGGCACTAGCCCCTGTTATGTATATTTGATTTTAATTATATCTGATTTAATATATATTTATTTCAATTTAATTGTTTGTCAGTTTTTTTTTAAAAAATATATATTTTTAATTACATGATATTGTATGTAAAGTTATTCACTAGAGATGATACATTTTTTAGAAAATAGTTTGACCTTGACTGTTAGTTTATAAACACTAGGTGTTGATCCAAATACTGACCTTGTTTCAAAATTTATAGCAACATTCGTAACCCAGTTCTATTTTATTTTAAAATGATTAGTTGTTTCCAAGGTCATGATGTGACTTTGTCTTTAAGATATTAAAAAAAAAATTCTAAGAGTAAACATGATTGGTTTTCGTCAGGGTCACACTGGGTAAACGTGATCTGTAACAAGTATTTGCTTCTATAAGCTTCCCGAAGATGATCACGTGACTCTT
This sequence comes from Sinohyriopsis cumingii, assembly GCA_028554795.2. Lineage (NCBI taxonomy): Eukaryota > Metazoa > Mollusca > Bivalvia > Unionida > Unionidae > Sinohyriopsis > Sinohyriopsis cumingii. Next base: position 11,113,597 of record CM068834.1, on the reverse strand, counting down.
CTTTACGTTTTAGAAAGCCCATATAACCCATGTTTTGGACAATTAATCTCAGTAGAAGTTGGGCTGTTAAATTGTTAGTTGTATGTTGTGCTGTTTGGAGTTATTTCAAATTACTTGGTTTGGCGTTATTTCAAATTGCTTGGATTCAAAAGGATTAATTCTGTTATTGTTCTGGAAAATACATGTGCTCCTATAATATTGTGGAACAAGAACCGTTTTTTTTTTATAAAAATGTATTTAACTATCAGAAACCGGGGTGATAATTCTTATTTCTACAAGGAACTGTAGACTTCAACACTCACATTGTAGCATACGTCATCGTCTTCCATCTTGGATTCTTCGTCGGGATTTGAACGTGAAATCAGTAGAACATTTTGTGTTTAGGACTACTAAAAAAAAATTCTTGGTTTATTTTTTGATCATTTTTCATTTGATTCTAGAAAACCGTTAAGTTCATATTTTTTTTTTTCATTTTTACAGACTTTTTCCAAGGAAATAAATTATTGTATTTTTTTAAAGCTTGTTGTTTTCACTCTTTCTTGTGTTACTGTTTATTCGAGCCTAAACAAGTGACATAATAAATTGGGCGCTTGTCCAAAGGATAATTTTGAATTTTGGATACAATATTTAAGAACAAATGTTTTTTTAAATTTGAATTCCTCATGTTTATGAAATCTTAGTGCAATCGGCAGGCTTTTTTTCTAAAAATATCATCAAAGGTAGAGAATTCTTTTTCATTTTACTCAGGGGTGGTTGGACATTTTGAAAATGGAAGTACAGCTAAAAAAGTTGGAATTAGAGATAAGACAGGTTCAGTTTCAGATCGAAAAGATACAAATGGAGAGAGAGAAAGATAGAAGTAAGACGATTTCAGTCTCAGAAAGAGAGAGATGAAAGACAAATACAGTTTCAGAAAGAGATGGAACTAAGACGAATGGAGTTGCAAAAAGAGAGCGAAGAGCGAGAAAGACAATGACAAATGCAAAGAGAGAAGCATGAAAAGGAATTTCAAATTCGGTCGAAAGAATTAGAGCTGGCAAAGGGAAAACACTCCCCTACTTTTGACTTAAAAGAGATATGAAGTTAGTACCGCCTTTTCTGGAAGAAGAAGTAGACATATATTTTTTTTTTCGTTTTGAAAGAATTGCTGAGTTTTAAGTGGCCAAGAGAGTACTGTACTCTATTATTGCAATGTGTACTCACTAGTAGAGCTCGTGATATTTACATTTCACTGTCACCAGAGCAAAGCGTTGACTATGATATAGTTAAGGACTATATATTGATGGGTTATACGTTAGTCTCTGAGGCTTATCGGCAAAAATTCAGAAACTATAATAAATAGCTGACCAGACCTATGTCGAATTTGCATGGGATAAAGCACGACAATGTGATAGGTGGTGCTCTTATAGAAAGGTTAATAAAGATTACGAAAGTCTCAGACAACTCATATTGGTTGAAGAGTTTAAGAACTGTGTTCATAGTGACATTAGAGTCTATCTTGACGAGCATAAGATCGAAACCTTGGAAAATGCTGCTCGTGCCGCTGACAATTCTGCTTTAGCTCATAAAGTTTCTTTTGTAAATAAGACTTCTACTCAGTAGTCTTTTGTCAGAAAAGTATTTCAGCCTAATACAAGCCCTTCTAAAACTCAAACTGGAACAACTTCTAAAACTCAAACTTCAGAGAAGCTTGATTCAAGATCCATGTCTCTTCCTACGTGTATCTATTGCAAGAAGAAGGACACGTTATTTCTGATTGCTACAAATTGAAAAATAGGCATCAAAATCAAGACAGACCCAATCCAAATGCTCTTATTTCTAAGAGGTCAAGGTCACGATCATGTATTGAAAGCAATACATTGGTTGGGTCTAATAAACTTAAGTCTGATTAGACAATGGAGAATTGTGAACCATTCATATCGAAGGGTTCTATATCACTCTTCGGTGATTCGGCCAATCCTATCCCTATTAAAATTTTAAGGGACACGGGAACTTTGCATAGTCGTTTATTGTCGGGTACTTTGCCTTTTTCTGAGAAGTCTTCTTCTAATGAGAGTATTCTCATTCAGGAAGAAGAGTGCGGCTTTGTTAATGTTCCTCTCCATTGTGTAAATTTGTCATCAGACTTAGTCTCAGGACCTGTGACAGCGGGACGGTCTCTGTTTTACCCGTTGAGGGCATTCATGTATTACTAGGCAACGGCCTAGCTGGAGACAAGTTGTGGTTAATCCACTTGTAACTGACAAGCCTTGCTTGGATCAGAAAGTCGATCCAATTGAAAAAGAATTCCCTGATGTATTTCCAGCTTGTGCAGTTACCAGAGCTTATGGAAAAGAAAGCTCTTGAGTATGATGTTTATAAGGAAAGTATTCCTTTAGCTGACACTTGTATTGGTCAGGCTTTTGATGAGGTAACTTTCACTCCTTGTTTGGATCAATCAGAAGGTATTGATCACATTAATCCTCTTTTAACGACACATTCTCTTTATTCTAATCAGAGTGATAAACGACAATCACTTCTCGTTGAACAGGAAAAAGATCATGAGATCTCCTGTATCAAAGGCCATTAATGAAACTGGAGATACTGAAGTGTCCGTCTGTTATTTCATTCAAAATGGAATTCTTGAGAAAATGGAGACCTCCCGAGGTACCTGCTGATGACGAATGGTCAATGAACTATCAAATTGTAGTTCAGAAACCTTACAGACAGGAAATGCTTCTAACTCTATCCATTTGAGTCAAGGGCCAAATTTTAGGTCTGGAATTTTCCAGACTATTATGTTTGAATATGGATTTCAGCAATTCAAGTCAGAAGTGAAATTAAGGTTTGACAGAACATCAATGGAGAGAACGTTTGAGTTTTGTAATAATGGAGTTCTGTCTCTCTTGCACATTCATCAAAATTTTCTTCAGACTATATATTACGGCCCTTACAAGGTTAAGAAGAAAATGAATGAGTTAAATTATAATATTAGTGCTCCTGGGATTTAAATAAAATATAGGACTACCAGTATATTGAAAGAGATAGACAGGTTAAACATGCAATTAATTTAATTGTATCTGTCCCACTCAGTGAAGATTTAAGTGAAGGAATATCATCGGATTCTACTGCCCTTGGAGTGACAAATCTTCGGAATTCAGAACTTATGAAAGATCTGGACCAGAAACTTTCACATTTGCAACAGCAAGAAAGAAAAGAACTTAAACAGTTATTATTTGAATATGAGCACTTATTTCCAGATGTTCCTACAAGAACAAACAAAATTTTCCATGAAGCTGAAATTTTAAATTCTAAACCTGTGAAACAACACCCGTATAGGATGAACTCTTTCAAACAGGAATACTTGAAAATAGAAATTCAATATTTGCTGAAGAATGGTTTAATAAGTGCCAAGTAAAAGTGATTGGAGTTCACCATGCATACTTGTTCCAAAACCAGATAAAACTTTCCGTATGTGTACTGATTATAGGAAGGCGAATAGTGTGACAAAAACAGATTCATTCCCATTACCAAAAATCGATGACTGTATTGATAAGGTCCGGAATGCCAAGTATGTCACCAAATTTGACCTTCTGAAAGGATTTTGGCAGATTCCACTAACGGAAAGAACAAAAGAAATTTCGGCATTCGAGATTCCAGATGGACTTTACCACCATAAAGTAATGCCGTTTGGGATGAAAGGGTCGCGAAGTACATTTCAAGGCCTCATGAATATGGTTATCTCTGGTCTAGACAATTGTGATGCTTACATCGTTGATGTTATCATCTACAACGACACCTGGAAAGAACATTTGGCAACAATACGGAAATTCTTTGACAGACTCACAGATGCATGTTTTGACAATTAATTTATCTAAAAGTGAGTTCTGCCGTGCTAGTTTAACTTTCCTAGGACACATCGTGGGACATGGACGATATTAAACCTATAGATGCTAAGGTCAAGTCTATCTCTGAATTTCCCATGCCTGTTAATAAAAAGCAACTGACGCAATTTTTTGGTATGGCCGGATACTATTGAAAATTTTATTCCAATTCTTCTGTAATTGTTGAACCCCTGACAAATTTATTGAGTAAGAAAAACAATTTCCTTTGGACTGAAAAATGTCAGGAGGCTTTTGAAAAGTTGAAAGCCATACTTAAAAGCGTGCCGGTTCTTACAGCTCCAAATTTCAGCAAATCTTTTAAACTTCCATTTGATGCAAGTGATGTTGGGCTTGGAGCAGTTTTGATTCAAGAAGATGAAAGTGGTAATGATCATCCAGTGTGCTATTTTCCCAAGAAATTAAAAAAACACCAACGGAATTATCCAACAATCAAGAAGGAATGTTTGGCTTTGATATTGGCATTACGACATTTTGAAGTTTACCTTAGTTCAAGCAGCAGAGATGGCGAACATACCTTTTCCTGAAACGTCATTTTGAAAACTAAAACCTCATACGAAAAATACAAAAAAGTAAGGTCAGTAACGCTAAACCATAGCCTCAAACTTTAAAGACAGTATCTCTAATTGGGTTATTTTTTGTGTTACTTTATCGTTGTCGTTAGTGTTCCTTAAAAAGTATTCACTGTTTCGTTTACCCACCGGACGTTTCATTGAGGTCTCGCCCTCTCTGCTGCTATAATTAGATCAATTAAATCTTTTATGAAGTCCTATACGATATCTTGTTCTAGGATCGTACAAATACAAGTACAAGTGTCATAATTGCATTAAATAATTAAATTACTCGTGCAACTGCCATGAAACCTATTAATGCAATTACAAAAAAATATATACCAATACAACGACATGACCTTTCAAAATAACCAATATTACTGTAAGATATTTATATGAACCCGGTGAACTTGAAGGCGGAAATAAAAGAGCGACTGATCATATTTGGAGTGTAACGACACATAAAATTTCCAGCGTGGTAAGAAAGATCTACTGGTAGACCTGTAATCTACAGTTTAGATTCAGCTGCTCCTCAACGTGGATTTGTACGTGAACAATTACAAGTAATTCCAAAAGACAAACAATTACCACCGCATTCACTTTTGTAAACTAGCACCTCGACGCTGGTTACATTCAAGACAGGTCAGCATCCCATTTTCGCGTGTATGACCAAACTTACTATTAATTCTGTCTACATTAAATTGTCTTGGATCATTATTTGAATACTGCCACAACATAACTGTATTACAGCCCGCACAATGATTATCTTCTTGTTGTTTCACAGCTTCATGATAATTCAGGATCGAGATCAAAGTCGCGCTATATCATTGTCAATAACATCGCCAACAACAACTTTGTTGTCCTCGCCAGTGGTTTCTGTAAAGTCTATGACCATTCTCCACAGCTGATATAATTTTCTAACTCTAGACACTGCGATGTAAACTAAATTCGACCATTCGATACGATTATCGACGATCCAAACATTTGTATCAGAGATGTTTAATCCTTGTGATGAATGAAATGTCATTGCATATCCTAGCGTCCACTGAGTTTTGTCCATGATTAATGCGCTCTCAACAACATTGACAAGAACTAAAACGATATCATTTAATACAAGATTTTGTTTTTCTGACGATCCTGGTATATCAACGTCTATATTCTGTCGTCGCGTATCTGCTGGTCGATAAAATAATGGTACGGGTAGATTTGAAAATATTTCTTTATGTAACATAAAAATTGTTGTTGAAGTGTATCACGAACTATCTTTCTACTTGCAACTATCAAATCATTTGGTCTCCACAAATTCCAAAAATTATCAATAAATGTTTCTGAAATTATATCACGCATTATTTCAAAAGTTGGCTGTTGACCATGATCGCCGTACATTATTACACCAGTATTTTTTGTCAATAACCAATCAAGAAATGTTTGTAATGTTTCTAACGACACTGTACATATTTCATCCCAAACGAAAACTTTGGAATGTATTTTTCGCCCATTCGATCAGGAGTCCATTTATCTCCATTCCATCGAAAGAATTTGTGATAAGTGCACGATTTAATCTTTTTTATTTCTGCTCATTTCTCTGCAAGTCCGTGCGTGGGAGTTAAAAGATCATCAAAATTCCGAAATATTTCAATCAAACGAGTTGTTTTGCCAGAACCCCTGGTCCAGTAAGATAATCTGTTTTATGTGTAGCTACGGGATCATACACTGTCGGTGATGATGACCACTTTGATATTTGATTATTTTTAGAATAAATATCTTTGATTTCAACATCAGCGGATTAAAAATAATCAAGTATATTTTCTTGTTTTTTTTCTCCATTCGCCACATGATGCATAAATACCGATTTTCAATTAGTCCAACAATCCTGAATATTTGTTATTGGTTTAAAACCAATCTGTAGCGACTCTGACAGCAAAAATTTAGAAACTCTATTTATCATTGATAATAGATTTATCGAAACGTACGAGAGCACTGAAGACCTTAAATGAGTAAACTGCGGTGACTCGCCATCAATATATCCCACAATTGTACCTAATTTAGTTCCGTCCGATAAGATAGCATTACTTCGACTTATACATGTATTTTTTTCCGTTGTATCAGCAATTATAAAATCTAACTCAGCATCGTTTATATTATTTATCTTGTACAATGTCGTTTTTGATCATACAATCCTCCTTGGGTAAATTTATCGATTATTTTTCTCCCGAGATCTTTAGCGATTTTATTCTCAAAATCAGTTATATCAGGATTTTCGTCATCAGAATATTTCTTTTGTTGCGGTAACCAAACTTCTTTCTACGGACGATGTGATATAATTGCTTCATTTACTGTCAGAAATATCAGTATTTTTACATCGAGCATATACCGTAATAATATTGTTGGTTCCCATATTTTGTCTGAAAAATGTTTGCCAAACCAGACATAACAAATTTAATGAAGACCTTTGGCAAACTTAAATGAATCGATACAAGCGAATCCAGCCAAGTCAAAATCTGGCACTGGTCCGTGTATCGATACTCTGGTCATTTCGTGTGTGGGATGACCAAATCGCTCAAAATACTTAGAACGTTCTCTCATACCAAGAAAACTTCCGGGATAACATGTAACCATATCAACCGAGATAACATCTTTATGTTCGTGTTTACTATTCCATAATCCTCTGTGTCCGTATTCGACACAACTCGATATTATATCACTGAGAAAATCAAACCGAGTTGGTTTCCACGAATGTTTCTCTCTAGTAAAATGAGCCGCAACTGACGGAAACGTAAAATAATTACTGAGTATATGTTCAGAATCAGCGGTATATTCTAGCGCAAGATTTTTCATTTGTTCTTTTAGAGATTTTGTGCGATAAATAACGCCATTTGGTCGTACAAACTAATCGTTGTTTTCATTATCAGAACTTTGAAAAAACCATATTGATACACGATCGTTTTTGCTTATTTCGTTAATAAAATCGAACATATCTAAAATTTATCAGTTCGATTTCGTGGAAATATTGTTACTGCATTAGTCCACGCATGCGCATTATAATCAATAATTTCGATCGAATCTTCTTTTGATTTATATTTTGATTCGTAAAAAATCTCTACGTTATCGTTTTTATTCTTATTGAGAATTTTTAGTTTCTTTCCCAGCTGAGCGACATCTTTGACAGACGCTCTGGTATCCTTTACTATTTCTCCCCACTCGTTTATTATTTTACGTCTTTTATCCCTTAGACCGTTTCCACGAGTCGAAACGGTAGAATATTCTGTTACACGTTCGGCTACACATTTAGCCTTGAAAATTTCATTGGTTTTAAATTATTAACGCTGGGTTTATCATTTCTCGGATATAACTCGTATATAACTGCTGTTACAGGATTGCGCTATTTCATCGTAGCATCGACACCTTTGGTGTTGCGCATGATTTTTAAATTTTGACCACACATGAGATGCGCCATCTTTGCGAAATTCATTTTTGGCGTCATGAATTTTAATAATCAAGGTTTAATTTGTCGGATCAACCAGGGAGTCTATCGGAAAGTCAGGGGATATTCTGTCAAGATTAAATTTATCTTAAGAAGGCTTAATCGTGGATAATCTCTTAAATTCATCCACTTATAATTAAGACAAATATATATATATATATATATATATATATATATATATATATATATATATATATATATATATATATAATGATTCATACAAAGAGCAAAAGCAAGTGGTTAATGATAGGTTCTGCGACTCCTTGTAACAAAGCCTTCGTTAAAGAATTCTGCGGATATCGCTTGCAAAGTGTGCGTAATGGAAATCTATGACGAAAACCGTGTAAGAAATGCGGCATTGGAGTTAGAGGTGAAACGCAGTTGTGTGTGCAACGTGGTGGTAAAATATACAGAGAGCTCAAAAGATATTATGATTAAAAACAAATGACAATGACAAAGTTATTAAAAGTGTAGAAGATTATTTGGCAAGATTTTGAAAGTAATGATTAGGCAAATAATCAATTAAACAAATGATATTATATATATGCAGCAAAATACGTTTGTGTATAAAATACGCATCCAACCATTAAAAATTACACAACATCTCGTGATTGTGTAATTAGGCAATGTCGACTTAAAAAAACAGTCGGTTTTGTTAATAATCATGGTTATCAAATGTTTGGTGTTGATGGGATGAAAAATTATTACTCTCATAGGTTTGTCTACGAATGTTTCAGTGGATTGATCGAAGGCGGTGTTGTGATTGATCATATCAACGGTATAAAAATCGACAATAATTTATCCAATTTACGAGATGTCACACAAAGCCAAAATTGTAAATCCGGTAATACTGGCTGAAACGATGAGAGTGCAAGATCAGTTGTATCTACAAATTCGGAGACTGCGAAGAAATGATATTTCAATCAATGAATACAGCTGGGAAATATTTTGATATTTACAGGGTTCTATACATTCTGTAGCAAATAAAATATACAAATCTGCTTTCTCTAAGAAATATAAACAAAAGAATAAATTTTCTTTAATATTGAAGAGATAACTGTCTCTTTGTCAAGAGTTAATGAAGTATTTATCCCATATATATATATATATATATATATATATATATATATATATATATAGTAATTTGCAGACTTTTCTCACTTGCAAGACACATGAGACATTTTTGTGTCTGGTCAAATATCAAGATAGAATAATTATTTTATCATTCTGAGGCTTTTCACAAAATAAAATATATAGGACATTTTTGTGTCACGTCAAATACCAAGATATAATAATTATTTTGTTATTCTGAGACTTTTATCTCGAATTCAGCTCCAGTCTGATTGGGGATAGAGAAATTCTGGCTTGATTTTATAGTCAAACATTTTGGGAAAACACATATTTCCTGAACACTCCAGAATTACTTAATCATATGATTCTCTCGAATGTTCTAGAATTATGTGTTTTCCCTAAATGTTTGACTATAAAAATAAGCCAGAATTTCTCTATCCTCAGTCAGACTGGAGCTGAATTCGAGAGTGAGCAGAGGTAAGTAAAACATTTAAGATATAATTTGTTTGATTATTATATATAATAAAATGAATTTTGAAAATACTAATGCAATTATTTCTGCAATTAAAATATTTAAACATGACTGTATTGAATCATTACAAAATCGTAAATTTGAAGGTGGATATACACTATCAGCCAAATATCGATTAATTAAAACCATTCATCAAATTACGTTACAATCTTTATCAACAGTGAAAGATACAGAAGTTGAAAAATTAGTCCCACTTTTGATCGCAATTGAGAACATTAGATCAAAATTATCTAATGAATACGAAACAAAAAAAATCATCAATACACGTGTAAGACAACTGAAAAAGATTATATCAGATCATGAAAGCGAAAACGCTGTCACTTACGAAAGTGAATGTAGTAACAACGTCACTAGTGGGAATGATTAGCGAGAATCAGTATAAAAATACTCTGTTATAATATATTTTGTAATTTTTAATTTTATTTATTAGAATATACAATTCTTTAATCAGATCAGATTTTTTTATTCAGAATTAGACAATAGTTTTTAAAGCTGATCATATTTAATACAGGAATGTGCATTATTCAGAATCTGATCTCTATCACACGTGATCATAGAAATATGTTCTCGCCGCAGTTCGTCTAATTGTTCCTGCGTCAACAAAACGTTTTCGTTGCCGTCTTCATTAATGACTATATTAACACTAAATTGTACTGTGTTGACTGGAGATTGTGTCGTTTTTGTTCTGTTGGCGTTTTCAAGTACATCCTCCTTGTCGTGCATGAAAACTCTGACATGTTGGTACATTATATAATATACGTCCTGATTTAATTAATTGTAAATCACTCTGCAAAAATATCTTCTTGATAAAAAAATCTACGGACAATATTTTTATTATAATAATTTCTTATATTTCTGAAATATTTTTTCTTCTGAATGTTGTTAAAATTTCTTATTTTTTTCATGAAAAGTAGTCAAATTTCATCGTTTTTTTCTCTCACTCATTTTAATCATTTTCTCAAAGGAAATCTAACAGATTTCGTAATTCTTGAGGGTGAAAACCCCAGCGATTCTCTAATTGGTTTTGACCATTTTTCGATAATATCTCTTTTTTCACTCGAAGATCTGTAAAAGATCTGACAAAAAACATGAGAAACATTATTTTAGGTGTGTTACAAGGATTTATTGAATTTCTTTCGATTTATCGATAAATCAATTAGAGAATAGCTGGGGTTTTCACCATCAAGAATTACGAAATCTGATAGATTTTCCTTGACAATTATATACAAAAAAATAATTTTGTCATCAGAATAAAATAAATCTGATTTCATGCTGAGGTTGAAAATCGTTAAGATCTTGCGTATAAATTTATATTAAGAAATTCTCCACGCAGGTCAATTAAGTGTCCGGACTGGTCAGTAAGTTTAAAATGTATTCTTGATAATAAATTATTATGACAACATAGATAAACAGGATTAATAGGTTCTTGAACAATCAAATATCCAGGAGGTGCTTGCGGAGTAAATGTACATAAAATATATCCTTGCTGAGCCTGATTTGATTTATCAAGACCTATTTGATAGCTGCCATCAATTGCATAGCATACAAGAGTGACTGCGATTGTTGAAGTTATATTAACGAGTCCTGGTGAAATATGACGACCGTCACCATACGAATTATTGTTATGTCTTACAAAAGATGCTAGTGGGGCTATTTTTCTCCATGACTCGAGAATTTTGGGAAAGTTTTTGTTGATAATATCGTTAAGTCTTCTTTTTAGATCATCGGTTTCATATCCTGGTAGTGCAAATTTTAAGAAATTCGCTTCAACTATTTTATAGTGATTAATATATAGCTGCCTGATACTTGTTATTTTTTGTATCTCCTAAGTACTAGCATTTATTATCTCAATAGTAACTCGATTGGCAAATTCAAGATCTGATACAATTTGATACAATTTTATCGTTTCAGTAATTTTCTTTCTTAGATCATTATTAGGATACTCCAGGATATAATTGCCCTAATGTCGTGAATGTAGTTATATGTTCAGTTTTAATTTTATCAGCCAATGATCTTAAATCTCTTTTATAAACAATGTGATCGGAAATTTTTTCATCAAAATCTATTATTGAAAACGGTGTTTTAGGATATATTCTACCATCAGAAAGTTTAGTACGATGTTCTGTATAATGACGCCACGGATATCCATCTCGATAGTCAGGATTTATTATAAATTCTTTCTCTTTTGTTAGAAATTCATTGTTGTAGAAATTCTAGTTCTAGTGTTCCATGATACTGTGGTGGAATTTCAGGCCAACCTAAAACAGATCTAACTGATGACTGATAAATATCTACAACGCAATCTGGAAAATATATTTCAGTTTCAACTGATAACGTTGGTTCGTGAACTTTTATAGCTATTGTTGCTTCTTTTACGGTTACAGCTTTGATTGTGCGCTGAAATTCATCATTGATTTGCTCGATCTGATAATCACCTGTTGGAATAGAAACAACTAACCAGTCGTGCGTTCCATCTGATTTATTTGCAAATACAGGTGAATTATTCGCCTGTAATCCACCGAATGAGTTTGATCTGATGTTTGGCCAACTGTAATATACTCATAATTGTGCAAGCGCTATTTCTTTCACTGGAATTACAGTTGGAAAGTTAACACTAAATTCTGGATTAGTTGAGCCCACTGATATCATGGTAGTTTTTGACGGAGTTGTGTTCGTTACGATTTGTTGAAGTAGCTCGCCTGAGGACGTCAGTGGAGTTGACATTATTATTTAAATCTTTATTTTCTAAATCAGTCAAGGTCATTGCTTCTTTGTAGATTTTGATCATCTCCGTTGACTCACAATCTGATATTTTTTCATCACTAAGTCTCGTTGATAATGACGATGATAATTTGGAGAATGCTAACGTCGCTGTGTGCAATTTTATTATATAATCATGCAATTTTGTATTTGTGCACTTACATATTTTTTTTGCAACGATATTAAGAATACTGCCTATTGTTGTTGCAGCTAAAACACAAATTGGTACAACAAATGATGTCATCATTGATATTGTTGATAATAATACGCCGGTTCCAGCAATAACAGCAGACGATGAATAAACAATTACATCAACAATCACAACACGTCTGCGATATTTCTTTTCCTTTACTATGTACCCATCAACGATATCTTTTAATTTTGTTTGCCACTCACGTGCTTGATTATATCTATAATGTTGCGCCCCAACATCATGTTGAACGTTGATCGGAATGTTCATTATTCACTTAGGTAGGAATTTAGCTACTAATTCAAGGCACCAATAATAGATCAAGCCGAGTTTTTATCTTCCTCAGGTTCCACAGTAAATGTTACCTCTTCTTTTTGATCTAACATTAGTAACATAAATCCAGGACATCCTGTCAGTGGATAACGCCGTGAAACCGTGGTAGATATTGCAAATGTTACAACACCAAGTACTGAGAACCTGTATATACCGGTAACCTCAGCGCGATGTTTAATGAATTTATCGACTGGTGACCATAATGCTTGGTCAGACGCTACTTTGAATACTATGTTGTTAATCTGCTTGAGGGGGATTTTAATGAGTTCAATTTTTTAAAAATTATTCCAGGAATTCCACTTAAAACATCTTCTAGATTTTTTGAATCCTTTCAAATTCTGATATAACCGTTTAAATATCGCCGAGTTTTACGTCAGCAGTCAACGGAGTGCCAATGAAATCGTCGGCGACTTTATTAAGTTTTTGAAAATTTGTACGAGTATTTAAAAACATATCTACGTGAACGTCATACTCAGTTCGTAGCGTCGATAATTTAGTATCTGCTGTATTATAGCCAACGTCTAAATATTTTTTGTTGTGGCATCTTCATCAGATGTTGGATATCTTAAACCAACTTTTTGATTTCCGTTCATGCTGAGTTCGCCCGTCATTGAATCACCGTTTGATTATAAACGATTAGCAACGCTTCTTGCAATTTCAGTTCTAAAAGCTACAAATGATATATTTGTGTCTCTTATTTTACCGTCAATAGTAAATACCGGCGTGTTATCCGCAGGAGCACCGAAAACTCTACAAACTATATCATTCCATTTGAAGTTGCTCGTCTTTAAAACACCGTATTTATCCTGAAAAATAACAACTTCATCTTGGTCAACTCCAGAGAGTTCATCTTTAGTCGCGTAATTTGATAAATCAATACCATCTTTTTTCTTGCCCCTAGTGGTACCACTAAGAGAAGATCTTCCGTAAATATCAACCATTATAATTTAAGATGAGGTGGTAATGTTGATTTTGATATAGCATTGAGTTCAGCAATAGCTTCACGGCCGCATATTAGCGGATCGGTTATTGTTTGTGTTGGTAATATTGAATACGAGACTGGAATATCTTTATTGTGTTTGTATATTTTAGAAATTCAATTGGTGGTACCAACCCATACGAATCAACATAAACAATTCCACGTGGATTAATTGCGTACGCAACCCAGTGAGTTCCTGCACCAGAACTGTTATCAAGATTAACAATTACTGTTTCAAAATTGTTTGGTTATTTTGGTAAATGGTTACGCATAAAAACACCTCTAAAACTTTAATATTTAATATTTTAGCAGCATCAAGTAAATCAAAATTTGACATGGGCATATCTAGCGAAGGATTCCTGGAAGTCTCAGACCTTTTCGTTATCGATGAGGGCTCCCTTGTAATCTTAGTCCCCTTCCATTTTTTATATCCTTTTGTATCAACAAGCACGCTACCAACCTTTCCGGCAGTACCGCTTAAAACACCAGGTGCAGCTGTTTTTGCAATGGCTGGGGCTGCTGCGGCTATATAGCTGCAAGAAGTGGAAACATGCCACCTGTTTTAATTGAGTCTTTAATTGTGCTCGGAGAAAGGTGAAGTTGAACTCCGGTTTTTGATTCTAAAGCCTTATTAAAGTGTTTAAGTTGAGTCTTGGTTAATGATAATTTGTTTGGACCAACACCAGAAATTTGATCCATTTTTTATTGACATTTTTGTTACGCATTTACTGTAATTTTTTCACCTGCCCCGAAGTCAGCATTCGTCCACCAACACCTTCAAGTAATATTGCTTTATCTGAAAGAATAACTGCAATTGCTCTGTAACCATCAGCGGGTATGTCGTTTACGCGAGCTAGGAAGTGTATATCAACGACAATGTGTCGTGCTAAATCAAGATGCTCTAGCGAAAATTAATAGATTGGATATAATTTTGTAAAATCTAATTGTGATATTTGTAAACCATTATCTATATTTTGATCACGTCCCATAAATGTCATTAAACGATGATATGCACATGATTTACGGTATAATCTAACAATATATCCTCAGCTGGCTCTTGTTGGCCATTTATTCTTAAAGAAACCTCGGTTACCCTGAGTTGGTCAAATATCATATGACTACGTTCTTGCGAGTTTAATCGATTATTATTTTGCAAAGCAATAACAATGCAACGCGGTGCAGAAATACCCTGTTGTGATGCTACATGCCATGTAAATACACCTCGAACGGTGCTTTGAACGCTATCTGTGGTCACTGTTAACCATGATAATAATGATTTACCGCCTTGACCCATACAAGAAAGTAATTTTTGTTCTTCAGCGACTGTTGGAGTTATTACTGGCACCCACAACGAAAGTTTAGTCAGTATTACTTTACCACCATCATCAGCACCAGCGCCCCGCCAGATTGCGTCGTTGTCATTGCCTTTTCTTACAAGTACAACTGTATGCTTAGCCCCGAAAATAACCTTTCTAACATTTGTACAAAATCCAAAAATATGTGACAGTGAAATCGCGCATGAAAATCTTCTACGTGCTCCGAACAGCATTGATACACGTGTTGAAAATCCTAAGTTGAAATTTGCATTAACACTTTCAGTAAAAGCAAATCCAGCAGCTGGTCTAGCTGCGTGTTCAAAATCAGCTGGTTGTGGTTCAACTGCAGTATTTTGTGGTGTCCATATTTTAGAATATTCAACATGATCAGCATTGTTGGTAACTTCTTTAGCAAACATCATTGACTGACCAGCTGATCTTGTATAACCATTAGAATATCTTGCTAAACCTATTATCGATGTAGCAACGTCGATGTATTTCTGAACTGATTCAATATTTCTGCCATCGATCATATATGTAGCACTATCAAACAACGCCATATTTCCATTGTTAACGAAACCAACACGTAGATTTTCACCATATGCCGTATCAACTTCAACATTTGTTAAAAGTTCCCCTTCTACTTCAATAGATGCTTCTGCCGGTAAGAAATATCTAATTGTATCCTGAACTTGTAATTCGATTCTTCCACGCTGATTTGGTTGTATTGCTTCATAAGAATGAAATTGATAATCAGGTATCGATTCATCTTTGAGAATCGGTGCGTCAATGTCGAATGTTGGATCAGATATACGTTTAAACATTTTGTTATATTTAGCATCGTCTAACAGGAAGACCAATTCCTGCTATTAAATTTGCAGTTATATTTCTTTCTTCTTCACCAGCCAACTCTGCTAGTTTTTCTTTTTCTGCTTCACCAGCCAACTATGTTAGTTTTCTATTTGCAGCTTGATTTATTATTTTACTGACATTATCAGGCATATCTTCAGTGCTGAGTAATTTTACTTGCTGAGGTTTTCGTCTAATTAACCGTGCTAGTCTATCCGTGATTGTCGAGAACGCTTTACCGTCAAGATTACCAACTGCGCTAGGAAATTTTTCACGAACAAAACCAATAGCTTTCATTCCTAGTTGTTTTGCAATCGGTATTGCTTATGGGGCTATCCTTCTAAATAGACCTTGAATAACATCGCTGATTCCATCTCCGTAGATCGCTTTATATGTTGGGAATCGCGAATTTACTACTCTAACCATGACTGGTCCACGTTGAGCATGATGTATAATCATTATATTTATTATTTATTTATTTATCTTATTATTTATCTAATCACTGTGATAATCATCAGCAATTTCATCAATGAGAGAACGATACACATTGATATCCATAATACCGCCAGTAAATAATCTTCGACAAATATCAGATATTTCATTAATGATTTCCGGCAAATTATTTCCAGCACGTTTTCCTCCAATCAGAATTTCTAATCTATCTACGTCCGAAAGAATATTGTTGGGACAAGCAATAAGACCGCTTCCTCCTGGCGTAGTCAGGGAAGAAAAAACACTTCCAATAGCGTCTGGAGGAGTGTCACTTTTTCATCATAACACTCTTCTTCTTCAGCAACAGATGATCTCATTCATGATTTACGAAAATCTTAATTTTTTTATCTTCTAATTTTTGTTGAAATTCAATAAAATCCGGATCGTTTGCGCTGAGAGTATATTTATCCTTAACAACGAGATATATTTCTTAACCCAATTTTCAGCTTTTCGATTTTTAACAAAGTTAGGTTTTACATATTTTTTCTTTGATCACATCCATATGCAGCAATATCTATTGATTTGTTCGGATCACTTCTAATCTCTTTAATACTTTCAGGAGTAAATATATATACACATTTTTGTGTTGTGATTGTGGTTGTTTTTGTTGTTGTTCTATTTGTTGCTGCTGTGGAGGAAGTTTATAGGAAGGTTCTTGCTGAGGAGGTTCTTCCCCAGGAGATTTTTTCTTCTTTGTCTTTATTCTTGCTGGGGGTTGGGGGTTGGGTTGGGTTCTTTCCTTTTCCTGCAAGTCCAGCATGATATTGTCTTATTTGATTATCATAAGCCACGTATAAAAATATCAGTTGTATCTACTTGATTAAGAGTCTGATGTATTAAAAAAATCCAATTTTGCCATGCTACACGACCTACATTATCAATATATTCGGACTTTAAATGTTTTTGAGCATAAATTCCGGCAGCAAAAGCTCCTAGTTCACTCATGCCAATCTTTTTTTATTACTCGTATATCTTCCTCAGTAAATTTTTCATTAAAATCACTTCCTTTCTTTATTTTTTATCTTTTTTGGTTCTATTTTTTCTTCAACTCCACCTTCAGCAGGAGGAGGCTGATCAGCAACTATTGCGGCTGAAAGTTCTTTTAAAAGGTTTTTTGTTTTCTTAGTATATTTAGCAATCTGTTCTAACGTTGGACGAGGACTTTGAGTAACTGCAGCAGCTTTTTCAGTTGCTTCTGTAATAGGTTTAAGTACCTGTATTTTTGTTGTTGTTTTTTTTACATTTTATCTTTGGCAAATGCTACCTGATATTCTTGACGTTCTTGAAGTTTTTGTCTAACAGAATCACGAACAGGAAGAATATTTTTGATTGCTTCTAGTCTTTCTCAAGCCAATTTAGCTTTATAAGACTCCGTACCTTTGTCATTTATTGACATAAGTAATGATCTAATTATATCAGCAGAGAGGGTGCGACCTCAATGAAACGTCCGGTGGGTAAATGAAAACACACATACAAATTTAGAAAAACACAAATTTCGACTAAAATAAAGTAAGAAAATAAACTAACCCCCCCCCCCCCCCCCGACAGACTCTAGGAGAGAAACTCTCGGTAAAGTTATAGGCTCTGGTTTAGCATTAGTGACCTTATTTCTTTTCCATTTTCGTAGGAAGTGCTATTTTTTCAAAAATGACGTTCCAGCAAAAGATCTGTTCATCCTCTCTGCTGCTGTTCAGCTCCTTCTTCGATTATTGTACTTAGTGACCACAACCCCCTTACTTTCATTGGCAAGATACAAATAAAAATTAAAGACTACTAAGAAGGAGTGTGTTGTTACAGAAATATAATCTTGACATCAACCAAGTACATCAAGGGAAAAGATAATTTAAATGCAGGCGCACTTTCCTGTGTATAACAATATATTATTTCATGTACACTGTGTAATTTATACGAGTTCTTTTAAACCTCATGTATAAGTAGTCTTTATGCATAAATCTTTCTTTTTCTTTATGGGGAAGTGTTGTTTATATTTGATTTAATTATATCTGATTTAATATATATTTATTTCAATTAAATTGTTTGTCAGTTTTAAATATTTTTTATTTTTCATTATATCAATGATATTGTAATGTATATTTATTCACGAGGATGATACTTTTTTTTAGAAAATAGTTTGACCTTGACTATTAGTTTATAAACACTAGGTGTTGATCTAAATCCTGACCTTGTTTCAGAATATGTCTCAACCTTCGTAAACAAGTTCTAATTTATTTTAAAATGATTGATTGTTTCCAAGGTCATAATGGGACTTTGTCTTTAAGATAGAAACAATTTTTATTATTATTTATTTCTTAGAGTAAAAATGATTGGTTTTCGTCAGGGTCACACTGGTTAAACGTGATCTGTAACAAGTATTTGCTTCTATAAACTTCCAGATGATCACGTGACCCTTGTTTTCATTTTAGAAAGCCAATATAACCAAGTTTTGGAGAATTAACCTCAGTAGAAGTTGGGCTGTTAAATTGTTAGTTGTATGTTGTACTGTTTGGAGTTATTTCAAATTACTTGGATTGGAGTTATTTCAAAATACTTGGATTCAAAATGATTAATTCTGTTATTGTTTTGGAAAATATGTGTGCTCATGTAATATTGTGGAACAAGGGCAGTTTTTTATAAAAATGTATTCACCTATCAGAAACCGGAGTGATAATTCTTATTTCTACAAGGAACTAGACTTCAACACTACACATTGTAGCATACGTCATTGTCTTCCATCTTGGATTCTTCGTTGGGATTCGAATGTGAAATCAGTAGAACATTTTGTTATTAGGACTACTTAAATTTTATTCTCGGATAGATCATTTTTGGATTTGATTCTATAAAACTGTAAGTTCATATTTTTTTCATTTTTACAGAATTTTTCCAGGGAAATAAATTATTGTATTTTTTAAAAGCGTGTTGTTTTCACTCTTTCTTGTGTTACTGTTTATTCGAGCCTAAACAAGTGACATAAGAGCCCCCACAACACAACTCACTGAAAATTTAATTATTCCTCAGGCAAAGATCTTTTATAATCATATGACAGTTGTGCCAGTAAAAGAATTTTAATTAAAAGATATGCATGTCTTTTTCCTGATAAAGGCCAACATACTCAGCAACTATTTTTCATAATCACAATATTAATAGAAGAAGAATGATACACCCTTAACTTTATCAATGTGAGAAAATTATTTAAGTGGAACAATAACTGACATAAAATCACCAAAAGAACAAAAAAATACACCCAGGACACATTCCCCTATTATTATGTTAAATATTGGCTCAGCTAAGGAGAGAAAAAGATCTTGATTGTTATTTAATAAGGATGCACTTGTCCATGCAGTAGTATTCGGACAAAGAGGAGAAAAATAATTTAAAACAATAATTACCAGTGCATTCAATATACTTCATCTAGAACATAGCACTAGGCCCCCACAACAGAAATCACTGGAAACTTAATTATTCCTCAGGCAGAGATTTTTTTTATAATCCTATGACAGTTGTGCAAGTAAAATAGTTTTAATAAAAAATATATGTACGTCTTTTTCCTGATTAAGGCCAACGTATTGAGCAATTATTTTTCATGACCACAATATTAATTGAAGAAGTATGATACACCCTTAACTTTATCAATGTGAGAAAATTATTGAAGTGGAACAATAACTGAGCTGAACTCACCAAAAGAACTATTTTACTAATAAAATGCAAGCATGTGTGTGCTGTCATGGATGTTATTTATGGGCTTGCCTAGGCAACAACTGTTGGTTTTGACGTTGCCAGAATCATGACCATGGCAACCATCATAGGTGAACCCACTGGAATCGTTGTCTGCAGTATATCAGTAATAACTAGTGTAACTGGTGGTGCTTGTAAAATAATTCCTTTATCTTTACATAACTGAGTGTGTTTATTCAGAAATTCTCACTCTTGTCCTAAGTAATTTGGTACAATTTATCAAGACGTAATCAATGGCAACTGATGATGAAATGATTACCTAAGTTGAGTTTAAGACCGCAGAAATGGAAAACCACCCAAGACTAAAGTACACTTGCTGAAATCATGCACTCACATACGATTTAATGATAAATTTGTGGTGTATAGAAGGCTATATCAGTACAAAATGCAAATGCCCATTAATAATACTACATTTTTTTATATTTGGAAGTAGACATGTTTAGATAGAAGCCTAACATTCTTAGACTTAAAAGCAAATATTTATTACGTAAAAAAGTGCCAAATCTATTACAAAAGAAATAATCTCTACAATGGTCCATCATTGTAAACCCCTCATTATACTCCTGCCCTCTTAATAATGTAGGTATGGTCATAACCCATGATTAGTTAAAGCTTGTTTTATCATTGCAAATGGTATTTAATTTCTGATATGCATAACTAGTTATTGGCTAAAGGGGAATCAATTACAAGTATAATGTGTTTTCTCCTCCAACACTGTCTCCATCTTGCAACCATCTGTATAGAGGGATCTTGGGCTCTGATTTCACTGAATTTGCTCTGAAAGACAACAGGATTTGTTGAGAACATTTTGAATTGGGAAAGATAAAATATTATTTTGAGTGCTTGTGGTAACTAATATGATTACTTTGGAACAAAGAATTTATGATCATTTCAAGCACTGATTATGCCGTTTTTGAATGGGGCAAATTTGTATGCCAAATGGTGGAATCAAATTTGGTTTCCAAACATAGGTTTGATATTTAAGCCTAAAGAGTTCATTAAATACATGATGAGATTGATTAGAAAATAGTTTAGAAGTATACAGAAGAAAGGATTTCATTCCCCCGAGATCAAGTGATATCTCATTTGCCACAATATAGAGGTTTTCTGAACATATTCTACATGCTCCCAGAAAAATTTGATGGTCACTAACTGCATCAAATCAAGTAATGACAGGACAGATTTATGAGCTGATCTGTACATAAAAAAACCATACTCAAGTTTAAATAGTACAACCTATATAACCTGGGCTTGGGTTTTTGACATTTGAATTTGAAGTATCTAAAATATGAAAAGAAATTTAGTTTAGTGGGAAAATAGCGCTAAATACATCGGGCATGGCACTATACTCCAATTGCCTTAGTGCTAAATATATTGGGCATGGCACTATACTCCAATTGCCTTAGCGCTAAATATATCGGGCACAGTACTTTACTCCAATTGCCTTAGCGCTACATATATCAGGCATGGCACTTTACTCCAATTGCCTTAGCGCTAAATACATCAGGCACAGTACTTTACTCCAAATACCTTTTCTTTAAATAAGCTACTTATGTTGCTATGCCATAAAACTCCAAACCATATACAATTAAAATTTGTGCATAAGAACCCACATTTTAAAACACCATGCCTACGACCTTCTTACTTTCAACCACATATTATGCACAAGTTCAAAAGCAAACTCCACAAACTAGATTTGCTGCTGCATAATGTGCTGTTGGATCTGAGTTTCTGCTGTTTATTAAATGTAAACAATAGAATATAGACTCTGATCTGCCAGTATATTTTGCAATGGCAAAATATTCTGCACTATCCTAATTTCATTAAAACAACATAGATTTTAAAAGACTATTAACTAAAGTGTTCAAATACAAAATTATGAAATAAAACCATCCTCGGTTTGTTTTACCTTATACTTTAAAGGTTCACCCACAGAAATAGGCGATTCTCAAATGTTGTGAGACAATATTAGAAGTATGCTGACCCTTTACCAAAAACAGATTGCACAACAGATTTCTAAAAGATTGTAAGCTGCTACTGATTCCATAAGGTCTTGTA
This sequence comes from Sinohyriopsis cumingii, assembly GCA_028554795.2. NCBI lineage: Eukaryota > Metazoa > Mollusca > Bivalvia > Unionida > Unionidae > Sinohyriopsis > Sinohyriopsis cumingii. The sequence goes on along the minus strand of CM068834.1, from coordinate 11,091,369 downwards.
TACCTTTCACTGACTTTATCATTTTCTTTTAAAATATTGTTTTTGTCATTAATTAAACTGTATAAGCAGTTTTTCTTTCTATTTCTTACAAAGCACTACAGTACACAAATACACTTACATCAAAACCAACATCAAATTGAAGATATTATAATGTAATGATCATGTCCCTTCCTGCTGTGCAGAAAGTGCTAATTTTACCAAATGGACTACTTTAATTTATTAGATACTGAGTCAGAAAATGAGGTGCAATTACATTATTCACAGGGCATATACAAAGAACAAGATCTTTAAACTTTGATCTATACAATACTTTATATAATGAAGGTGTTTGGAAGCACTGAAATGAATAACCAAGCATTCAAATTAGAATACATTTTTGAGAATATTTTATTAGAAAATTGGTATTAAATATTTTTTGTTTGGCAGCATTTTAAACAAATAAGGTAGACTCTAAACTAGGCAATGCTAATTAGTCAACACAGGAACCACTTTAAACCTGTTAAAACATCTTATATTCAAACTCCAACTTACAAGGTAATCCCAGCATCAAAAATCTGCTTACAACATTACTGCTCAAGTATTCGTGAAATGACTATGTAATACAGCAAGTTGATTGAGAACATAACAAAGTTTGCCACATGAAAGCCGTCATAGCCTATAAGTATCAAAGAACATATTTAAATTTAATTAAATTAAATTTGCCAAATGTGCAATTTTCATGGTGAACAAATCACTTTACTTTTCAGAGAATATTTATGTAACAGCAAGTCCAGACAACTAGCTCAACAATCAAGAGTTACTGCCCTTCTTTACCCATAGTCCTTCTTCAGCACAAAAGGATTATTTTTTGTCACACTAACTCTGACGATAAGAGGAAGAAAAAAAAAACCTCACATTTATTTTATTTTTAGTCTGAAAGGCCAAAATATAAAACATCAAATTTAGAGGACTGACTATCTGTTTTTAATTGGGCTTGGCATGGAAAGGGGGTTGGTTGGTGGGGATGTCGTGAAATACAAAAGAAGAAAAATTAAAAAGGACAAACTTGATAGCTTTATTAACATCAACAAATATTCAAATTTTCTATGAATCAATTCAACATATTACAATATTTGAATACAAAATATTGGTATTCATTCAGCTCTAGTATTTGAATCTAACAAATTCATGCATGGCTCATACTGTAATAAAATCTGTCTAATTGGTCTGCTTGAAAAATCTTCAATGTCTCAATATAAGAAATTTTACAGTTGAAATGCAAGAAATTATGATTCACATGAAGATTTAGAACTAAGTAAATTAATATTTTTCAACAATACTTGTCATTTTTCCCATTATAATGCCTTTATATTTGATAATAGCATGCCTACATGTTTGGTTCATTGTCATATAAATTCATTTATTTGCTCAGTTTTTATACTGCCTTATCTTTTAACAATATGACATTTAAGTCACAATATATCTGCATCAAATTTTACAAAATGTCATAAATGCAGCATTCTTGAAACACATTTTTTAAAAAAATTAACTGATTGTTGAAATTCAATACAATTCCATTTTGTAAACAAAATATTTGTGTAAATTTCGTTTCCTTTCAAAATCTTGCTAAAGTTTCCCTATGTACAAAAATCTGGAATATTCAAATATCTGAGTCAAAACTCTATATGTACATTTTACTTCAAACAAAATTCTTGCCACATGTATGAATTGGATGTCTTGCCAAAAATATATTTGTATGCTAAAAGAAGAACTGAACTCAATATCTAAAATTAATGTAATGTTATGTATTTAAGTTGTAAGTGTGAACCTTCGTAGTTTTATTCCAAGGCTGTCGATCAGTTTTGAACTCAATGCATGCAAGCATACGCAAATCAAAATATTAAAATTCTAATATTTCAAAAATAATAAAACAAGGTTTTGATTGCTCTGGAAACAAATTAAAAGAATCACATATAAAGTTTTGTAATTAAATAACTAGAAAGTTTTATAAAAAATCAAATACTGTGCACAATTTATTACAAATATTTATGTTTAATACGTGATGATAAGCTAATTCAAAGCTTTTACCAGTGATTTGCAAAAGAAATTTCAGTAGCATAAAATCTTCATACTTAATACCATACTGAAGTATTTTTTATTGCAGATGTTGTGAAGATATTTGCTTTATTATATGCTCATGATGTTGTTACGACTCTATGGTCATAAACTAGGTAACAGAAAGATGCAAAACCAACAAGTTTAGCAAAATTAACAAATAATTTACTTCTCTAAGGTGCAAAGTGAAAATTTAATAAGAACTTACAATATTGTGAATTAAATTCCAAATAATCCATCACAAATCTAAAAATATTGTGTTCTGAATGAATTCCAATACTTAATGTCTGATATGTCAATAGTCTTTAATGTGTTGATGTACCAACAATCTTCATGTATCACAATGATATAATCCAGAATGTCTTTGAATGAATTCACAATAATCCCAAAAGCAGTGTTTTAGTCCAAAAAAGTCAATAAGCACTTTGAAATTACAATGAATGATTTAAATAAATGATTCCTCCCAAACTATATCTATAATCAACAGTAAATGATTCCATGGACTGAACTTGAAACAGGAATGAATAATTTTGTTTACCTCATATTAATTTCACTTGACCTAAGACACAATAAAATGCCCATGATGTGGGTCACATGTTTGCTACCAGAACCTTCTAAGTTTGTTAATAAGGCTAGGCCTTTATCTCAAATCCAAGTAAACATATTTCAAAAAATGACAAATGTCAGGTAGGCAAAACCTCTACCCTCAATCACAAACAAAATGTAACACAATATTTACTAAATATGCATGGCAATGTCTTAGTACAGAAATGTATGTTTACTGCAACAACAGATTAATGTTTATGAGCATTTCTGGAATGGAAAAAAAAAACTAATTATTTTTCCCAGAATGTTTGTACTCAACAAAATTACTATTGTTGATATTATAAAGGTAAAAGTACTGAAACAGTGATACTCTGTAAATACATGTTTTTTATTTCCACATTAAGATTTAGCTGGATGAAGGTTAAGAGAATATTAACACTTAGAAGCTTTAAAAACTGTTTAAAGAATTTTCACATATCAAAATTGTTTCTGACATTTTTATGTGAGAGATTTTAAAAACATTTTAAACACATAGTTCAAACCAATTTTGTGTTACAAGTCTGAAGTTGTGTATCTGAATATGCTCAAATATATTTCAGAGATCTTTTTTTCCTGTAATAGATCCACACCTTAACTTAAACATATCATAGGAGATCTACTGTTATTAAGTATCACAAGCTAAATACAGTTTTTCAGTATATAAAAAACCAAGCCAGTATTCATGTAAATAAAACTTAAAAGGTCTCCCAAAGACTAGAAAATGTTAATTTCAAAGTTAATCTATAAATATGAAACATTGCCAACTTTACACATTTGAAGAACAGCAAAGAACATATCCTTCAAAATCTACAGAAATCGATCAGGACAGTTCACTTAGGAAAAAGATCAAAGAATTTAATTGTAAATACAAGACTAATTTAGTTTCAATTCAACTGACATAATATTTTTAAAAATATGATGCACAAATTTTAGACAATGGCTAGAAAAATAGAGATGTTTCAGTTCCAGTATGATGTCTCCCCCAAAACTAATGTTTTCTAGTAAAATCTTTCTTTGCAAATACTTACTAATGAAAATACCCTAGGATAACTAATATTATCTTGCAAAATGCAGCCCTTTCAGATATAACTTTTTGCTAAAATGAGCTAAAAGTTATCTGCCCACCCAGGTGGCATTCAGGAAGAGTGATCTCCCCTTGATATTGGGATTGCTCTCAGCACTCAGAAATATCTCAGTTACTACTGGAGTGTAGGACATGCTCTCTATATGGATGCAACTGCAGGGAGGCTTGGAGGGTGCATGTGTATTATGATTGGGTAAGTATTTGTGAATATTTTACTAAAAAATTAGCTTCATCTTTAAATGTCACCCAATAATAATACCTTAGGAGAATAGGTAAGAGGTAGAGGAAGGTCTATATCCTTACACTGGAGATGGAATCTCTGCTTCTTTAAGGTATGTGAGACAGCTTCTAGGTAAACCAACTGGAGAAGACTACATCTGTCTGGGAGTAGCTTTGAAAGGGAAAATTTTACCTCCCTCAAATCCAGTGGAAGTAGTGAAGTAGCATCTTATGAAGCTGTTGAATGACCTGTAAAGGTGACCTGTTGCACCATGATTATAGGTTCCACCAGATTGAGCTGAGCCCTATGGTATGAAAGAACGTGAGGTAAAAACTGGAGAATGTGGACTCATAGCATGGATAATATCAGTTAGAGAACAGTTATGGTCAACGGCGATGCTTCTGGCAACTGCTCTAACCCTGTGGGCCACAACGCAGAGCAAATAACCAACTTAATCCAGGACAAAAGGGTCTATGCAGTTATATCATCCTGTCCCTGTTTGCAAGGTAAAAATAAGTGTGATCTCCCTTGATGCAACGGCTCAACCTTTTTAAGATGCCACAACTAGTACTGGATCTTGCAGGTGGCCTTGAGTGGAAGTGTCCAGAGTAGACAATGATTTCAGTATAAAGGTCTGGTCAACCATGGATGGAAGCCTGTTACTGGTGATGAAAAAGGGAGCTATCATAAGTGAAACTGGCCTGTCTTGTATTCCACTGATTCTGCTTGCCATCGCTAATGTGAGAAGGAAGCAGGTCTTATATAAAAGGTTGGTCAAATATGCTCTTGAAAGTGATTTAAATGGTGTTTTGTTCAACCAGGTTAGTACCCATGAAAGGTTCCACTTGGGGACAGAGCCAACGATTTTGGATATGTATAATCAAAGTTGGACAGGATATAGGATAAGTCTTTGATCTGTCTGATATCCTCTCTTCCACGATGATAAAAGGTGTTAGCAATCATGGATCAGTAACCTTTGTTGTGTCTGGTGCAAACTTTTCTTGCTGAAGTGCCAGGGGAGGAAGTAAGCTATTTCAGGTATAGGATGCCTGCATTGGTATAATTTGTTATTGTGTACACCAATGTGTAAAAATATCCACAAAACTTTTTATGCTTTAAGAGTGGAGGGCCTTCTTGCTTGAGCAATTCTCTCCATGACTGGTTCAGAGAACTGTTTGTTTCTGAGGACCATTTAATATTATCCAGATAAGCTGTTTCATTAGGTTTGGGTTGGGTGCAAAACAAATGTCATTGTGGTTGTTTGAGTAGATGAGGAAAATTCTCTATTTTCTGGGAATTTCTGTTGTGAGATTGATGACATTGTTAATCCATGACTTCTCCCATCTGAGTGGTGCAATGAATATGGTGCAAACACTGCAAGTCTCTTGCTTATTTATCACCATTGCAATCTGAGGTGTTGTAGGACATGCATATGTGTCCAGGCCATGAGGAAGATCAGGTTCACTGCCACATTGAGCAATCACAGAGAAATTCCCTCTTGGAGTAACAAAGCCACCATGATCCTGATTTTCAGTGCCTGTTCCTGAGGGAGACATACTCTTTACCTGTGTGTTGAATCCCATACCTAGAAGAACAAATTGATGGGACTGTACTGTGTTGGATTTGTCTTTGTTGATGAGGAAATCTAGATTGTAAGCAGTGTAACAAGGGTTATTACATCGAGTCATAATATAAAACATGCCTGATATTTTACAGGATGTCATCCAGGCAATTTGATGTATCTACCTTGGAGATGGTCCAGACATGTGAAGATCAAGGGACTGATGCTGAGTATAAATGGGAGCACTTGGAATTGATAAGTGATGTTTATGTGGACAAATCACAAGAACTTCCTGGAAGCCTATGAGTAGGGATGTGAAGATATGCATCTTTTAATTCCATGCTAACTGCGAAATCTCCCTTTTTAGAAGCATTTGAAATATGCCGTGGTGTTTCCATCGAGAACCATGGAGCATGAATGAATTAATTCATGGCGCTTAAGTCAATGATATGGTGCAGAGTGCCATTTGCCTTTGGGACCATGAGAAGTCTGCAATAAAATCCTGGGGAATTTATTATTTCAAGCAATTTCTACTACCCTTTTCTGAAGAAGATCGTTTATTTTTTGCTGCAAGGTGGTGGCTTTTGAATTAGTCTTTTAGAGTGTTTGTAGCTGATGGAACTCAGAAACCACTTGTTGGGTCCTATGAATATCATGGCAAATCTTGTCTCATTTGGCAGCAAGGAACTGAAGTCTTCTTCCTACTGGTAACTGTGGGAAGGGTGTTGGTGGGAACAATGCTATTTTATGAGAGACGGAGGCAGCCATGTAGAGAAACTTCAGCATAAGCAATCACTACTTCTCTGTATTTTGTCCACACTGGTTTGTGAGAACTGTTGTTTTTGACATGAGGGACTGTGATAGGACAACCTGTCAGAGGTTTGTGGTTGAGTCCTGTCCCTTGGTTCCTTTTGTTGGTTTCCCAAAACATCACCGTCTCAGTGTTGTTGCTGAGGGGCAGGAAAATTTGTCTCCTTAGTGGCTTGTTTGCATATTTTGTTGATCTGGTCATTAAAAAGTAGATTATGATCATAGCTTGACCTTGTGATAATCTTTAAGGAAGGTGCAGGTGGAGACCAATGTATCTTGTTTTGCCAGCTGTAAATTTGCAGCTGATGTGACATCATTGATAAAGTATGCTGGGCAGTTCTGTTGAAGACCCAGGCCAATCTAGAGAACTCCAGAGGCAAATAAGAAGATAACTTCTTCCAAGGAAGCTCTGAAAGTTGAGTCTTCCCATGACGTAGTGAAATCAAGATGTGAAGAACAAGCATTGTCATCTCTGCTTGCATGACATGGATTGTTGCCTGATTAAAGGAATTGGCAATGAGTGTTGAGGTCTGCCACTGATAAATCTCATGGAATACCCTGAAGTAGAAATGGTCACCAATTAAACAGTCTCTTATATTGTACCTAGGGTTGAGAGAAATGAGAGGTGGCAGGTACTTGGCTTAGCATGAGAAATGTAGAGGCACAGATGCCGTATGTGGCTTAGACTGGTCTCTATAATTGCCTGTATACACCGAGACAAAAGATTGATTTCCAGGAACTTATTCTGTTGAGGTCTTTTTCCCCGAAGATCCCCTGCAGTTAGGGATAGGCCATGTTAGCAGAGGATGTCATCCAAGTCATAATAGTGGGACAGGTTACGGGATGTTTGATCCATGTGACTGGTCTCTGTATTGGTGGAGTGAAAGGATACTTTGTTTTGTTTGTTTGCTTGCTGTTTATCAGCAAGAACTGTAGAGTGGAACCCTGATGACGAAAGGCCTAAAAAAGTATTGACAGCAATAAGGAGTCCTGTGATGGTGACATAGGTGCTTGGACTGTCTCTGATCATATAAACTTCCAGCATTTTTTAACTGGATTGTTGATCTGACTCCCTTATCTATCATAAATTCCCACACTTAAGACAAGTCATCCTTAATCTTGCATTTCTGTGCGTTTCCCTTTGTCTAATCTGTAAGACAAATATAGCAGAATGTATAAAACTGTTGTAGCTCTCTACCTGTCTCGTAGTATTGATCACAAACATGTCTTATATCATTACCTGGAAAATAGCAGATGAATTTAATAAAGCTATGAAGCATCCGGGTAAAAACCAAAATAAATCACCATGCTACCTATAAGTGATTCAAGGACAATCCATTTAGGTAAATGCAAAGAAACGTGGTGTCCAGACACCAAATGTGCTAGCAGGGAAAACACACTGTAGCCAAACTTATTTGTGAAGTCACATAGGCTACCCATGTACAACAATTAAACATGTATAGATGACAAAATGTGACTAATATTGTAAACTTTGTCAGCATAGAAAGAAAGACCAAGTTGGAAATATAAATGGCATATACTTTCCCTGAATTGAGAACTCCTCCAACTTGTATCAATGTTGATTCTGGCTTTTGCAAGGTCTCTCATGGTGAGAGTGTGCTTCATGGCACAAGCAAACTGAGATATTCATGGGTTTGCTGCCAATCCTAATATCAAGGGGAGATCACTCTGCCAGACCACCACCTAGGTGGGCAGATAACTGTTAGCTAAAAGTTGTACCTGGAAGGGCTGGATTGGTAAGGTAGTAGTAGTTCTCCTAAGTTGTTATGCTTGGGTAACATATTAAAGAAGAAACAGGTGTCTGTCATATTTTGAGACAACCCTCTTTTAATTAATTTTATCAACATAATACCTGCATGTTTTAATAAACACATGCATTTCTATCTCTGCAAACTGCAAGGAAGGAAGGTGGCTGCTGAAATTTGCATAGAACATGTGATTTACTGAAAGCCTCCAACCATTCACAAAGTATTGTTACTACTTAACTTTGTGATTAAGTCAGTCTCAAAAATGGATCTTTCATGTGTTTTATTGGGTAATAGAGTTCCCAACATAGAGAGCAAGATAACTTTTCTAATATATATTTTATCACTGTCAAATAGGTATTCCCTTCCTGCTTTCTGAAAAAACAGCTCTCTGAATTAAATATGATAAATAAAAACCTGGAAAACATGACAGCTCAGTTTTTTTGGGCAGGTAAATGAATTTAAATTTCACTAACTTGAATAAGATGATGGCAAACAAATTCCTGTACAACTGGCCATTTTTGCAAGTAATAATAATCTGCAAGGCATTAGGAGTAAAACTGGTACAGTGCTATACTTTTATTAGTTTGCCCAATCAAAACGTTTGCAAATGAGAGCCTAATACTATTCCTACCCATAAGCCCTGCTCCAAATTACTCACAAAGACTTGTAAAGATGAGCTGATCTGTACAGAAATGTCTGTTGCATAGACTATAGTCTACTAAAAGTAGGCTGATAATTTAAACTGAAATTAATTGACCTGCTCAAAGTATCTGGGCTCAAACTAATAGTTTTCCCATAAACCCTAAATATATACCCTAGCTTGTATTTTTTTTTAAAACTGCCTTCCCTGGGTAATATGTATGTTAAAATGGAACAGCCCTTAGTATGAACACACATAACTGGGATACTTTTATGACATCACTGGCATGTATATATAGTTAGAAGTTTTAACATCATTAACTTCACCCAAATTATAGCTTTATAGCACACAATGTAGGTATTATTACAACAAATACAGTATTATTGATAGAAACCGTAGTGTTATTTACTGTAAGACTGCACCATGAAAATACATCTTAGTTTGCATAATATATAATTATGCACATACAAACTGTATGCTATTTTTACAGACTACTGGCAATTTAAATTGTGTAATCAATTTTTTTTCAAGCAATTTTTATAGGATGTAACCAACAAAGATTGTCAACAGCAATTTAAAGGGAAATAATTCTTAAAGTCTACGACATGACATGAAAACAGTCCATGTACAGTTAATCCTTTATGATGTAATCAAAGTTTACTGAATCCATCATCATATCATGTGCAGGATGTAAAAAGAATACAAAAATCACCATAATTTCAAGAAATATGACTCTTCTTTGTAAATTCTGTTTGGCAGATGGGAATAAAACACAGTGTGTGAAAAAATTAAATAAGAATCACTATTTAATGCAAAAATATCTGAGTTATGACAGATATAAATTTTCAAATCATAAAGAAATATCTATGTCTATATAATGATATACCAAGTATGAAAAAGTTTCCATGTTTTATTTTTGAAAACTGACAATTGTGGTAAAATTCCTATGCACAAACATTTGTGATTAGATAAGTTTGAAATTATTTTATTCAGGTTTCCAATGATTTCATTTGTGTGCACTTTGTGACCAGAGCACAAAATTGCACAACTAAACCACACTGAAATTCCCACCCGATATATCAGAATCACAAAAAAACTTATTGCAAATTGTGAAAAGCTGAATTCCCTATAAAAATACATGGATTATAGTCTGGCCATAAAGTGTAAATGCTTTAAAGTCTGGGTCTTTCCAGTCAGCTGAGCCCCATCTTGGTATGCAGTTTTTCTGCCAGCTTATCAAGAAAGTCAAAGGTGTTGAGATAGTCTGTACGTGGCACACTGAAATATCAAGGAAAAGATAACCATACATATTCTAGACAGGGAACACTAAATATTTGTAAGTCAAGACAAGGATTGGTTGAATTAGCCTCTTAAACAAGGTAAAGTTTAATTATAACTTACATAATTTAAAGCCCTCTGTGGTGTTCCTATTCTTACAAAATGAAATGTAGACATAAACAACCTGCCCAAATCTTTAACAAAGGTGGGGTGTTACTATGGTGAACAGTGAACAAAAAGTACTGAATTCATTTTTAAAAGTAACAAGGGTCAAAGACCTATGACAACATTTGTCCCTTATGAAATTTTGTCTTTGCAGACTTCTAAACAATTACCCATTATTAGGTAATAGTTTCTTTCATAAATCCAATCTTTTTTAAAAACTTTTCTTTTCAAACTAAACAAGTTCACTCTGTTGCTAAATTATGCTTTATCTGAACATTCCATTGCTAAGTATTTTAGACCCTTACATCATATGTTGATGCAGGTTTGCAGGTACACCACTCCCTCAATAATATGCACCCTGATAACTCACAAACCCACTTATAATGCAGGTCAGGTGTGAATCCCATTTTTTAAACCCGAAAATACCCATTTGTTGAACTTGAAGAAAATCGTGAACAAAATTGGTAACGGAAACTTTGATATATTGCTCATTTTATTGTTGAAAACGGTCGAACGGACCTAGAAATTTTAATCGACATTAAGAAATATCAACTTTTAATAAGAATTAACCAATTCGACCCCGATCCCATCTGTAGGCATGATGAGGCTGTACCCTACTTCCAAGCCTCTGCAGCATCAAGGTCATTTAAGATACACCAACGTGGGTGGTATTAAAAAAAAGCAGACAGATATAGCTCTAAAATGATATCAAATAATCTGGAAGTTCTAGTTGCACTACAAAATACAGAGAGAAAAACCTCATTTTCTGGACCCGGTTCTTTTTCACCCAAACTTAACTGCACACAGACAGGTGAACCTTTGCAAAAACTAGGATAAGGTGGGCATTTGGAATAAATTGCGGTCTCCATATGAAAATGATGGGTCCATTAAGCAAAAAAAAAAAAAAAAAAGGACTCCAACTTTTACCCTTCTGCTCATGCACAAGCAAAATAACCAATGGAAAATGAAGTTTCTAATACAACTGGCATTAGTCTCATGGCAAATCTGTTGAAAGCCGATGTATTATAATGTATTCAGAAATAGCCCCCCAAATGTCTTTCCTGCGCATATTTAAGGCAAAAATGACAAAACCCTCTGGGGCCGAATGAGTTAATATAATTTGTTGCATTTTTTCCAAAAGACATTCTTAGTACACTGTAATTAATGATATTCAAGTAAATTTCAATCAATGAAAATGTCACACCCAGTGGAAGCAGTACTTTAATAAATAAATACCAATTAAGTAATTTTTTTTATCAAGTGAAAATTGTGTTCTAGTTCTGTCTTTAGTTTCTTTTATGCGGCAGCAGGGGATGTATGCCAACCTTTAGGGGGGACAACAAACCTCACCCCCACCAAATTCCCCTACCATCTAGGTCTTCGAAAATGTTGATTTCTTTGTTGCCAAAAGCCAATGCAAGTCTTCTTTGCTGACCAGACCCCACCACCACCTCTACCGTCCGGGTCTTGGAAAATTTTTGATTTCTTTGTTGCCAAAGCCAATCTGAGCCTTATATGTAAGCCTGGTTGGCAAGATGAAATCATTCACTGAAGCACAACAATGCAAACATGAGGTCTCTTGGGGAAAAAAAACATTATGTTGCTGTGTTTGCTGAGTTTGATGTGCATTTTAATATATCTGCTGACCAGTGATGTTTAATTAAATCTTTGTTGTAATAATAATAATTCAGTGATTCTGTGCTAACTATGGAATCTAATACAGCTAAACTAGCTCAACAACAGATAGAGGTAATTAAAAATATCTCCCTGTCCATTATTCTGTCAAACAGCAGCTAGAACAATGTCAGGAAACTCAAGTGGAATTTGCAACAGAATTGTTTGAACCAGTTACAGTTAAAGGTCTTCTTCCATCGCTGGAGCAGACGAATAAAGAACTATAGACATTCTGTGAGAACTTCCAGCAGAAATAGCTGCTGCTCAATCACAATTACAATAAGAAATACAAGATGTAATTTAGGGTATCTACAAAACTCGTGATGAGATTGATGATGTGAAGGATGCTATTACGTCATTAACAAAACAAAAAAGTACTAAAAACCCATCCACTGAATTTACCAAAGGTATTAAATTACTTCGGGCAAACCCCATAGCAATTGCAGTGTCAGGATATTCAGTTTGTGATAATTTGTTAGACCCTGAAGCCAATGATGTTACAAAATAAAAAATGGGTTCCTTTTGTGTTCTGAAAGTACCAAGGTATAAGTAAAATCACAGAACAATATAATGCTGACTTTGAAAATGTTAGGAAATAAGTTGAAGAAGCTGCTAAAAGTCCATTACCTGGGGATATATTATCACCCCAAAAAACACAATTCAGACCACCTTGCAGTGAGGAAGAAGAAGCAACCAGAAGTGACCTTGCCACTCATGATCATGGTTGTAAAAAATCCTTGTCTGCGATTTACAATAAATTTTGTCCCAGCAACATCCTCAATGATATTGATCGAATAGAAATTCTGATTAGTGGAAGATGGGCTGGCAATAATTCCCCCAAAATGAAAAATGAAACAGCCACAATCTGCCAGTGTTTATTTACTGGTGGTGCCATGGACAGCATCATTTATCGGGCATTAATCAATGAAATTACTGATGATTACCACAGTGACTGAATAATTAGACTGGTGATAACAAAATAACATGATTATACACAGTGCTCAACATGGACCTTGAAAACAATTAAAAATGAATGTCACTGAAGCTATTGGCACTGTTACTGATGGTGCTGGTAAAGCATTATCAGCTGTCAAGGAGAGAGTCGCAGGATTAGTATGACGAAAATTGCAGCCAGTAGATCTGCCCAACACTGAAGTGATGCCAGCAAGTTTCAGTAAAATACTAAATCATGCTGCAAATGAATGACTAAAAGGATTAGCTTGTGTGCAGTCACTGACAAACGAACAAGCTGCCAAGATGGAAAAAAGTATAACTGCAAACCTAATAGTGGGTATGGGCCGAAGTCATTTTAAACAAATAATATAATAAAATGTTCAAGCGTGTATCTGATTCCGCATTTGACATCAATGCACCAGTATTCAAGGAAGAGTCAATGTTATTCTTTTGAAGCACGAGAGCCAAACCATCATGGATGAATCAAACTACAGGTTCAAGATACATCTATGTATTTCCTGCCTGCCGAAGCATTCACTGAAGTTCAGAGTAAACTTGTGAAAGATAACGATACCACATATGCAGCAATTGAACAATTTGCTAATAATGGCGTAATGGCATTATTTAACAGTGCTAGATGTATCATCAATGGCAGAGAGATTGAGGCATGCCACGATAACATCAACTATACTCGGGGTAGCCCGAAACAGCGATGACTATACTGCTGGCCAATCCATGATGTTTGCGAAGGACATAAGTGACCACCCTGACAAGAGGCAGGATGAGTCGTGATGCAACTAATGCAGCCTAGCTCCACTGATCTACAACCAGCTGGAATGATACCTTAACCAGGGGCTGCTTTTGTGACACTGCAGAGTACTAATCCAGAATTCAACCTGGGGTTTGCAGCACGACGATCTCAGGTTAACACCAATGCAGATTTTCATGTGTTATACTACTGTCACAGGCATGTAGGAAAAGTTATCTTTGGAGCCAAACACACAAAAGCACTGGTTTGAAAGACCACCAACAACAATACAATCTGGCATGTTGCTTTGGGTGCTGGTAAAGTAACACTAATAAAACTAGCATTGTGGATGCCAACGTTGACCCCCACTGCTGACAGAAGAACAATGATATCGTTCATGGACAGTGGTGGTAAATCACTGTTGTCATGTCTGACAATGACCACAGACACAGCTCCAGGCAGTGCAGGAAAATTTTCATGGCAGATCACATCACAGCAAGGAATTTCAGCACCATAACATATATTTGTGGCATTTCGGCATGCCACCAGGTCTAATGATAGGCACAAACCCAATGGTGTTTGACAATCTAGCAGTGTCTATGATTTCGCTGAGGATAAATGGACAACAAGAACCATCCACAGATATAATACTCAATTTGGACCAAAACAATGTTGCACAGATGTATCATAGTTTGAGATTCATGAGGCATGACCAGAATGTTGATTCTGACCTGCAGATATCTCAGTGTGAATTTGAAACATTGTATCTATTTTTTCTCACTGGAACATCTGGATTTCTTCAGACAGTCAGTCGCTGACATGCACGTGAGAGCTACTGTTGGTCCTGCACCAGCTGGTGGTTATAGAGCAATCACTGTAATATTATCAGATAGAGCAATGCAGCTCCAAGATGTAAGTGGACAAATGAGGATAGCTGATGCACCTTTGGAAAATATGTAATTAAATTATTCATAGTATTATAATGTCAGCGATCATGCTGGGCTTCGCCAATGTTGCAAATTGTTATTTCTTTTCCTTACTGGCGATAAATATACCACCTGGCGATCTTTTTGGTGACATTTTTGGCTGTAAAAAATTGTATATACTGCTTGGATTTGAAGTTGAGAAAATCAAGGCACCATGACAGGAAGCGACAAACTTGGATATAAAATTGCACTGGAATCAATTGTTACATAAACAAATCCTTTGTTCATATTGACAAACCACCCTAACATGGCATTGTTATATCATAATCTGCTTATGCTGATATCTGACCTTAGTACTCTGTGCTGTAATATAACCCAAATAGTCATGCTACCTAACTACAATTGACCACCTCTGAAGGCAGGAACTGAATGACTACAATCTACCAGACAATGGCAAATATTTTGCTTTTTGAAAAATGTACCAGAAAAAATAGTTTTGCCTGAAACTTAAAGAAAACCTGAATACTTTTGAAGCATCAGTTTTTCTGTACATATATTAAGCAAATGAAAACAAAATTCTGTCTCCGTCAATGTTTTACAATTATTTGATGTTGCTGCAAAAGAACAAATAGGCATTTGTCTGGTCCTTCAAAGAGTGCCTTTAGCGGCACCTTCAAAAACACATGAACCTTCATCAAAGCCAGCCGAAGACCTTTGATCAAAGAAAGTCGGCATGCTTAATTAAAAGCTTTGCTTCATTTTTCATAGTGACTGGAACATATTTATTGTGCTGTGAAAGTTTTCTGTTTGCTACAGAAATGTTCATGCTTATGACTGCAACCAATGGCGGTTTAAAACCCAAATTAAAGTTCTAATATTTTGAAACAATAGGTAATCTGGCTGTTGAGTTAAATGAACATGGGAGATCTTGCAACAATGTAAAACTGTTTAATTTGTTCACGTTTTCATTTTCCTATGAATAGCCTCATCCCCTTGGTAGACTTGGTATCATGGTAGTTAACTCTGGCTGAACAAAATCTAGGCCAATTTAAATACATGTACATGTAGCATATAAACAACTATATAGCCACGTGCTACTAGGATAATGAATATCAGAGTGATTTTTGTGGAGAAACGTTGTTGTTGTTGTGGGGTTTAACGCCATTTTTCAGCACAACCCGGGAAAACACCCCAGAAGAACTACCGATCCACGAGAAGCTACTGGCTAGCTTTCTCACATACCCACATTGGCCGAATCCTAGATGGGGAAACGTGTTTGTTGACAATGGGATAAAGGTCAAACAAGGACTACCATTTCTATATATACATTTTAGTTGTGTTTTCTGAAGTGATTTGACCTGATACATGAATTTTCTAACATATGATCGAATGCTCGAGTTCATGGATTTTTCATATCCATGTATATTATTTAACACATTATGGAGTGTACTATACAAATGTAAGTTGTCAATATACAAGTGTATTTCCGACTAGTTGTCTTCATTTAATCAAAATTTCCATTTTTTCAAAATTGTAAATCCTAGTCAATGATGACAGGTCATCTCGTAAAAACTGAACCTGTATGTGAAATTTCAATTTATTTTCAGCCCCAACCCCACCTATCTCATTATCCACTTTTGTAGACAATATTACCTTGGTCCCAAGGATGTTGAGATAAATGGATAGTACTGTATTATGAAAATGGCAACATTTTTTGAAAATTGGTGACAAAACATTGATGTTGGCAATTTTTTGGGCAACAACTTTTGTAAAGCGAGTGCCATCCATGAATATCATAAAAACACATTAATATCACCCTGACACCTGGTCAGATTAAATGCTACAGTTAGTATCAAAAAAAAAATTATCAAACAATGATATCGATGAAATCAACGCCGTTGCAAAACCTGAAAATACTATCGTTGATTGAACATCACCTCAAACACTACAATGATGCCAAGAAATCAAAAACTGTTGTGTGACTTCCCATGTCTAATTTTTATTCGCTCGATGCTTAGGTGTCTTCATGCATGGTCAGTTACCAGAAGAACCAAATGGCACTGAATCTGATATCATTAATCTCAATGGCTGTTCTGGTCCAAGTACTCACTGGATTGCATATGTGATTGATCCACGTAGTGTTGTTTATTTTGTTATGTACTGACTGGCACCATCAAGAGAATTATTAAAATATATCAGCAGAATCACTGGTGATTCCATCTGGTATTCAATATTACCAACACAGACATTAACAGATCCATCAATATGCAGTCCAGAAGTACTTGCTGTACATAATCAAGGTCATCCCTGGTATCCCACGAACTTGCATCAGTTCACCTCTGCTTTATATGTCATCTTGATGTATCAGTCACTAACCCTCCACCTTTATTTGCTACTAAGAGAAACCTCCTTATGATAAACAGAACTAAAGTAAAGCATGACATCCAAACAACTTGCTTACCTCCTACAGCAGAACAACTCAATAACTGCATGCGTTCATTGCTCGACAAACATGCCTCAGCCACCAAGTGCAGAGTATCAATTCAAAAGTGTTCTCCATGGTATAGCAGTGTTAGTGACCCCCCCCCCCCCCCACCTTGGCACTGCTAAAAGAGACCGCCGTAAAGCTGAGAGGCTTTGGCTTTCCACCAGACTCATTATTCATAAGCAAATCTATGAAGCCGCTAAGGAGAATGTCCCAAATATATAGTCTGTGCAGCGAAATCAGCCCACTACAGTACTAAGATCAGGGAAAGTTACAGCTACAAAGAGCTCATTGAGATTACTAACAAGCTAATGTCAAGGAACAAATGTACACCACTTCCATCAACCTTCTCTAGAATCGACCTTCCGGACCTGTTTGCAAATTTCTTCTGTGACAAAGTACAAACCATTAGAGATAAGCTTGACAACACAATATCAATTGATTCGTCGTCACCATACAGATGGGATACAGAATTTCAGTGGCAACCATTAGCAGCATTTGAACCTGTCTCTTTGGATTTAGTACGAACAATCGTGATGAAGAGTGCACCAGAGTCATGTGAACTTGATCCAATTCCAACATCACTGTTGCTTGAGTGCTTAGATCCAGTATTGCCTTCACTAACTGATGTTATTAATACCTCTCTCTCATCCTGGGAATTCCCATCATTTTTCAAAACTGCCATTATAAAAACTATGCTGAAGAAACCAATATTCAACAATAACAATTTAAAGAACCACCATCCAGTTTCTAATCTCCCATTCACATAAAAAATCTTAGAAAAAGTTGTTCTATCCCAACTTGTATCTCATTTGAATTCTAACAGGCTCATTAGCAATGTACAATCTGCATATCGCCCTTGCCACAGTACTGAAACTATCTTAAAAGTAGTTAATGACATTCTCTCTGCTTTGGACAGCAGAAAGATTACAGTCCTCACCCTTCTTGATTTGTCTGCAGCATTTGACAAAATAGACCATGATATATTACTTCACCATCTCCAGCATGTATTTGGCATTCATAATACAGCCTTACTGTGGTTCAAGTCAACAGGACACAAACTGTGTCTACAAATGGAATACACTCCAGCCCAGTTAATCTATGTTGTGGTGTTCAACAGAGGTCTGTTCTTGGACCTGTTCTCTTCATTCCATACACTCAGCCACTCTCAAGTGTCATAGATCATCATCCAGTGTCTAACCAATTGCACGCTGATGACACCCAGATATACAAATCTAGCCACCCAAATGAAGTTGATACTACCATCCAAGGTGTAGAGAGGTGCATTTCTGATGTGAAGTCATGGATGACATATAACAAGCTGCAGATGAATGATGATAAAACTGAAAATGAAATCATATGGAAAATGTTATTTTACATACCAGGGCCCAGCAACGTAGAATGAATTGCTCACTGAACTTAGACACAAAGACACACTGAACCCATTCAAGAGAGCTCTTAAAACTCACTTATTTGAACTGCAAGAACAAGCTTGAAGACCTAATAATGTTTCCTACCTTAAATATTTTCAGCATGTTTTTTATGTTTTCTAATTTCATGGTGTTTGTTTTTTGTAATCATATAATTATATGTTTTTTTTACATTATAAGTGTTGTCTAATGTTGTAAAGTGCTTAGAGCTTAAGATTAAGATTATGCGCTATACAAAGTCCTCATTATTATTATTATATTTATGGAAGATCTGCTAGAAGCAAGACCCCCCGTGACATTGATTCATCAGCATATGTGACATGGGATAAGCTTACTGATTTTACGAGTCTCACTGGGATTGACCCGGATGAGGTTATTGTTTTTCAGGATCGGCATGGGAAGCTGAAGAAAAGTAATATTAAGTGAATCGATATTATCTGGTGAGTTTTAGGTGCCACCAATTATACTATCCTGGTATTTACATATATTGTAAAATCAGAGACTCTAACATAACAATCATAGCGATCTGCAATAAGACCAGAAATGAGGTCAGTAAATGTGTTGCTAAAACTGGCAATACAATGACAGAAATAGAATTTTTGTTCTGAGATAACCAGTATCAGACGATGACACTGCAACAAAGAAATACGTGGACAACAGTGACACCATGATCTGCAATGAGATTGGTAAACGTGTTGCTAGAAACCTTGATACAATGCTTGGTGATCTCAACATGAATGGAAATAAAATTGCTAATAGGAAAGAACAAGACTATGAATATGACGATCCAATTATGAAATACATGGACAAAATAAACTCCACAGTAAATTCCTGGGGAGGATCAGTGAGTGATAGATTAACCACACTGTGATCTAGTATGATGTTCATTTGAAGTGGGTTTGCAAATTTCTGCAGAAACGTTAAATACAGTTGCCACTGATTTCTTTGGAAATCCAATGGTCACTGGCGTTAAGCTCAGTGACATTGCTGAAAAAATCCAAAAGATTGGCGCTGATGTAAAATTCATATAGCTCTGTTCATTAATGCAGAATACATGGTGGGGTCTGAATCAGCAACATGGTCAAAACAAAATAACACCATCAAACATACCACTGAGGTAGAGGGGAGTACAGGCTGTCTGTGTTTAGTTCTGTGAAATTAGGATATTTACAATGTATCAAAGGCGTCATTCAACCAATAGATTTTCTGTAACCATGTCAGTTGTGTTAAATCAAAAAAAGAGAAAAATATTCATATTGGACCCAGAAGATACAAATTTAACCACAATGATGAATTGGTGGTTTCTGGAATTCATCACACAAACACCTCAATGGATTACTTAATATTCTATACTGCAACAATGAGCTTAACACAGTCTTACAGATATAATCAAGCATGTGCATGGACGGCATTGTTGGAAAAAATCATCAATAAGCACACCAAAAAAAAAAAAAAAATACTGCAGACATATCATCATTGACAATGTTGTATATGCAGTGTCCTGGTCACTGTAACAACAACATTAATTGGTACATTATCAGCAGTGCACATGATACCAACAGTGATAGGTTACTGTGTCGCTGTTGTTGTTGATGTTGAAGCTACTGGTTAATATTATTGCAAAAAGACTACATCTGCAGGTGAGAAATTCCATGAACACAAATAATCCGGGTGGCAAGGCATGCATGCATAAATATATCATCGATGGTGTGATATCAGATAGTGAATTTGCTGCAATTAGTGATATTTATTATCAGTAGCACAAGAACACAACCATCCCTGCACCTTCAACATCGCCAATGCCAGATTTAGAATCAGAATAAATATAATAATGATTGCCTAATAACCACACAACTGGAACAGATAATAGCTAACACAACACCACCAGAATTCGATCTTGGTTTTCCAACTCTGATAAAAGTGCCTGTGGGACCTGTAGGGTCCAGTCAGTCACTTGAGATCACACTGGCACAATTATGACTTTCTTATTGTTGGCCAAATATCAGAGCAAAATCATTTGGTGGATTAGATGCTAACAATTCACTGATATTCGTGCATTAAGTAAGTGGCCAGACAGTCCCAGACTGGAAAGTCATTAGCATACCAACAGAAACATGTCAAATCAAAAATCAATGAAGAACTTCAGCACAGAATCAAATCTATAACAGGAAAAGAATCAAAAAATCGCTGTCAAAGTACACAAACCAACTCTGAGTGTCGCCACTGAAATATCAATGCCCAATTACACAGATGACAAGATATGAGAAGGCGTCTTGAGTAGTATATACTTGACTATCTGAACGATTTTAAACAAAAAATTGTCATAATAGGACAGCATCTGAACCAGGTGAGGTCCAATGCTGAATTCTGTAAAACAAAAATTGTGATAAGATCGACAATTCAACATGGGGGGAGGGTGAAAATAGGAAAAGTATCATACAAAAAACATTTTCTACCTATGTTCAAACTACCCGGGTTGACATTGATGAAATGCAGCAGGTTCTCAATGACATAACTGATGAATATTTTCCAATGGGGCATGGTGGAAAATAAGAGGCCCTCCAGATATTATCCAACATAACAATCCAGTGGGTGGTGGTTGTCATGTATTGCCAGGCATATTTAATACCACATAGATGATTTGTGTAAATCTTGTCTGTGATGCAGTGGATGGTAATTATACTGTGAAGGGTTCACAAGCACATACTGGGCAGGCCCAGCAAGGATATGTGTTTTTACAGCTTTTCTCCAGAGGTCCCCAACCCCGGCCATTTGATTGTATCGGTGCCAGTTTAATCCTGTTTATTTATGTTGTCATAGTCGGTCATTATCACAAATACATTTTTGTCTGACTGACCAGGATGGTCATTTATTGGATATGCATTGGGAGGAATTAACTGTTAGTTTGTGTGAGTGTGATAGACCTAGAAATGGTCCAACAAAAAACAAATAGTGTCTTCTGCCACCAATAAAAAAAAAATATTTAACACATCTTTTTTATTTTTGGCATTTATTTTATACCACACTGTGTTGGTGACATCACGATTCAGCAACGAATTGCTTAGAATCCTTCTGTTGCAACCAGTCCACCACAAGTTTTCATAGTTGTCTCACACATACACCTACAGCTGCTCAAGTTTCATATTGCAAGACAGCTCTGATCAAATTTTCTCAATGGTGCTTGTCTGTGGAACTAATTTAGCAATCTCGCTATCATGTAAACCAGCCAGTCGTACTTCCATTTCGTGTTTGAATTTGAAAAATATATACTCTACCGCAAGTGTATATCTATCTTCTTCCCGTTGCTGTTGTATCATTTCGATCTGCAAGACCATTTTGTAAATTTTCAATCTCAGAGATAATCATGTTAATATTTTCTTGATTCATTATATGTATCTACACAATAAAAATATTTCTTTAATAGTGTTGTTTAAAGTGGCAAAATGACGGTAAGAGAAAACGAGCTTTATGCCATTCTATGGGGTCCCTTCAATGAGGCTCTGTTCCATGAGTTCCATTCATGGGGTACACTCCAATGAGACTTTTGCCAGTGCCATTCCATGGGGTGCCTTCTTGCGGTACCCTCTAATGAGGCTTTGTTACTGGTTATTATTTTTGCTCATTTTTTCTTACTGTCATTTTCATGGGGGGTGTTCCCACTCATGATGTGCACACACCTCCAAGGCAAACCAAGAGGTGCAAAACAAACACCCCTATTGGGTTCAGAGTGGTGGGGGAAGCAAACTATCAATGATCAGTATATATCCTGCTGACTTTTGCGCCAAGCACAGCCCCCCAAATTATAATAAACTTTTTTAAACGCCAACAAATTGTCCATTGCGTGATTCAAACATGAACAAAGTTTCCCCCAATTGACCAATGGGTTGCTGAACAAACTTTACTTAATTAATAAATCAATGTGATTTATTAGTATATCTGTGTGTATGCTGTGATTTATCAGTACATCTGTGATTTATCAGTACATCTGTGTGCATTCTGTGATTTATCAGTACATGTGACTTATCAGTACAATCAGACTACATCCGCTCAATCATGACTGTTTACCTACATGTAACAGGCATATGTGACCACGTTGCCTTTAACTGCCCCTATTTCAACAGTTTTATACCAATGTGATTTAATATGCATAAGACAAATTATTTATTTTCTCTTTTGTCAAAAGTTTTACTGTGCTATCAAATGTCTGAACACCACTAACAAAATGTGCTAATTATAGACTATTGAACTGAAAACATCACTAGACATTCACATGTTATTATTGGAATTCTCATACACAGGGACTCTGGGGGTGTGTGTGTATTTTATACATGCTATATGTAACGGGCATGTCTTTGCCTTTATATACCACTCCGGTGGCCTATTGGTTAGAGTGTCCGCCTCGGATGCGGGAGGTCGTGGTTTCGATCCCCAGCCAAGTCATACCAAAGACTTACAAAAATGGTACTAACAGCTGCCTCGCTTGGCACTCAGCATTAAGAGGTTAGTGTTAGGACTGGTCGGCCTGGTGCCAGGATAATGTGACTGGGTGGGACATCATGCTACATGTCTGCGGCATAATGCCCCAGTGCTAGACATTGTAGCGATATGACTGAAAAATTGTGAAAGCTATGTTAAAATCCATAACACATCTTTGCCTTTAACTGCCTCTGTCTAAACAGTTTTATACCAATGTGACTTAGCATGGACAAATTATTTATTTTGTCTTCCATCAATAGCTTCAGTGTATGCTTAGGCCATTGAACTGAATAAATCACTGGAAATTCCCATGTTATTGGAATTGTCATAGACAGGGGCTCTGGTGGGGTGTGTGTTAAAATACGGTACATTATAATATATAATGAAATCTTATTTTTCATTGAAAATATTTTGAATGTTTTAATTCACATTTAGTGTTTTTATTTCATGAGAGTAATTTATTTTGATATCATACACTCTGTACTGAATTTCCAACTTTTATTTTAACCTTGTTGTCCTCATGACAACTTTTATCATAGTATCATTTTAGTGCTCTATATTTTCTTCCGCACATTTAATATAAAGTTCGGACATTCCCCTCACTCCCATCCCACATTTCACGCATGGTTTTGGCCATAAACTTCCTCACCCGATACTTGCTAAATGAGATCAACAATACTCATTAAAACAAATTTTTCCACATGGGCTTTTCAATCTAATCATAAACCACTTACAAGTTTATTTTGCTTGTGATGCTATTATATAATATTCGGGGATAATGTTCACTTAGAAAAAAAACTTACCTTAATTATATATCAGGTAGATGGTCTTTAGCGAAACAATTGCAAGAATAGTATTATAATCTCACTGGTGTTAGACAAGCCTTGCTAGGACAAAAATTTACCTATACACTTGCGATATCAGAATAAATCACTAGAAACCATAGGAGAAGAGATTGCAAGCTTATCTATGGTTAAACCAGCTGTGGCCACGTTTGATTTTAGATTAGATGGTAAGATAAAATGCCCAATGTTTGATTTACAATTTCACAAATATATCAGAATGGCCAAGGAGCAGTTTAAGCAGGACAGAGCAGCTCATGCTGGGCAATGTTCAGATAGATCAAGATAGTATTTTCATTGATGCTACAATGAATGACCAATGTGGGAGGATGATTATAAATCATTTAGCTGATGATAAAATGTATTTATTTAGAATTAAATTTATTGTCGAACATGATGGCAGCCACGATGGCCCAACATGAATTATCTGGGATAAACTTGACCCTGTTCAACAATAATGAGCACTTGACCTGGATATCGCTGTTGCAGATACAATTCTGCATCGGGAATGCTGACAGGTATTGACAGGCCATATTATGAAAAATCATATCCTGCAACTGACTGCTGTTCTTTATGCACTTTATCATTTACACAAGCTTGACATTAATGCTCTTCAACTGATGTGGGGTGCAAGCACCCCTGCTGCTGCTGTGGCCACTGGAATCTTATTTTGTGTAGCTCAGAGGGTTACAGAACATTTTATGAATGCCTAACAAGTAAAAGGATTAACAGAATCATGAATAAAAAAAATTAACAAAATGGGTGGAGCATGTTAATGACTGTGCAGCCAACATGGAATACATTGCAATGTTAGAAAAACGAAAAAGTTTTGAATAGTTGTATAAACAATAACCAACAAGGCTTTGCCCAATTCCAGCAACTATCTTTGTAAAGGCACCCCTGTGATAACTGACCATAACACTTATGCATGGATGGCAAGCACAACAAAATTGCTGCCAAAAAATTACTAGATTTTACCACGGTATTATTTTTGTGGAAATTTATAATATTAGTAAGCGCAATCCTGTATCAGTCTGGCTGTTTCATAGTTATCAAGAATCGGAATTGGGATGATGTTGGCTCAACTTTTTCACGAAGAATCTCTCCAGGACAGGATGAAACAGGTAATGCTGAAATATACCATCATCAACAAAGATGGATTGCTGAATAATTGTTTTACGATCTCATCTGTGGCTGCTCATGTCGCCAGACAAAAATATTAATGGCGCTGAACACTGAAAGACTTTCTTGATGACATAACGCATTCATGTACTGAATTATGACACAGCAGCCTTTGGAACACAAAATGCAATCCCACTGATGTAATTTCAGTTCATATGGTGGTTTGTTACCTTGCTAGTTTTCTTGGAGTGGGTGGATGTGATCCGTATTTCTCAGGATTTGGTCATCCAAGACATGAAATGACCAGAGTTGCAAAAAATGGTTCACTGCCAGCAATGGATATAACTGGATTTGCTGAGAATAAATCATTTGAGTTTGTAGCAAATATTCATCTAGTTCTTGTTTCTTGGTTTGGTCATTATTTTAATAAACCAGATATGGGGATAACTCTCCTAGACTGATGTGCAAAACATAAACAACAGTGATATTGAGATTTATGCTTGATGCAGGGATATTGACATCGCTGATGGTATGCACAGTGATAACTTCATATAGGTCACACAAAAAGGTCTGGCTGCTGAAAAATTATTGGCAAATTTACTCCAGGGAGCCTCATCTGATAACAAGCACCACTGCAAAAGGTTAATGATAGACCAATCAGAACTTTATTTTATAATCAGAGATATGGCAGCAAAGGGTGTATTAGCATCTAGACTGTGTGCTAGCATACCAGATGGAACCATAATTGGTACCATCATGTGCTACATTGAAAATAATTTGCAACTGTTTACTCATTTCAGATCTTTGATTCTGGGATATGCATCAATAAACCTGTTATCGATGATCAACCGATTTCAATTTGATGCTGTCAGGGTTGCCATGGACTCATTTTATATAAGTAAATAAAAACTACATCTTTTAAAAAAATGTCCAATGATGCATATTGACAACACATCTCAGCTCCATGCGGTCACTGGAGAATAAAAAATAAACAAGAAATTATTCTTAATTTTGCAGATTATAAATCTCATTATGTGTATTACTGCAACAATAAATTATCACAACTGTCATCTGTTCATGACCCAATTTCACAACATAAAATGGTTTATATTAATGGTCCTGTCAGTTCCATTAAAACAATGCATGTGTTCGAATTATTTAGAAATTTTGATATGATAGTGCTAACCCCAACTCATCAGCTTGCCAGGGAGATGAGACAGATGGGGATTAGCACCAGTATTCATCACAGCATTTTTCAGTGGAAGGGAGATGCAACACGAATAGGTGAGAAATATATTCTGAAAATCATCATTTGGGACAAAATATTATTGTCTCCAAGAAAACATTAATAGCATTTCTCAATTGGCTGTCCATGAAATCCATGGTGATTAACATGTGTGGCGATAAAAGACAGACACCACTGATTACAGGAGAATTGCCACATAACTGGCTAAAAGAATATGTTGATTATTATGAGGAAATGTTGATAGATCACCTGGCCAGCAATGAATCATTATGACAGCTAAAAATATTAATTAGACTTCAACTGGACATGATTCAATGTGATACAATGAGTAGTTTAATTCCAGAAACAGGGATCAATGACTTCTGGAACTTATGGCACCCAAATGAGCTGAGACTTGCAACCAGGAAAATAGTTCACGATTCAATTCAGCATTTATTATTCGAGCTTCATCAGGAATTATTTCCACACTGGCAGTTCCACTGTGTTATCATCCAGCAGATACTCGTTGCCAGAATATTCTCATTGATATTTCAGGAACAGGGACCCAGCAAACAGTCATGTCAAATGGTCAAATTTAGTGTATCTCAAGTATCTCGAGTTACAAAATGTCTCAGCTGTGGAAAATTGTCTACAACAGTAATCAACCTCAGGTGGGATCCACCACTAAAATTCCCAGCATGATAAAGAAACAAATTAGCTGGCTGTCAGCGAGATGACAAAAAAAAGATGTGAGTTTGATTTTGATGCTGAATTTATCATGACACTGAAGCAATGACAAAATAATCACTGCGCTTGCTGTAATACAATAATATTGTGGGAATGTTTTCCTAATGACATACCACAATTTACAGTGGACAAAATTGATAGTAGATTCAGTCACACATGCGAAAATGTTGCACTGACATGTATTGAATGTAACTGACATTGTGGAGCTAGTGTCTTTTGCTAGCCCTAATCCAACCTGGTGGTAATTTTTTATTTTCAGGAATTACTTATAATTGTTCATGGAAAAATCGACACTAAGAAGCCACCAAATTTAATCTGTAGATTGCTGTTGTTGTTGTTGTTGTTGTTGTGGGGTTTAACGCCATTTTTCAGCACGATAGACTATACATGGCGGCCAGTATTAATGGTGGAGGAAGAACCCAGAAAACCCCGGAAAGAACCACCGACCCACGAGAAGCCACTGGCAAGCTTTCTCACATGCCCACATTGGCTGAATCTTAGACTCGAACTGCCGCAGACAGAGTTGAGATGGCAGTGATCCGTAACGAAGAGCGCTTTAGACCACTCGGCCACTCGGGGCCCCAATCTGTAGATTGCAAGCCTGCCCGTAGATCATACCACCCTGGAAATTTTATGTATGGTTACACTCCAGATAGGATTGGTTGCTCTTTTTTCTACCACCCTCAAGTTCACCAGGTTCATATTAATACCTGTCATGTTGCTTCCCAGCACTGGTCTCGCTGGTAGGTCATGCTGCTTAACATGGATGTGTTTCTTCATGATGCTATGGACAGATTTCAATGCAATTTCACATGTGACTTTATTATTTAAAGTAGCTATCATATGCAGTAGACTAGTAATGCATTCACGAGACCTGTCCTTGCTCAGTAATTCCTGAGTTTACTGATGTGCAAACAATCGCTCAGCAAGTGTTTGATTAAATCATTAAACTATTGCCTGATCACTGTGCATGGTGGTGTGTCTTCGTCTGATTTTAACATTATGTTTTTGCATCAGCAATGTTATAGTGCCAAGAAATTCTTGGCCAGGACCAACCTGCTCCACAGGCCGCCAGATGGTCGGGTCCATGACACTAAATTTGTTCAAACATGGCTGCAACTTCAGTTGCTCTTTTAGTCGATAGCAGTTCCGCTTCCTTGTATCTACTTTCAACATCGATGACTGTCAATACTTATTTTTTTGTATGAGTCTGTCATTTATGTGCTGTGCCAGTGATGAACTTTGTTGAGAGTGCTGACATCAAACTGTCTATGCTGAATCATTTTAGGCACCAGCAGATAAATTTGCCATATTGCCTGTCGGGACATCAGCGATATGTCATTGTTGCAGTTCTTTATTTTTATATGTGACACCATGGGTGTGGCACACTTGATTAATTGCATTCACTTGAAATTCACCTGGTTTTGGTTGATTTTGTTGTTGTCAAGTCTGATACCAAGTTGTGTTCCAGGACCACAGTAATTATATCCTGGAAGATGTCTTTCACCTGGGTACTTACCCCATGGAGTTTCTGGTAATTTCCAAAGTGCAGCACCACCTCATGACATCTCAGGAAATACCACAAACTTATATTTTTTGTGCAGCATTTTACACACTTGCCTGTAAGTGCTCGCCTGTTATTCCATGTCGTTGTTACTCTTAGCATGATTGTATTCGTGACAGCCTGGCACTGAACACAACATACACTCATGATTATAAATAATGCATATTGCAAGATATATGAGTGTGATTGACTTTTCAGTGACATGCGAGCAAGCACTCATCAAGCATCATCCTGCGTTACCATATTCTATTCGAGCCATTATCAATGGTCCTTCTGGATCTGGTAAAACTCAGTTGTTGCTCAACCTGATAATGAGATGGCATCAATGGGACAAAATTTATTTAGTAGCACCATCCACAGATGACCAACAATGATATGATGTCCTCAAGGAATTCAATGAAGCTGAAAATGATTCCTTGTCATCTGATACAGACATTGCTGAATTTATCACTTACATCAATGATTCATTGATGATTTTGATGGTAGTATTTATAATCTTGTGGTTTATGATGATGTCATGCTTGACAAACAAACAAATCCAGCCAGAATATTTTCATGAGGCAGACATAAAAGCACTTATGTCATTTACATCACACAATGATATGTTCAGATCCACAAAGTGATCAGAGATAATTGTAATTTTTTTGGTTACCTTAATGATGTTGACACACATACACTGCAAAATATTCATCAGACTTGGTGTCCTGGCAATATGGACATAAATAAGTTTAAACACTTCTTTGCACATGCTCAGAGAACTCTACATGCAATCCTTACAAATAATTTACATGATCCAGTAACACTATATCGCATTGGTCTCAACAGAATATTTGGGTGAGCAACCTGCACATAAACACAGCAAAATAATCCCTGCCCTCCACAAGACCATATGTGGCCATAATTGTCCTTCAGTGAAGGATTTCATCTTGCCAACCAGTTTTACATATAAGGCTCAGATTGGCTTTTGGCAACAATGAAATCAACATTTCGAAGACATGTACAGTTGGGGTGGGGGTGGGATCTGGTCATCATTCAAGGCTAGGATTGGCTTTTGGCAGCAAAGAACTCAATCATATCCATGACCAAAGATAGCAAGGGAACCAAGTGAAATCAATACTTCAAAAATAAAGAGCTTTGTTTCACCCGACAAAAGAGTGCTGACATAAGTGCACTGACAAAAGAGTGCCGGCAATTAAGCGCAATAAAGTGTAGTTTCTTTTCAAAGTTTTGAGTAGAAGTTAATTACTGAGCTAAGAATCAACGATGTCATTTTGCATACGTAGTGAAAAGTGTAGTACAAACTTTATTTGTAAAAAGTTTATTAATAAAGAAACATGGATAAGATCGAATCACAGAAAGGAATGATTATCTTATTGGTCAACGGCTACAAATATCACAAAGACAAAGAAAATGCTGATGGAAGTACATCATGGAGATGCTGCAGGAAAGATGGTTGCTATTAAAGATGAAAGTATTAAACGACAACGTTCTGTCATCATTGGGACACAATCACGCTCCGGATCCAGCTAGAAATGAAGCAGCGAAGGTTGTGTCTGCTATACATAGACAAGCAGTGGAAGGGGTGGAAAAACCGAGGCAGATTACACAACAAACTAGAGTAGGAACTTTGATGGAAGTTGCCCCTCATTTACCATCAATATACCGCATCGCAACATACAATACAAAGACAAAGGAAACGAAAACAGCTGCCATACCCTAAATCCACAGAACGTTGCATAAATAATGATTCCCGATACTCTTCAAACGTCAACACAAGGATCTAATTTTATCTTGTGGGATTCAGGAATGAATGATGAAGACAGAATCCTGATATTCGGAACAATGGAAAATGTAAATCGTCTCCAATCAAATGAACATTGGTTTGTGGATGGAACTTTCAAAGCCACACCAGCACTTTTCTATCAGGTTTTTACAATCCATGCTCTAATTGATAGTAAGGCAGTTCCAATGATTTATTGCCTCATCCACGATAAAGCAGAAGCAACATATAGACGAGTTTTGGAAAGAATTAAGGAACTTTGACCTGCTTTGAATCCAGCAAGCATCATGTGTGATTTTGAAAAAGCGACACATAATGCTATTCAGCACTTTTTTCCCAATGCACATCTCGTCGGTTGTCTTTTTCACTTAGGGCAATGTATCTGGAGAAAAGTGCAAGAATTAGGTCTCTCCGAACTTTATCACGACAATGAGGAATTCTGTATGGCAGTGAAGATGATACTGGCTTTAAGTTTTGTGCCTGCAAATGATGTCGTTGCTTCATTTGACGATTTGGTGGAGGCTAGTCTGGAAGAAATTATGCCACTTGCAGATTATTGGGAGGATACGTACATAGCAAGGCGAAGAAAAAACCATTGAGCTAATCCTCGCTTCGCTGTGGATATGTGGAATGTGCATGATCGCGTTTATGAAAATCTTCAATGTACAAATAACCCTGTTGAAGCCTGGCATCAGGCATTCCAACAAACTGTTGACTGCAATCATCCATTGATTTTCAAACTGATCAACCATTTCTGGTTGGAGCAAAATCATGTCGAAATAGAAATGGAACATCATCTATCTGGAGTGATTCAGCCACAAGCTTCTAAGAACAAGTATGTCCAGCTCAACAGAAGGTTACAAGTGCTTCTTCCAACATATGCTAACGATAACGTGATGGATTATCTATGAGGCACTGCCCAAAATTTAGAAATTTAACTACAAATCAAAGTACATATACGTTATTAAAGTGTTTTCTAATCTTCAAAATTTTTACACTTCATCTAAGTTATTTAGAATGTTTTAATATTATATTATTTGTATAACCTGCGCTATTGTGTCTGGCGCTATTTTGTCGGTAATTTGGCGCTCTTTTGTCGGTGTCCTTATGTTGGAGCTCTTTTGTCTTGCGCTCTTTTGTCGGTATGCCACGGACCATTGTGGGGGAAAAAATGAGTTTCAGAGAATTCCTGAGTTTGCACTTAGAGATATCCTCAAGGATGATAAGAAGTTTCACTATTACTTGCAATTAAATCATGGCATCAATATTTTACTAACTTAGCAATACAAAATTGAGTTTCAACACAGACAATTGTCTCACAAAATAAATATCACATGTTTTTGAAAAAAGGAATTTTGTTTGGTGGTATATCAACAGTTTGTCAGGTTCCATGCTTCTTAGATTCTCTGTTTTGCTCAACACTATTACATACTTCTTCAGGAACCACACTAATCAACATAACAAAAAAGGTGACATAATACATGTACACATGTTGGTTGTTGAACCAGTTGAAATAATGTTAACTATCTTTCAGATGCTGGACATTTTGAAAATAAATGTAGTTTATACAGAATAGTGAACAACTTCATCAGAAAAAGCATTTTACTGACAACTATTCTCAACATAATTATAAGACGAGAATTCAGTCATTAAAAGCCCCGTTACCATCCCAACTCCTCAATTTCCTGGATGTCTGACGGATTATAGTTTTTTGGTCCCTCAGTAACATGCGCCCTCAAATATAGTGAGGTCTACGATTTTGGACTCCACTGTATGCGTGTTATCGAAGGAGAGGTGTACTTTAAACTGGTACATGTCATGATTTCCAAGACATAATCTGCAGTAAACAGCATGTTCCACATAATTTTCAATCTTCAAATATTCCGATTTAATGACTGGAACCAATAAGTGAAAACTCAGATTGCCTTAGATTATTTTAGTGATCATCAGGGCCAATGTAGCAAGGTAATGGAGTCACGACACACTCTATATTATCTATTTTCTAATTCTCCTCATTTCCTGGCTATGAAAAGTATATTCACACTATTGAGAAACTCAGAATTTAAGAATTCTGTGCAATAATTCTTGCCTATTAATGCAGTGTACGACACACACACTTCCTCGTGTAATTCTTTATTTAATCAGGTCAATGTGATCTTATTTTCATAAAAACAAGTCCTCAAAATAAAGACACCTCTGATGTTTTGTAACAACATACCCCTCCTCCTAAGAAATAGTGTTAGAAGTAAAAACTTAATAATTGGATCCTTACTCAAAGATCCATGTTACCAATTTTTGATGGCAATAAGTGGTATACCTCAAACAGGATACATGCACAGTTTAAAACTATATATACACTAATTTCTGTTTAAGGAGTTGTATGCAAAAACTTTACCTGAAGAATGATGAAACCAGACCAACAAGTGTTGCAAGAAAAGTGTTACATTTGACTCATATACGCTTTGCAGTGCAACTGTGCACTGGTTTATCCAAGTCTTACCTGTTTCCCTTGATACAGATAGCCAAGTCCTTTGTCATTATGCCAGACTCAATTGTTTCAATGCAGACTGCTTCTAGCTCCTCAGCAAACTTTTTCAGCTCAGAATTTTGATCAAGTGTAGCTCTGTGTACCAGTCCACGGGTCCAAGCAAAGATTGAGGCTGAAAACAAATGTATTCCATACTGAATGTAAAAACATGCAAGAAATAGAAACTGCATATCAAAAAGAAACATTTTTTGAAGTCAATTGTGGGTTTTTTCCTACAACTTAATAAATCATAAGCTGTTAGAAGAAGAGCCACAACCTCACAATTCTGGATCTATGAAGTGAAAAAAGACATTTACTTCTTTTGGCTTGTTTTGGCAATAAATGTACTGAGGTATCATCTGCCTGAGCAGACAGAAATCAGAAAAGAATGGCCTCCCTTGTGGATAGAGGAATGGATGCTAGATCCCATGATTCATTAGCCAAACACAAGCACTTCAAAATCATCAAAACATGTAAGAAAAGATTAACTATTATTATCATTTATTAACTTTGAACAGTCAGTAAAAAGAAATCTATTCAGATGGAGCTGGCCTGAAGAAAAAGATCACAATAATGTTTTTGGAATATATTCCGAAATTAAAGGAACCTGGACTTGCCTGGAGCATGAGCTGCCAAGTCAAAATTAATTCTGGATAAGCAGGCAAAAAAGTGCTCCCTAGCCATGCTAAAACAAAAAAGCACAGACAGGGAAGATAAGGTTAATACCAGAAACTTCCACTGGAAACTTTAATTCGTTTTGACAAATCACTTGTGAAAAAACTTTAGATACCTCTTCTTTCAGCTTGTATTAAACTGTTTTCTGAATGGCCTGGGATGCCTGCTGTGAGATAATTAAAAAAATGTGTTTCCTATTGCATTGGTTTTATAATTAGGGTAGGTAAAAAAATTTAAAACATTATATATAATATAATGGTTAGTATATATAATGTACTAAGCACTTCAAATACTGGGTTAAACCAGCTCAATTTGCATATATCAATTTCAGGAATTTTTTTAACCCTGGGAGAAAAAGTTGCTAGGTTTTGGCAATGAAAAACTGGGATGGTTGACTGACTGGAAACATTTTCTTTTGACCTGAGGTGGTTATTACCATTTTCAATGAAAAGGACTGAAAAACCAATGGAAGTTTCTGGTATTAACCTTATCTTCCCTGTCTGTACTTTTTTGTTTTAGCATGGCTAGGGAGCACTTTTTTGCCTGCTTATCCAGAATTAATTTTGACTTGGCAGCTCATGCTCCAGGTAAGTCCAGGTTCCTTTAATTTCGGAATATATTCCAAAAACATTATTGTGATCTTTTTCTTCAGGCCAGCTCCATCTGAATAGATTTCTTTAAACTGACTGTTCAAAGTTAATTGCATCCATAGATTTTCCTGTCGACAAATTTCATTCCCGTAGAAGCCAAGAAAAGATCTGAGTGTGCGAGACACTAATCGAAACTGCATAATGAATGACTGAAACAAAACAATTCTTGCCTGCACAAATAAATTCTGGTTTACTTTGTCTTGGCGTTTTGTTA
This sequence comes from Sinohyriopsis cumingii, assembly GCA_028554795.2. Lineage (NCBI taxonomy): Eukaryota > Metazoa > Mollusca > Bivalvia > Unionida > Unionidae > Sinohyriopsis > Sinohyriopsis cumingii. The sequence continues at coordinate 11,057,124 of CM068834.1, read as the reverse complement.
CCTTCTTTCCCATTCATTCCAAACAAGAAGGAAGAAAATCAGATGGAAATTTTAACAAAATTAACAAAGGTAATTAGGTCTGCATTAAAAACTGGATTTCCAACTAAATCCAGAAAATTTCCATCTCTGTAAAAAGCTGCAGACTGACCTAAAACAATTTTTTTTTTAGGAAAATACATTTCTTCAATAATACTTACCCCATCATAATACCTTAGAACTACTACTACATTGCAAATCCATCTGTCCAAACATAAAACGTCTGAGCAAAATAGCTAAAAGTTATCTGCCAATCTAGGTGGCAATCATAATGATCTCCCATTTAAACCAGGGATTGGTGCCAAGTCCTGTGAATACTTAATTACTACTGGAGCAGAAGGCATGCTATCTATATGGATGTAACTGGGAGGAAGCTGGAAGAATGTATGTGTATTATAATCAGGTAAGTATTAGTGAAGAAATATATTTTACTGGAAAAAAATTAGTTTCTTCTTCCAATAAATCACCTGATCATAATACCGTAATACAATCAGTAAGAGCAGGAGGTAGATACAGCTGGGAGAGACTTTCAATGGTCCCATAAGGTATGTGAGAAAACTTCTAGATAACTGAACAGGAGATTTGACCCCATACGTTGGAAGTAGTTATAAAAAAGAAAAATTTTCTTCCTGCAAATACAGATGAGGTCATGGAACCATGTCCTAATGAAACTGTTGAATGACCCAGGAAGGTAACATGTTGTGCAATGGCTATAGGTCCCACCAGGTCAAGTTGAGCCTTATAGGATGAAAGATCTTGGTGATAAAAACTGGAGAAATGGACTTAGATCTCCATCCCATGGCATGGATAATGATAGAGAGCAGTTTCACTCAAATGCAATGTTCGTGGTGACTGCCCTATCTTCAAAAGCTGAGATGTTAAGCAAATTCATTTGGAAAGGGATTATTTTCCAATATGCAGAACAAATATGTCTTTCCCCCAACAAAGATTTCTGTGCTGATATATCATTCTTTCCATATGTGAGTAGCAAGAAAAGAGTCATCATTCTGTCTATGCAATGGTCTGGTCCTACTTAAGTACAACTTCAGAGTTTGCACTGGGTTGTGTAGATGACCTTGAGATGAAGTGTCCATATTAGACAGGAATTTCATAACAAAAGTCAGATTCCCCATGATCCGGAGCCTGTTCTTGGCAATGAAAGCAGGAGCCATCATGAGTGATACTGACCCACCTTGTAAGAACTACATGTAGTTTGGGTCCACTGATAGAGCATGCTAACCATGGTTCCTGTGTTTTTCTAAAGATAAATTTACAGGGGTTTTTCCTGGATGAAATTACTTTTTTCAAGGTTCACATATGACCATTACTGAATGGAATTAAAGAACATTTTAGATTATAAAACATGTATTTCTAAATCTACAGATGGTTCTCTTTCAAGACTCTCCAAAACATCTAAGCCAGAAAAGAAGATCATGTACAAAACCACAAAATGTATCACACGAAACAAGTTTAATTATATTCCTATAAATTGGCATGTAAAGTCATTTCAATGTACAAAATAAGAATTCTAACTTTATTTTGCTGACCTGCATTATGTTGCTAAATGGGAACAACACAATGAACATAAATTAGTTTTGTTCCTTTCAAACCTTTAATTCTAAAGAATTCTATAGCAATATATATATATGCATCTGATAGAAAGTAAACATTTCCTATTACAGTATATAAAAAAATAAACGCAAATAATTAGAATCTTGTCTTGTAACAAAGAGAGTTTAACCCTGAATTTATCTATGCCAATAAAATCCCAAACAAGATTTTTCAAACAACCTAATATCCTTCAGACGATCTGGTTAAAAATCCATTTAAATACCATTTTCAAAAGGGTTTATTTAAATTTTGACAAAGGACCTTCAAAATAAATAAGGACTGAAATTTCTGTAAAATCAAATTGCCTTCTTGTAATTTGTTAAACCAGTCCCCAAACCTGTATTGATACAGGGGCTCGAATTGTTTTTTAATAAACAATACAAGGGACAACAATTTCTCATTTCAGGTCTGAGATTCAGACTATACATTTTTTTGTTTAAAAGGAATAGCAGTCCATTTTCTAATCCGGATTTCCTCCGAATATTCCCACCTCATTTTTCATATTTGGACATTTAGGTTTGTGTGTGGAATCATTGCAATTGAATATCGAAAATTTGAAATTAGCCACCACTGTGAGGTAGCGACATATGGTAGTTGCTTACCAGCAGGCCTTTGTCTTACAACTGCATGAAATCGATAGGGAAATGATTTACTTTCTCAGAATGGCAAGTATTATAATTGTCATGTCTTTAATCTGCTGACAGACTAGAAGTAACTATGGCATTGATGAAACCTGAACTGGTACTCGCCATTTGTATTACTAGTCACTTCACAAATCTCAAACAACAACATTGGAAGTTCATTAGTCACATGATATCAACAAGAAACTCCATTTTAATGTTGTTGTAGAGAAATTCAATTACATTAAAAAATGCCAGGTACTTTTTGAAAAAACCAGCAAACTGAACAGTATTATTTATCAAGTAGAGAGCACATGTAAATGTCGTAGTCCTGTGATACAACAAAACTCCAGAAGTTGTTCTCAGAATATATAAATATGGAAAATTTTGTGTTCTTTCATTTTTGTATTTTTATTACAACCAGTATAGGACTTTCATTTAATATTTTTATAATTTTTTCTCTATAACATTTGAAAATGTGGGTTGTTAGATATGTCTTTCAGCAAATTAAAGACATAACAATTTTACTACTCACAATTTCTGAGAAAATAAGTAATTTTCATGTCCATTTCATGCATGTATCACTCGATCTAAGAATGTTTAAAGTTTGCTAGGCCATCTGGTAAGTGGCTACACTCTGCCACCGCGATGTTTGCCTCTTGTGATGCTAGAGTGGTTTTCAGACCATCCACATAAGGAAAGATACGGATATCTAATCCACTGAGTGTTTGGATTGACTCAGCATATATGTTTATTGCAAGCACCCAAATAATCCATACTGCAGCCTCCGAATAGTCTGGTTAAAACTTGATAAATTTAACTCGAGACCAGTTTAGTTACAACTTAATTATGTGACTGTTTCAGGTGTCAAGTGGTGGTGGAAAATTCCCAGATTTTCCACAACTTTCATCAACATTTGCAAAATTCCAGGACTTTTCAGAGTCAGGAAAAAATTATCAGTTTTCCCGACTTTTTCCCAATTTGCCGGTAGCATGGGAACCCTGGCTAACTGAGGAGATCCTCATCCATCCATGCTTCAATGTCTATCCTTTGGTATCTACAGTACTGTTGCCCATTGACTTCTGTCCAAAATATAAAAGTCTGACATGTATTCATAGATTGACAACCAGAGTAAGCTACAAATGTAGAGTGGTTGTCAGTCTTGTCTTGACCCTGATCTCAATCTTTAGGACAAAATAGAGCAGTTAATATATCAGGTTTATCATGGCACACATCCTGCTTTTTGAACTTCAGAGTGTATGTGCAGAGCTGAACACTGACAATGATCTATAAAAGGGTGCAAGTGGCTGCCCATACAGGTAAAGTCTTTGAGCAGTCTATTAATACTTAAAGAGTGGATGCTAAAATATCAATGCTAATAAATGTTACCTAAAGTAAAATCACTGAAGCACCACTGATAATAATTAGGACTAAAACTATGCAGAGAAAACTTTCCTGTACTGATCCAACTACAGCAGAAACAATATAGTACTGTAACTGAGTTTTCTACAGCAGTCATCATACATGAAGAGAAAAATGCACTTAAGTGAAATTATTGATACTTGTGAAATGGATGCTATAATATCAATTGTAAAACAATGTCATCTGTAGGAAAGGCAAAATGACAGCATATAGAGGTAAAATCAGTCAAGCATCACATATATAACTACAAAGTGGTAAGTGTGACTAGATTAATACTGAAAACTTACCTCTGTGTATCTGATCGTAGCTGAAAATATATAGCAAAATTATGCGAGTGCACCAGACATGTGTGTGTGTGATTTGGATTTTTAACATAGCTTTAACAACTTTTCAGTCATATTGCTATGATGTCTATAGTGTGGCAGTTTATACTGATGTCTAGTACTGGGGCATCATGCCACAGACATGTAGCTTCATGTTCCATCCAGTCATGCTATCCTAGCACCAGGCCGAATAGTCCCAACACTAACCTCTTAATGCTCAGTGCCTAGTGAGGCAGCTGACAGTATCATGTTTATAAGTTTCTGGTATGACCTGGCCAAGGTTTGAACCCGCAACCTCCCACATCCAAGGTTGACACTCTAACCACTCTGGGAACCGGAGTGGTCCACAAGACATGCAACTATTTAAATACAACTATAGCAATGTGAAGGCACACAATTGTGACCTGTATATACTAAAGGCCCCTAAGTGTGTTGTTGTTGTTGTTGGTGGTGGTGTTTTTTAACGTCATTTTTCAGCACACGATAGGCTATATATGGAGGCCAGTATTAATGGTGGAGGAAGAACCCGGGAAAACCCCGTGAAGAACCACCGACCCACGAGAAGCTACTGGCAAGCTTTCTCACATATCCACATTGGCCGAATCCGAGACTCGAACCCACGCAGACAGAGGTGAGATGGCAGTGATAGGTAACAGAGAGTGCTTTAGACCACTCGGCCACTCGGGGCCCTCCCCAAGTGTGTAAAGATGGCTAAGTGATGACACTGAAAAGCCAGAAACTTTGTCATTGATGTAGTTGTAGTTCTCCTAGTGTATTATGAATGGGTAGCATATTTGAAGAAAGGTAGTCTGTTGCTTTGCTGATATAGGTTTAACACGGTCAAACTGATCATTAAGTGGAACGAAAGATCTCTAAGATATATGCTTGAGAATATCATATCACACCTCAATCACAAAACTTTAGTGTCAGCTAGGGAACAATTCGACTCGATTGCTGTGCTGGTGGTGATTGGGTTATTTGATTTGACTAAGTGGATAACCAAATGGATCAGGAACTAAACATCATTTCTTTGAGTGGAAATACCATCACTTCCTTTTTTAAATGAAAAGAAGGTAGAAAAATAGAGCCTCCAATTTTGACTGAATAAGTAAATTTCATGTACCACATCAGCCCTGGGGTCTTGAAGACTCCCTTGGGAAGAAGGGTCCAAATGAAAGACTGACTTCCAGTAAGTAGGAGTTTGTTAAGGATGTTGTTGATCCATAGTTTTTTTTACACTTCAGATAGCAATTTGGGTTAGTCTGCACTCACAATTTATCACCTTATGCATGACTTTGTGAATTTAAGATGTTGGTGTAGGTCATATACAATGAGACCACTCTAGGTTAGACAAGGGGTGTTAATTGACCAAGCTTTGAAATCTTAGAGCTGAGAGATGATGTTTATGAACATAGCATTCCAATTCAATGGAAAATGGTCTGCTATAGTTTGATTCCATGGTGCAGATTTTATTGAAGACCTTGAATGAATTGCATCTTGTGTGTTACACTTGATTCTGCCATAACAGAGAGTTTCACAGGATGCAGAGCCTGCATGGGATGTGGCAATGAGTTTATTTTACACCGACACTACCCAAGAAAATCCTAAGCAAGATTGCTGTGGTTTCTCCTGACTTTCTGAGGAAATTTAAAACAGCAGAGGTTGTCACAAGGAATGAAAATGTCCATTCCAGATCATGTCTCCTGCTATAAATAACAGGTTGTGGTTTTTATTTCCAGGAGATTTGCACCCTTGCCAGGCAGGTACATGTAAATAAAGTTTTCCTTTTTAATGACCTTATCAAACTGTATTTTCCAGCAGAAGATATTGTCTATCATGATGTCAGTTTTTTATTTTGAGACTGTTGTATATCAATTCCTTTTATCACTACTCTGAAATAATAACTTTTAATCTTGCTCAACTACCTAGTATGATCATGGCTTTTCATTTGGCTGCATTTATCTTGATACCATTGTGTTCACACCAGTTATTTCTTTTTACCAAATCTTTACATGATGTTGTATCATCTGCAAACATTTTGGTGGTGGATAGCTCAATGTGGTATCGTAAATCATTGATGTACAGAAGAAAGAGTAATAGTCCAAGAACTGATCCTTGTGGAACACCAGACTCAATCAGTTTCTTCTAGTTTCCCAAAGGATGGCAGCAGGTGGACTCCCAAGCCTTCTTTACTTGCCTCGCTACAGACTGTAATCTCTGGAGGTTGTACGGCTGAGTTATACCCTCTGTGACCTAAGATGGATGCCCCAATCCTGCAGATGGTGCCTCAAATGTGTGCAAATGGGGAGAGGCTGGTTCAGGTAGCAAGCTTTAGGCCTCCATTGGGACAGAAGTGTCAGTACATTTGCTGAGTGAGCGGGAATTTGGCTGTTTGTTTAGCTCTGTTCCACAACAGGAAGTGAGTCAAACCCCAAGGAGCCCTGTGGTGGTGACTTGGGTGCCGGAGCTGTTTCAGAGCATGTCAATGTCTGGCATTTTGTGGCAGAAGGGTAAGAGTTGATTCACATCCCTTGTCTGCTGGAAATTCTCACTTGAGGAAAGCCCAGCATGCAGGCTGGTGATGTCATCATCCTGAACTGTTGGTTTCCGTGCTTTGCCCATAGTTCTAATCTGTAAGACAATGAGAGCAAAACATACAAAACTGTAGCCTGCACCTGTCTTTAAGAATGCAATGCTGGTGCAGAGCTATATCTTACAAAGTTGACTCAGAAATTGATAAGAGACAGTCTAATAGAGCAATGAAGTGTACAGGTATAATATAATGACAATACCACCTGTAAGGAGATGTATAAACCTGTGGGCCTATCAATGTGATGTTTGAATACAGTGTAGACACAGAGCTATACCAAATGATTGTTACCTGGAAAAAAGTGATAGCAGATGAACTCAATTACAATACTACCTGTAGGGAAGGTCATGAACAGTATGTACAGGTAGAATCACTGAAGCATGGTGTTCCAAGGCTAAGGCTGCCATGGTAAAGGAAACTCACCTGTATGTACCAGAAATGATTGAATTATACATATATAAGTTGTTTCTTAAAGGCATAAAGACATGCACACATATAAATATTGTAGCCCGAACCTATCTTGTGAAATCACATAGGCTATCCATGTGAGTGACTATCTGCTCTTTAAATAAGATGGAATGCTTAAACATCACTCAAGTGTCGCCTATAGAAATATGCATGAGCAAGATGCAACTGAGTAAATTGTGTGTAGAAAGCTAACCTGTACTTGTCCGACCAGTACAGAAACATACACAAGTGTCTCCATTACAAAACAAAAACCTTCAAATATAAGGGAACTGAGACACAGTCATACATACATACAAAGTAGGTGCAACAATATCAATTATGAGTCAATCACCTGAAGGAAAAAAGGCCCATAGACCACCTGTACAAATAATATCACTTTAGTTGGTGCCCAGACACTAAGAATGCCTTGGAATTGAAACTCACAGACATGTACCCGTTCATAATGGAATTACACATATATTTGGAGGGTTTATTTTTGTTTGTCTTTTATATAAGTATGTGCACATACAAAATAAATATAGCCCAAACTGAATGTGAAGTCACTTAGGTTCCCCATTCAAGTACCTAAATGTGTGACGACAACAAGTGCTACCAGACTGGAAAGGCAGAACTTTGCCTTTATAGGAAGAGAAATAGGAAGAGCCATATAGATGGAGTATACTTTCCTGTGAAGTGAAAAAACTCCTCTAACTTCTAATGATATATCTTACACATAGATTTTGGCTTTTGCAAGGCCTCTTGTGACGAGAGCATGACTTTGCCACCAATTCTTATACCTAAGCAGAGATCACTCTGCAACATCGACACATATGTCAACAGACAACTTTTAGCTCCCTTTAGCTAAAAGTAGCATATAGGAGGGCTGGATTTGCGAGGTAGTTGTAGTTCTCCTAAAGTATTTTGATTGGGTAATATATTTAAAGAAGAAATTTTGGGTTGTGCTTCTTTGTATTTTTTATCTGATATTTTCCCAAAAGTTGGATTTGGCACAAATGTCTTTAATAACATCCCATTTGCTCACCATGTTGGTATAAATGACATGTATCAAATATGTGATTAAAGGATCATAAATAAAATTATGTTTGTGATATTTAAAATTAATCTGAGACAAATACAACTGTAACCAAAAAATTGAATTATTTTGTCATGAAAAATGAAAACATGCTGTTAATATAATTAAATTCAAAACAAAATTACTCAGGAATCTCCATACATTCCTTACTGACAGAAACTATCAATGCACAGGTACAGCAAAAAAGTACTGTAGTATGTACCACTAGAAAAAATACAGTGGTAAACTTTTACACCAGTAATACCATGCACCTATAGTAAATAACAGCCAAGAGATGTTTGTTCAATTAACTGGTTCTGATGTGAAGTTTTACAGCACAGTAACACAAGTAGGTTATTTAGTGCCAAGGCAATTGGAGTAAAGTGCCTTGCCCAAGGATACACCACAGTAGCTGATCCAGGCTGGTCTGATGGTAGGATTCGAACCTGTACCCTTTTGGTTGCAAGTCCATCTCACTATCCACTGAGCCACCAGGGCTCCCTGTTCAATCAACTAGCATAAACAAATAAGCATTAAACAATCTTATGGTGAAAGAATGTTTGTCACCAGAATTTATAAATCAATTAATTTACCTACCTAATTAAGTCATTGCTATTCATTAATTATGAACATCACTCACAGCTTCAGGGGCCCCGAGTGGCTGAGTGGTCTAAAGTGCTCACCGTTACGGATCACTCCATCTCACCTCTGTCTGCGTCGGTTCGAGTCTCGGATTTGGCTAATGTGGTTATGTGAGAAAGCTTGCCAGTAGCTTCTCATGGGTCGGTGGTTCTTTCCGGGGGTTTCCGGGTTCTTCCTCCACCATTAATACCAGCCGCCATGTATAGCCTATCTTGTGCTGAAAAATGGCATTAAGCCCTACAACAACAACAACAACAACACTCACAGCTTCAGATTGTTTGAAATTCTTAGGTATTACTATATAAAAACCAAAAAAGTAAACCTGCCTTTCTCTCAGACAATCATCAAATGATCACTGAATTACAACAGCTATCACACACACACACACCCCAATCCATTTGTTTCTTAATGATTATTCATGCTGGAGTTGAAAGAATTATGTCCAGTATTTAGATCTGCATGTAATCTAGCAAAGAGAATATTAGCAATATGAAACTGATACAGACACCATTTAATTACCTTTGCATGTAAATGTGCAAAAATACTGAACTATAAAATTAATGTTGTTTATCTTTTCAAACATTATTTTTTTATTACATTTTGGCACTGAATTCAGATACATCACTATCTATGATGAAATGACTAACATATATATGCTTCTTTGTGCATATATTTGAAGTTTTTTTTATGGACTAATGGTTTTGAATGCAAAGTGATTGGCTGGTGAGTACATTTAACTATTCATGCAGTGCTAAAAATGCTGAATAGCTCAACACTCCTCTGAATCTATATCAGGCCCCTCCCATATTCTATGTAAGTTGGAGATCCTAGCAGATATGCACAAATCTTTTTCCTTAGTTATCTGACCTGTCAAGCTACTGCACAATATGTTACATAGTGCAATGGCACCCCAAACAATTTGTTATACTGAAGTTTCACTGTACTGAGATGTATGTATTGATGAACACTGAAGTAGAAAATTAAACTGCTTAGGTTACTGTACAATAGACACCTGATGTTCAAAATATTCATCAACAATGCTGAGTGAGCAAATTTCAGTAAAAGTACTTTCCCTTGATGAGAAAACTCCCAAGGACTGCTCAACTGCACCAAATGGAAGTATCTGCATGGCATCATATGAAAGCATGCTGACCAAGCAAGTGTGGAAATAGTAACTGACTAATGATGAGATTTAGCATCAGTCCCTCAATCCAAAGGTAGACCACTCTTGTCTAACTGCTGCCTCAGCAAACAAATGATGTTTTAGCATTGCTATTGTGAAACAAAGCCAGAAATCATGGTTAATGTCTATTTCACTAAGGAGGGCTGGAACTGCATGGTAGTTGATTTTGTCTAAATGTATTTGAAGATTAAAATAACTTTCAGCCTGGATTTTCAAATGGAGCTAAAATTTAATGGTTAACAACAGAGCAACTGAAAGAAAAAACAACAAATGAGGGAAAAAAAGTAATTGAGATCAGCACTAACTAGATGGTAAGGCAAAAATATTAAGTTTTTCCACTGATTTTTCAAATAAAGGGCAGCAGGGCTCACTTTTTAACTTATGTACTAGGGAAGAAAAAGTAAAAATCCTTAAATTTGGCTGTATAATAGAGGAGCTGCATGCAATTAATCCCCATCTGAGAATTTGAGCTCACTTTAATGAACAAAAGTTAAAAAATTTTTTACTTATGAACTATTTAAAAAAAATTCACAGGAAAATGTTTAGATATTGATCCAGAAACTGCTGCAGGTTAAATCATGAACAAAATATGTCAGGGTTACTGCAACCTTTATCAAATGAAATTCCATGACTTTTCCAAAACTTTTCTATGACCCTTTTACCAATTTCAAGAGTACCCATTACATCAATTTATGAAACCAAATAGGTAACCCAAGTCATAAATGTAACACAAAAACATCAAATTTTTACTTGTTTTACTTTAAACAACAAATAGTTATTATGGTACAAAAGTTCAATAAATCTGAATAATTCAAGAAATTCTGGAGAGAAAAAATGTTCTCGCAGGTCAATGTCCCAAGGGCAGGATGTGTACAGAAAAGTTATTATTGAAAGGTTATTTTAGGCAAATGCAAACTTAATCTTATGCACACACTGACACAACATACACTCTTAGAAACAAATTGTTTCTTCACTGTGATAAAGCAGATTTCTTTTGCTCAATTTATGCATTCAAGTCCTTAAACAGAATCTTGTTTGGATTTGGCAGACTTGCTAAGTGAGTTAGAAACAGAAGACTGAGATTGCATTCCCTTTCTGCTTTCTCAGCATGCTCATCAGCAGACTTTAACAATTGCTTGATGTCTTCTTCAACACTAGCTCTTTTCTTCAACATTCAGTCTATTTCAAGGTCTTCAGCTTTTCTTTTGCTGTTTCTTATACCATCTTCCTTTTGTCTCCTCTCCTCATCTAAATACATTCTGTATGATTATCTGGCAGCATAGCTCATCATCTCATTTGGCCCACAGAAATTCTGCTTTCAGTACATCTTTTGATAATGTGAATGCAGCAAGTGATGTAGACGGACTGGGTTTGGAATCAACCTTTGAGGCAGACTTGGGTGAGGAAAGAAAACTCAACATGGAAGTGCTTTGTAAGGATTTTACAGCCATGAGATTGTCTACATGTTATTGGCTTGAAGCATGGATGCTTCTCCCATGCTGGTACTGTTTATAATTTTGCTGCATACTCTGCACCTAGCAGATCCTGGGTTTGCTGTATTCATCTCAAACCATTTGCAAGATATCAATCTTGCATTGGTTAGCTAACTCTTTTTAAATGTGCAAACACCAGGCATGGTCCTGCTTAGATGCCAGTACCTAGATAAAGAAAATAAAAATAAAATGTATTTTAGCAAATTAGCATGAATTTCTAAGTATTTCTTCGAAAAACTCTGAAGCGTGGATTTTTGGGTACTAAATAAAAATTTAAAGCTAAAAGAATGAACAAAACTAAAAAAGAATAACAGCAATAAATTTTAATACTAAGCCAAAGGTCGATCTATGATAGTTTCTTAGAGATAAAAAAATATACAATTCTACTTCACAGTGATGCAGCATTGAAATTAGTTATCATAGTCCACTCAAATGAATTTTCACAATTATTCTAATTGGAAAATCCAGCAAATCACAGCATAGCATAAACTAATATAAACACAATATGATGGTAAGTTATTACTGCTGCACAAAGCAATGAAGTTTAGGTCAATAATACAAAACAACAAACAATGTTTAAGTAAATACTACTTACCTAATCCAAGGCAGATTAATCAATAGTGAATATGATGAATGACCACTGCAGCTGATAATGACTGGTTCCTTTTGAGTGCTGTTAGAACAATGATTTGAAATGGCAGCAAGATCCCTTGATGTAGGCCGATTTAAGTTTCTGGGGAAAATATTCTAACAAATCCTTTATCAAAGTTAGGGAGGTCAGGAAACTTTTACATTGGCAGTGAACGAAAATACGACTGGATAATGCAACATAACCAAATTCCATGACTTTTCCAAAACTTTAAAAGACTTAAATATCAAAATTCCAAAACTTTTCAAGGCTCTTGAAATGCCTTTCTGTGATTTACAAACTTTTCCAGGATTTCCATGATAACTAGGACTCTGATAAGTATACAAAAGCATGGCTTCACCTTCTAAAAAACTTATTCTCTTATTCAGTGCAAAAAGTAATTTTTGCTTAAAAATGTTCACTGCTGAAAAGCATGAAGACTTTTTTCTTGCATACCTATTATCTGCAAAACATATTAAAAACTGCAGACTTTTTTTCTGTACACTGTTTATACAATGGAAAATTTAAGCCATGATTTTTGTTTGACAATATCATTAAAGGCATAAGCAAATTTTCACTACTTGCATAAAAGCCTCTCATGTAAATATTAAATATAATAAACAATAAGGGAGTAAACTGACTCTTAAATTCTTCTATGGCTCTTCTGAAATATAAATGGCATATTCTAAAAATTGTACAGTTTATATATACATGCATATGTACCAATAGGATTTGTGGAGGTTTCCTTTCCCTGTTGGTGTTGCCTATAATGTCTGGTCACTGTTCCATGGGCTGCTTCTGCCTCCACTGTTTTACCATCTGGGCAAACCAGGACACTTGTCATCATACCCAAGGAGCCAAATCCTGTGCACAAAAAGCGATGCACCACTTTATATTATGTATTTTATGCTTTTCTTGAATATATGCAATCTTGTGCATGTGTTTGTGTTTTGTGGGTTTAACACCATTTTTCAGCACATGACAGGCTGTACATGGCAGCCAATATATTTGGTGGAGAAAGAACCCAGAACAAAAAAAAAACAAGAACCACCAACCCAATGGAAGCTACAGGCAATCTTTCTCAAATACCCACATTTGGTAGCTGAAACACAACTCATGCAAACAGAGATATCAGTGACCTGTAGAGGCAAGTGCCTTGGATCACTCAGACTCCCGGAGCCCCTGCATAAAATCTTGAGTGTATGAGACAATTATAGGTTTTGCTGCAAATTTAAAAAAAATAAAACCTAAAACCATTATTTTATTTCCACTTTATACCTGTTAAATTAAAGTTCAGAATTAAATAAAACCTAAGAATAATCAATGATTACATAATGTGCCTCTATTTCTACTGGACTCCAGTAGCCATCATAAACAGTATTATAAAGAAAATAAATTCAGCCACCCATTTTCTAAAAACTTTTGTTGCAGCCTTTTATCTTTACATACAAATATTTAATCATTTTAAAACTAAAAAATAAACGTTGATCAGCACTATGCGGACATATTATGAAACCACCTGCTTACATAACCACCCATCCACCTATCTACCTACTATGACATGCAACCCACTCAAAGCCTTCTTGCCTGTTATATCAATAGTATAGCTAGAATTTTGTTGTCTTTAGTATCAACACTTCCTGTTTTGATCAAAAGGATCTCTAATGTTAGATAAGAAGTTGCTCTTTACCTTATTTTCTCTGACATTACTGATGGTAGAGAACAACTGTGTAAAGCACAATTTGTGCTTGAGCATCATTATTTTTAATCATGCAGATTATTGGGCAGCTCGGAAGTAATTAATAAATTTATTTCAACTGACCTTTGTATGAGGACATAAATACAATTCCTCTTCTTCTGAGTCATGGCATTAAATCCTTCATAAGAATAACTTTTTTTAAAGTATTAATCCCTGTCATAATAGAATACCTGTGTATCCATTGTTGATTGATCTAAATTTTAAATTGATAACACATGTATGGGATGTAAACAAACTCCAAGGCCTCTTAAAGGAAAAGGAACATAATTCCAAATTAAAGTTGTGGTTATATTACTCATTTGTTGCCCAAGATAAATTAAATAATAGTTTGGGGCAACCCAGTTACACAAAAAAGATTTACAGTACATCATAGGTAATGAATTGCGCGAGCATTCCGATACGCATATTTGTCGAGTAGAAACGAGGCTGAATAAATGTGACATCACAGGATCATTTGCAGCTATCGGCCATTACTCAGCATCCTGTTGATCCATTGTGCTTGAGAGTAGGCAGCATATTAGTGTTTGTATTCGAGTTTATTTTCCAAGAATCTTCCAAAATGCTCCATTGTACAGCGTTTGGATGCAACAACAATTTGACTGGTAATTTTTTTCCGATTTCCAAAAGACAAAATCCGACAAAAGGCTTGAATCCATTACTGTCACTGTGAGAACTTTAAGCCAGTAACTCACAGACTCTGCAGCCTTCATTTTTCAAAAGATCAGTATGAAGTTGATCCAGAAAGACGTGCAGAATTGGGATATTTAAATGCCAGGGCAAGACTGAAGCCGACAGCAGTACCAGACATTATTCTAACCCTAGGCCTGGTGGAAGATCTACCAAAGATCTGAGTGGCAGCAGCACCACAACTGTCAAACCGAAATAAGTAAGAGGAGCCTATCACAAACAGCGGAATGCAGAGGTAAATAAATATGTTGTATGCCCTTTAGTGTCCATAATTTAACTGAGGTATTTAAACAATAATATTACATAAAATAGAGCTTTATTCAACATCAGATTCTCATGCTTTTCCAGCATTATCACCACACCCCCACCCCATGTGCTGCAGAGATTGAAATTTTGTGTACACTATATACTCCTGGAACATATTTATCTTGGAAAGAGTTGTTTATGATGCTAACGTTAGAGTACATTATTATGTATTTAAAATAGAGTGGAATGCATAATTTCAAGTGTTTTTCACCTGAGAAATATGAGCTTTAGGCTATGACATGGGATAAACTTCTTTGTGTCACCCCCACTTCCTTTTCCCTTTTGTGCGGCCATAAATGTAATGAATCAGTTGTTGCCATGTGACTACTCAAATGTTTCAAAGATATTACATAGATACTACAAATGCTTTATCTTGTCAATAATATTTGTTTGGGTTTTTTTCTTCTTCAGGTTCTGCATCAAACAATGCAAAGTTACAATGCAAATTATGTGCTTGATACACCTGCAAGTGCATGTGCTGTGGTAGAGGTAGATGATGCTGAACTCAGCATACCAGCTTTCGCACCAAGTCGTCAGGCCCAACCACAAAAAAGAAAACGGAGTGTGAAAGTTCGGGCTAAATTAGATCCCACAAGGAAGACTCACACAATTCAGGTTCAAGCTGCAACAAGATCAATAGCAATTCAGTGTGAGCTCCTAAAACCAACAGAGGATTCAGATAATGAAACTGAACCAAGCAGTGAGGATGACATTGACCCTGGTAATACCACGATTCAGAATATGAACATTCACATACTGATGATGGATAGGGCAGTGATGATAACAGTGACTTTAAAGATATGCACATGAACTATAAGCTTGATAAAGATGCAAAACCAGAACATCAGCAACAGTTTCTGGTGTCTGAGTCTGCTTTGGCAGAATTGACGAGTGTGTGTAGATCATGCTGTTTGCCCTCCCAGACTTTTGTGAAATTTTCTCGAGGAACAATGATCACAACAAATTCAGTTTATGTCAATGGGCACGTTTCAGAATGGAAAAGTCAGCCCTGTGATGGAAGAATGCCATGGAGTAATATGTTAACTGCAGAAGCAATATTTTTCTCGGGTATCAACTGTGCAAAAGCTTTGCTCCTATTTGAGGGAATGAATATGCAAAGTTTCAGTAAACGTACATTTACAAAGTTACAAACATCTTATATTGTACCTGCAGTTGAAGTGGTATGGGAGAAACAAGCTTCCTTAATTGAAGAGCACACTGGAAAGCAAAGAATATGCAGAGGTGATATTCATTGCGATTCCCCTGGGTTTTCAGCCAAATATGGGGCTTATACTTTGAGGAATTTGGAGGCCAAGAAAGTACTTGACATCCAGCTAGTACAGGTACAATATGTGGTTGTCATTAGAGCATTACGTTAATGTCATCATTATAAAGTATACAACTTTTAAATTGGCACATGAAAGAGGGAGGCAGAGAGACAGCATTTAACTTTGAGTAGAATTACTGAATTGTCAAGGTCTTTGTAACATTGGTTACTCCACTAGTATACCAAATTTCAAATGTGTATAGCTAGCACAAAATGTGGATTGGGTTGGTTGGTTATGTTTTACCAGTATATCATACTTTTGTATTATAGTCTGTACTTTGATAGCATAGCTGTATCCAATTATATCAAGTTGAACTACCTCAAGATAATGCATTAGATCAATTAAATGTTAGCACAAGTGATTGTTAGGTTACTGGGAACTAGACTTGTTGTTTTGAAATTGTCAGTGATACATATTTAGACTGCTCAGCAAATTTTAATACCTGCAAAGGCTAGCCAATGCCACCTGCCTTTTGTATCCTTGAAAGTGCTGTTAAAAACAATTAATCAACTATGCAAATTGTGCATTTTCTTTCTATTTAAGAGCAATGAAGTTAAAGGGTCCACTCATATGGAGACTGAAGGTCAGAAGAGAGGACTGAATTACATCATTAATGATCATGGGTTGACCATTAAAGCCCTTGTTACAGATCAGCATAGAATGCTGCAGAAATATATGAGAAAGGAGTGAGCAGATATGAAACACTATTTTGATGTATAGCACTTGGCAAAAGGTACATATATAGATATGTGTTGTAATAATTAAATTGAATTTAATTGAAAACATTGTCATTTTCTTACAGATGCTATTCTCATGCAAAATTATGCCTTTATTTGAATGCATGCTTTTTCATTTTCAGGCATCTTCAAGAAGTTGGAGGCAGCTGCAAAAAAGAAGGATGGTGAATTGATTCGACCGTGGATCAAGTCAACAGTGAACCATGCCTAATGGGATGTAGCTTCTTGTGAGGACAATGGTAAACTTAAAGTTGCCAAATGGGAATTACTGATGAACCACATATCACAAACAAGCACAAGGACCATTCTACCATCTACTGCGAATGTGAACATGGTCCCATTTTGGAAGAAAGACAGAGGTTGAAGGACGGTATGTTTACAACTAGAATGTGTACAGAAAAGTATACATATGCTAACATTGCTCTATTTCAATATCCAGTTACTGATACTAGCTGTGTACACACATGAGGTACCGGTATAACCAAACAGAGAATGAGATTTCGCCATAATTTTATCAAGATTTTTTCTAATCAGAGATTTGTGTGTGTGTGTGTGTGTATGTATGTATGTATATATATACACACACACACACATATATATATATATATATATATATATATATATATATATATATATATATATATATATATATGGTATATATATATATGGTTGGGAAACCCAGTGCATAGCTGCTAACCCCCGAAAAAAAAAATACTGACTTCTTGTGACAAAAATACTGATTTTCAGGAACAAATACTGATTTTTAAAATTTTTATGCATATGTAGGCTATTTACAACATATACAACAATCAGTAAAGTAGGACAGTGCTTTACATAATTATTTAATGTCAAATATGCATGTGTTGTACCATATTCCATTCAGGTGCCCATTCAGAAGGTGCAAGAGTGTAACACACTCAGACACGGACTTTTTATAGTAGCCTTTTCCACACCTTATTTTTTTCCAATCATTATCAATTCGAATGTATCAACTTTCATTGATGATCTCAATTCTGTGTGATTTTCTTATTGAACTGTTTTTGTTCTAGCATATGAGTAATCCTTTGCGATTTTAAAGTCTGGAAAATGTGTGCGAAATAAATCCCGAGCAAAACTAGTAAATGAAAGAGAAAGGTTAATTTCCAAAAGAAATTTAATAAACCAAATTTCAATCAAATTATTTCAAGGTTATCTCTGTTATTTATATACATCATAAGTTCAGGATGAGTTGTGTATGCTGAAGCAGCAAGCTGATGTTTATTAGCTTTTTCGTGCTCTTTATTTCATAGGCGCCCAATAGCGAAATAACATTACACAACTTGCAAAACGTCGAGTTTTCTCCTTTACTAGATGGTTTCACAAATCTAAACAATATGGCACGATTGTCATTCTAGTTCTGTTTTTTTTTTTTTTGTCTTTCCTGGAGAAAATTCTGAATATTCTGCTTTCCTATTCAACATGATTGGAAGTTGAATATTACGAAAAGCAAATTTTTAGTAAATTGTGTTTCTCCGAGAATACTTACCCAATCACATTAACGTTAGGGATATAAGCCCGCTACCTCTCGAATCCAGCCCTACTAAAAGATGAAAATTCGTCTTTTCTGTCTATCTCATATAGACCAAAGGGCAATAACTCTTGCTCCTTACCTGCCCTTGCCACTGCAAAGTGTCACTAGTTTTTTAAGCTAAGCGATATATATTATATGAGGATGCTCGCATAGTGGGGTGGTTGGGAGGGTTTTTAAGTAATGTGATCGGGTAAGTATTCTCGGAGAAACACAATTTACTAAAAATTTGCTTTCTCCTTCAAATACGTTCCCCGATCACATTAACGTTAGGAGAATAGGTAATAGGAGGAGGGAATGCTGAGCATCCTACCTCCACCCCAGGTACCTTCTAGGGAATGATGGCTGGATTCCCCATTTGAACAATAACCCGTTCTCCTAATTTCATCAGCAACACAGCCTAGGGTCCCGTGATATGTGACCCCTATATACGGTTAAGAAGATAGTTATTGAAATCTTCTTACCTACAAAATTTCACTGGCGAATCCAGCGAAGCTGATAGGCTGTGCTGATTGTTTTAAATGGGTCTGGTGGTCATCTGGGCTGCCAACACCGGACCTACCAGATTCAAGGTTTGCCTCTGCGAAGCCAAATCTCTGAGATAAAAACTGGAGAAGGTTGACTCTGCATGCCAGCCAACAGCTTCTATTATATCTTGGATCGAAACATTGCGTTCGAATGCCA
Source organism: Sinohyriopsis cumingii (assembly GCA_028554795.2). Classification (NCBI taxonomy): domain Eukaryota; kingdom Metazoa; phylum Mollusca; class Bivalvia; order Unionida; family Unionidae; genus Sinohyriopsis; species Sinohyriopsis cumingii. Next base: position 11,037,989 of record CM068834.1, on the reverse strand, counting down.
GGCTCGCTGAGATTGCTCTAATCTCATGAGCTGTAATCTTCATGAGGCGACTCTGATCTTGTGAGACCTCAGAGTACGCTGAGCGTATAACCCACTTCAGCCATGAAGCAAGGGCTTGAGGGGTGATATCCTGTTTACCAGCTTTGACCGGAAGAAAGAGGCACTTACGTGTGTCCCGACACGCCTCTGTGCATTTTAAATAGTGCTTGAGTGCACGAACAGGATCTTGCATGGCTGCTGCTCTTGACTTATCTATGAAAAAGGGCGAGCGAATGACAATTCTTTGATTACCAATGGATGGTAACCTATTTTTGGCTACAAAGCCTGGTTGTGTCAGGAGGACCACCGAACCATCTGATCTGAACTGAAGAAAGTTCGGGTCACTGGAAAGGGCATGTAACTCGCTCACCCTGCATGCTGAAGCTAAGGCTATCAAGAAACATGTTTTGTATGATAGTAGCTTTAACGAAGTGTGGGCTAAAGGTTCAAATTTGTCTGAATTGAGCCATGTTAAAACCCAGGACAGATTCCATTTTGGAAATAGGGTGAGGGATTTTGGTCGATTGAAATCAAAATTGGCTAAAAGATCTGATAGCTCTTTGTTATGCCCAATATCACATCTACCATGATGGCAGAATGTGTCTGATATCATGGAACAGTAGCCTTTGATAGTAATCAGGGCCAACTGTTTCTCCTCGAAAAGCCAGAGAAAAAAGTCGGCCAGTTGAGGGATTGAGACACTCAAAGGGACAATGTTATTGATATGGCACCAGTCCCTGAAAACACACCACTTTCCCTCGTAGCCTTCAGAGTGGAGGGCCTTCTTGCTCTTGAGATTCTCTCCACAATCGAAGGTTTAAATTGTTTGTCTCGCAAGGCTGTCATGACAAGAGCCAAGCGTGAAGAAGACGGTCTGGGCAGGGGTGGAACACCCGTGACCGCAGTTGTTTGAGAAGATTTGGGCTGGTTGGAATCTTCCTGGGAAGATCTATCCCTAGATCGAGTAGATCGGTGACCCAGGACTTGTTCCATCTGAGAGGGGCAATCAGAATCATCCGACAGTTCTGACCCCTTAACCTCTGGATTATTTTCAGTACCAAAACCGTGGGAGGGTAGGCGAATGCCCAGAACCCCTCCCAGCTGATTGACAGAGCGTCCACGGCTCAAGCCTCTGGGTCTGGAACCGGAGAGACGAAGGTGGGCAACTTGCGATTCCACCTTGTCGCAAAAAAGATCGATCATTGGACGCCCCCAAAGTGTGCAAATCCGAAGAAAGACTGATTGATGGAGTGACCATTCCGTGTCAATGACTTGACCTTTCATGGATAGAGTGTCGGCCAAGACATTGAGTCTGCCGGGAATGTGTCTGATTTGTACGTTGATGCCAGATCAGAATGCACAGGTCTGGTGATTTGGTGCCCCTTTGTTTAAGGAGGTAAGTCACCACGACAGAGTTGTCAGACATAACGAGGACAGTTTTTCCTGAGAGTTGATCCTTCCAGAAATGAAAGGCATTGATGACAGCCCTCATTTCTAAAAGGCTGATGTGGAGAGGCCTCTTCCCTGGCTCCCACATGCCACTGACTGTAGCGAAGTCGGGCAACAGGTGGGCACCCCAACCGTAGGTACTGGCGTCAGTACATACCGTTATCTCCGCTTGGGGCATCTCCAGAGGAATCCCCGTGGACAGCCAACCAGGGTTGTGCCACTGACGCAGGAATGATCGTATCTCGGGCGTGATCATTATTGTTTGATTGAGGGGACTTGAAAAGGGGCACCATTGTGCCAGTAACGTCATTTGAAAGGGACGCATAAAAAGACAGCCAAGCGGGATCAAGTCCACCGCTGCATTGAATAATCCGAGTAGTTGCAAGAATTCTCTCGCTGAAATCCACGTCCTGTTGGAAACGGACTCGACGAGTTCGACAATCCGGATTACGCAAGCGCGAGGAAGCCGTACCAGATTCAGATCGGTGAGAAACTCCATACCCAGATGGACAAAACGCTGGGATGGACGGAGATCGGGCTTTTTCCAGTTCACGAGAAAGCCTAGATCATCTAAAAGTGCTAAAAGATCATTTCTGCTTTTGAGCAGAATAGAACTTACCATATGTTTCTGGAGGATGTCGTCCAAGTACACTGCCATCCCTGTAGATGAAGTCGAGCAGAACAGGGTGACAATGCAATCCATAACCTTGGTAAAAGCCCAAGGGCTGATGTTGAGGCCAAAGGGTAGGACCTGGAACTGATAAACCGCGTTGCGGTAAGCGAATCGGAGAAATTTCCGTGATGCGGGGTGGATAGGGACGTGAAAATATGCATTGGTCATATCTAGACTGACGGCATACTCGTCCCGCCGGATGGAAAGACGGATTCATCTCACCGTTTCCATCTTGAATTTCGGTGGTAAAATGTATTGATTGAGGCGACTCAGGTCGATGATCGGCCTCAACTTGCCTTTTGCCTTCTGGATAAGAAACAGCCTGGAATAAAACCCGGGCGATTGCTGTTTTTTCACAATCTCCACTGCCCGTTTTTCTATGAGTGACCGTATCCCCTGTTGTAGAAAGGTATCCTTCTCCCGATCACACAGTACGTCCGTGAAGAGGGGACAGGAGGACAGGGGAGGGGGTTGGATAAATGAAATCCGAAGCCCCTCCGAAATGACCTGGATCACCCAATTGTTCTGAGGAAAAAAGGTGGTCCAGTGGTCCTGAAATTGCAAGAGGCGGCCGCCCATAGGTAGGCTGTCCATGGGTGGTGGGGAGGGTATGTCAATTTTTAGAGTTTTAGAATTAGGAGGCTTGAAGACGGAGAAACTTTGTTTCTTACCGCCTCTGTATGGTTGCCTCCTAGCTTGATTAGACTGTTGTCTCCTGGCATTGGGTTGGGATCTATACTGCACATTTGATTGTAAGGATCCCTTGTCCCTGGTCCGCCAATCATCCCTCCGCTGTGGCAGGGGCTGATTTTTTTCTGAACGCCTGCGAGGGTTGGGCAGCGAGTTGGAGGGGCAGTTCCTGAGCTGCCTGCTTCCGAACTTCTTCAATTTTTCCTCCAAAGAGTAAAGGCAACCCAAACAGAGTCATCCGTAAAGCCAGAGTATGATGGGGCTTGAGTGACGTGGACTGCAGACATGCGTCACATTGTATCAGGTCTAAGTTGGCAGAAGCAGTCAACGCATTAGCCATGGAATGGTGAGCTGCCCTGTTAATAACTCTAGCAATCCGGGCCATCGCTTCCCAAGCTTGGTCATTGTCGGATTTTTCTGCGAGTCGGAAAATGGCTAATGAAGCCAAGTCTAACACTGAAGACGTAGCGACTACGTTCCGGACTAGCTTTGACGTGGCATGGAACACATTTTTGTCCACTTTGTAAAACAGTGGAGCGGACATATGAACTGCTGCCATATTTTTGTCCAGGGCCGGAAGATCCGTACTGAAGGCGTCCGAATGAGTTTTGTACCAGCGACATGAGAACGTCACTGGTACTTGGCATTCTGAAAAGAATGCCTTAGCATTCCCCGGATCACCTATTCGTCCTGATAGACGATCACTGATCTCCTTAACTTCTGCCGACTGGGGAAGGAGCCAGAAGGACGGTGTCTCTTCCTCCCCATCAAGATCTACAGACGCCTTAACTTTGTAGTCTTCAGTGGCGGCAGGAGGTGGAGGGCATTCTGAAGTTGCCAACACCCTATAAATTTCTTCCACTGCCGCCTTGAAGCCACACTCAGTCTGTTCCATGGTTGGATCTGTGTACTGCTGATTTGCAGGAGTTTTGTCACCCTCACTGTGTGCCGAGTCGTGTTCTGGAATAGCTTGCATTTCTGGATAGAGCATACCAGGTGGCATAGATGACACGATTCCGTCATCCTTGACACTGTCACTAACTCTCCCTTGTGGATAAGCCATGAACATATGTATGGCCGGCCCTGCCTGCTGGTTTGTCTGGCTTGTGGTCGGCCTGAATGTTGGCGACGGTCCTGCTATCACCGGTACCGGTTGCTCCAATGGCCTGGCTGGACGGACAGATTTCTCACTAAAATCTCCGCCATAGTATTGGTATGTTGCCGGTGGTACAGCTTGATGGATGGATTTATCACTAAAATCCCCGTAAGTCATATTTGGTCGGACCGTTTTAGCAATAGGGTCCCCATGCTGGGACAGCTGGACGGCCGGTGACGTAGATGGCTTGGATTGTTTGGAGGTATAATGTATGTGTTATCAGTACAAGCGAAGCTTAAAAACTAGTGACACCTGGCAGTGGCAAGGGGAGGTAAGGGGCAAGAGTTATTGCCCTTTGGTCTATATGAGATAGACAGAAAAGACGAATTTTCGTCTTTTAGTAGGGCTGGATTCAAGAGGTAGCAGGCTTATATCCCTAACGTTAATGTGATCGTGGAACGTATTTGAAGGAGAAATGAGATACAGTGACAGCGGTAACTGTTTGCGAAATCCAATATGGTGGATAAAGATAGGCATTGTAGCCTTGATTTTGAATGAACCAATCATATTGTAGAACTGTATTCCTACATACATGTGATACAATTCTATCAGAATGGAACCGAGTGCCCGTTCTAAACTGAAAATAGCAAGGAATTTTTTTAATATTTTGTTAAAAATAAGAAACGTATTTTTTGCCCCAAAAAATGTACACCCGTATTCAGGTCCAAAATACACCACTCCCTCAATAACTCGCGCCTGGATAACTCGCGATCCTGCTTATAACGCAGTGTCCGTCTTGGCTCCTGATATTTTCCAGAGAAAATGTATTTAAAATATCTTTAAAATATGCTGAACGTGAAAAAATTACGATAAGAATTGATAAATTAAACCTTGATACATTGCTCGTTTTATCATCAAAAATGGTGATTAATGCACGTAAAAATATAATCCATATTTTGAAATTTGCAAGTTCTAAAGAAGAATTAATTTCAGAGATCTCGAAAACGCTTAATTACGCATATTTGGATGCCAATTTTTGATCTGGGAGGCAGAAAATCACTGAGGTGGGAGTCCTCCGTACGCATGTAATAGGTGCGCGGGAAAATTCAAAGATTTGCCGGTCCTGTTTCAGCCACCTGCTTTGTGGGAAAATGTGTTGATCAGTTAACTGTGCTGATATTTACAATGACAGAATTCAGTGACTGAAAGACTCTTTGATGTACTGTTGCCATTTTATAAGAGTACATTAAAAAAAAAAAAGAACATGATGCAACAGCTAGGCGGCTAGTTCAAAGGCTTTGACTAGCGGCTGAGTGAGAAAATGTACTGATATTTAGTGATTGAATTCAGAGGCAGAAAGACCCAGTTTTGAAATCCTAGCAAGACCTCTGTTTAAAGATATCATATATCATGTAAGTTTTTATGATAAATAGTTGTCAGTATACTGTAAATAAACAGTCTGGTGAAATAGCGATCAATGAAAACTTCTGGTAAATGCTAACAGGTGGCAACAGAGAATGAAATAAACACCAATTAAACGTCTTCCTGTGTGAAAGTCACCTTCTAATCCTTTAATTCCATTTCAGTGTAAACATTATAATCACAACATATTCTGTTCATTGAAAACAAGAAAAGAGTCAATCGACTGTCACATCGAAACCCGTGAGCACTTCTGTGACCACCTAATTACATGTACATGCCGGCTTTGTTTTGATCAACAACTTGGGGAAGTGTTTGTTGCATTAAAACAAAAATCGATTACAAGAGACCTCGGGAGCTGGAACAAGGGTCTTGGAGATGCCTTTGACGTAAAGCAAAACAGTAACAGAGACAACGACGATGATAGTGACTTCAAATGTTTCAGTGAAACTGATGTCATTAATCCCGAGGCTGTTTGGGAGAAATTTGTACAGACTCATGGTCCTGAGATGGGCGTTTATCTTGATGATATGGAGGAGTGGATTTGTGCTGACAATGATTGCCCCACAGCCGAATACATGTCAGATGAAACTATAATTATTTCTATAGCAAACAAATTTGCAGCAGAAGACGATTCTAACTGGAGTAACACAAGTGTTGAAAGTGATGCAGACGCAGATTTTGCACCCCCCACCCCTCTGCACAGGAAGCAATCAAATATTTTGATATTGCCATAAGGTGGCTGGAGACCCAAAATGTTGACTACGTAAAGCTCATGCAGTTGAGAAATGTGAGGGATTTTGCTCGGCGGCAGAGAAACCAAGGAGTAACACACACAAAAAAAAAAAACTGATTTTTTCAAAAAGTGAATTGATATTTGTCAAGCGTGGCACAAACGGCAAGTATTAACTTGTTCTAATTTACGTTGTTTTAAATCTGTAGGCCAATTAAATATGTTAGTACTGATTAACCCTTGTTTTTTTTTTTTTTTCCATTTTACTTCTATCACATTCAAAATATTTATCTATCTATCGTTCGATCGACACTGTTTCTCGAAAAGAGTCGATCTTTTGTATATAAAAAAATGTCTAATTTGGATCAAAGAATAAAACTAGAATGTATCCAATTCAACATAAAAATTAGTGATGTAGTATACAATGTGTGAAGTGGTACACATGTTAAGCAAACGGAAACCACATGGAATAATGTTTTCTCAATATACTGTAATTTATCCTGAAATTAATGTTGTCCTATGAGGAAATAATAAAGTACACCGTTATGAAGAGATATTTATTAACATTTAATCTCAGAATGATTATAAAGTGAGTATTCAACAGTATAATCTGTCTACCTCCCCCCCACTTATTTCTCCGTTATGTCGTCAATCACTTTATTGGTTTTGGGCTTATTTTATAGGTCCCTCAATAACTCGCGCCTCACTTATAGTGCGGTCGATGTTTCTGGACCCCGATGTGCGCGAGTTATCGAGGGAGTGGTGTACAGGACAAATACGGAAAAAATGGGACACTTGGCAGTTATGCCAGTGCTATTTATATTGTAGGCTATTTCTAAAGAGCTTAAATCGCAATATGCCTTTGATTTAAACAAACATGTAAGCACAGACTGATAAACTTGTTCATATACACAATCACTTCTCTTGGTTAGGATCCAGGGCATACAAACTTACGGATAAAGTCGTTCGCAGTCCTCACATACTCTGAGACATCCAGAAGCTATCACCTATACATCAAACTTATGGCTTTATAGAACAATGTTGTGAATCACTATGCACCCAAAAGCACACACTTCTTTTATGGATCCATGCTTGCAAAGTAACTAGCATGCAATTAGATTAGGCAAAAATGAGAACATGTGTTTCCGGTCAGCTGGTCCTAGCACTTTCTTTCTCCCATGGTGATAAAAAAAAAAACTGTTGCGGAAATTGATCATTGCATGAAATTGAGCCAGTTCTGCACAGCACTTTGAAATGCTTAATATATTAGATATTAATCACTGTATTGTATATATAATGTTTAAAAACTAAACTGAAAAAAAACCCTACCTGCCTACCCTAATTGTAAAACCAGCTCAGTAAGTAGCAAGAATCACTGACCCTTTTATTCTGATTGGGGTTTTTTTGTTGCTTTTATTTCTTCAGGTTGCATCTAGTTGCCCTGCACTATAATGAAAATTCAAATAATGCATATGCAGTGACCAAGACTGACCAGGAGCGGTGGAGAGTTGTTTATCCAAAAAGCAAGAAAGGGACGGAGGCTGTTGTAAAGCCCTGCAATGTAGACCCAACCTTTGGTAAGATTTTGACTAAATATGTTGATGGCATATCTGTTATGTGCTTTATTCTCTTTTTCTACACCAAGTCATTGTGTATAAGCTGCTGTCACAATATCTCGGGGATGATTGATGTCAATTGTAGATTGATAATAGCCATTTTTAATGTATAAATGTAATGTCCAGTGTAAACAGGTAATCACCGCTGGATTAAGGCATTGTAAGCACTGAAAATATTATGGTAACCCCGCCTACAAAATGTGAAACTAAAAAAAAAACATTATTAAAATCTAAAAAGAAAGGAAAATCAAAACACATGGAGATCAAAATGGTCATATATAATTCATTAATTTCATCATAACACTTAATTTGAATTTTTTCTGGAGCCACTGTTGGGCTGGTGCTTAATGGGTAATCCAGCACTGCAAGTAATTAGAAGAAATAAAGTAATCTCTAGTAAAATCTGAAATATAAACAAAATAATTAAATACATTTATAGTTCATGGAATAAATTTTAATAAAATTCATTATGTTGGGACAAGGATTATTCTATCATTAGGAAAATATAATAGTTCAAAATTAAAAAAGTTTATTGATTTCATATCTTGGTGCATTTTTATTCTTTATGGTTACATTGCACTCCTGAAGCAGGCATTGCTGAGCTTGAGGCAGGATTTGCCTACACACACAGAAGCATACATGTTCATGAAAGGGGCATCTCAGTATCCACCACCACTCACAGCATCACATAAACAATTTTCAAAAGATGAACTCATCATAAAGCACAAATCACGCTTTTTGAAATCCTAGAATTTCTATGGTGTAGCATATCTGAAGCCAACATATTCCTCTGAGGGAAAATATTCTGATTTTTTAACCAACAGAGGATGGAAGCACTTTACGACTATGTCTGCCTAGCCAATGTCAAATCCATGTGACAAAACGCTGATATGTCTGTATGTTCTGAAAATAAATATAGAATGCACATAAGAGTAAATTCATACAAGAGTTAGATAGTTCTTCTTTAGTAAAGCATGCTGAATTGTACTTTTAGTACTTTGGGTGAATTACTGTTGATATGTTTATTTTAATAAAATTATTAATCTTCATTAAATACATATAGATTTGATACAAATCATCATACTCGTGAAATGACCCATATCATTAGAAAATTGTTCTATTTATTTGTTGTTTCTTTACTGTGTTCTTGAAGACTCATTAAACGTAGTTGATAAGGAAAAATCGTTTTTTGTCATGCTTGCAACATCATAGTAATTATTACAATTTACAGCAAACCTGCTATTCCTTTCTCAAAATATTAATGGCACATGAGCACAATCCAGGCTATATCAAGTTTAGATATCAGCCCAAAGAAAAGACAAGTAAAAAGGGTAAAGTCTTTAAAAGAGAAAGCTACATTTTGTTCTTAAAAACTACATTCTTTTCATAAGTTCAAGACCATCATAGCTTGAACATCATAATGGAATGCATCCCTCTGCAAAAATGTTGCCTCCATGAGTTGTAAGCTGAAAACGCTTTGAAGTAAGGAACAACAGGAATTTTGAAGAAATCTGTATAAGATTGGAAAAATTACTCATGTATTGGCTCATTATCATCCAAAGGTCCATGATGTTCCAGGTATTCATACAGGGATACTTCCAGCATGTGTCTGTTTAAGCAGTTTGCACTGAAACTTTCATGGAGGGTTAACCATGTCAGGTCACCCATCTTATTCTCAGTTACCTCTACCTCTTCACAGCATAAGCACTCAATTGCCGAGTTCATCATTTGGCAATATCCACAATCACACCTGTAAGGAAAGAGCACAATATAATTTTGACCATTCATGAATGTTTAATAATCACTTTCAACATTTTGTAAGCAAATGAAAATGAAAGATGTGGATTAGAAATAGCATGTTGATTCTGCATTTGAAATAAAGTTTGACAAAACATCATTAGTTCTCAGTATGTTGTCTTTCAAAGTTTAGAGAAAGCATGATCAAGTCAATGTGGTATTATGAATAGAACTGAATTTAATAGGTTAATATTCAGTGCAACATATGATAACGTTTAACCTGTGATTTTTGTGTTTATAGATTACAGAAGGAGTTACTCTTTGGTGTGTACTGACATTCATTACTATAGTCCTGTATTCTGATTGGGCTTTTATCCTTTATTTGAAAAAGAAAATATACACTTCACTGTGTGAAGGAGTAAATGTAGTTGAATTTTAAAATAATGAACAAAAAAATCTGTGATTACAGTGTACAGCATGTCATTATTTCCACTAGAATCCATTCTCTGAAACAATGCAGCAATCCTAAATTTACAAAATCTACATGTGGCTTTCATTGCTTTTAAAAATTATGAAAACTTTGTTACTTAATATCAAAATGTTTTATTTAGCAAGCATACACACTAGAATAAGCTTTACAAACATCTACTTTGATAGTGCGCACTATCAGCATATTTTAAAAGTTTCAGGCAATCAAGGGAGGATTATTGAAATTTAGGTCCACCAAAACTTACAGATTTATACACACAGGAGCTGACAAAGTTTTAGTTTGTTTTAATGAAATGTAATATGCGTGCTGCTCATTTTTTTTATATGAAATGCATGCTATAAATTGGTACAAACCATTTTGTGTTCTCGAGTCGTCCTTCTTCACTCGGCAAAATATCCTCATCATTCGATGAAATTATCTGAATCACGTTAGCAATCTTCGTAGTTAGCTCAGTTGGGTGGTAGCATAGATCCTATGACATCACTTCCGGCCACGTGATACGTATCTAATTATCTCTCAAGGCACTTGTGCAGATAACCTAAATATTTCCTTGTAGTAACTAAAGGCCTGAGAACGGTGTACAGGAATAAGGTACAATATAATTTTGCACGACAGGCAATTAAACAATAAAAAGAACAACATGTACGTTCCCTATTCCTTTAAGCTTATAGCAAAGCCTCTATCACCAGGAAGTGACTAATGTGTAGGACAGTTACGACATGTTACACTCGACTTGTAACCTTGCATGATACTATAAGTTCAAGTCATACCAATGTAATGTTATTGTTCAGTTGATAAACATTAATTGTAATTCTCTAGTTTTAATGGTGGATCAATTCTGTGGATTCAACATGCCACAAATGAATTTAGACTCAATGAACATTAATTCTCCTGTGAACACATCTGTACTCCCTTTCCCCTTTTCAGACATGATTTTGGTCTTCATGAAAAAAGCTGAAAAAGTTTTAAGGGGGTCTCGAGGGGCAGCACCAAAAACACATTTTACACTCATAAAAAAACTGCTCCTGGTGCAAATTATGATCATAATATAAACCAAAATAATCATCTGAAAAGCTAATAAACGTACCAAAAATGTTCAAATATTTATTGTCACATGAATTTATTCTCCAATACTATTGATACTGAAGTTATTTCATGTGCATGTCAGTGTTCACATTGTAATTAAGTCACAATAATTTGTCAATGTTTGCAGCAAATATATTATATTTCTCTCTTTTCATAACAAATCTGTAAAATAAACACCCAAGTACATCAACTATATACAAATAATCCCATACATTCACTTGTCTTTTTCTCCAATGGACACAACCTGTTGATATGCAAGTTAAGCTCTCTCTTTGCGGCTTTGGCAAAGATTTCTTTGGGCTTCCTTTTTGTCATCACCGACTTTTTTAGCTCAATGTGCAATCGTTTCTTTTCCTTCTCACTGAGAACCTTTGTCCTTTCAAGCTGGTGCTTGTATTGGTGCCATGCAGTGTCCTATTCTGACAAAGGGGTACATCTGTTCTCTCATGCAAGAAACCTTTCTTCTTATAGTAATTAATTGCGCTTTTTCCAGATGCCTTCTGAGCTTCAATTTTTCTGTATGCATCTTCTTTTGTAGGTGCTGTTCCAAATTCTTCCAACCACAATTACCATAATTTAGATCTTTCTTGCAGAGGTCACAAAATGCCAGTCCTCTAACATTCAGTTTTCTTATAAACTGACCAACTAAATTTCCATCAACTTTTCGCTTCAACCATTCCCATTTCCATACATGTTTTAACCTTTATCTAAACTTTTTGTGTCATGGTCTCTCTCAACAACTTGGGATGCCACGAGAGTCATGTACTAACTAATATTTGGAACAAATAATTTACAAGGTTCATTGCAGAATGGGACCTGACAGACCGTTTTTAAAAAACTGGATCGGAGCTAATATAAAAAACAGACTATATCAAGAAAAATCTCATTCAGGTCAGGAGAAAAGCAGAATTCTGTTTTTAAATGGAGAAAGATCATGTCTGTCTTTCCCAAACCACAAATTTACATAACAATTTAACCACAGAAAATGATACCAATAAAAATGAATTCACAGTACTAGATATACTCTCTTAAACGTTGAGTCCAACTGGAAACTACAAAGACCCAGATCTGCTGTTGCATAATATGCCATGGCATAGGCATAATAAATATCCATCATATAAAATACTAACCCTGTGCAATTGAATCAGACTGTACATCTCCATCATAGTTTTTACATGCCCATAAAAATCCTCCCTCTGACTTCATGACATAGGCAACCATATCATCAATCAAGCGATGTTCATACCAAATACTGTTTGCTTCAAATTCCTTTTTGTACTGACTGTAAAAATCCAAAATAAATGCATCTTGAGACAAAATTACTAAATGAATAAACCTTAATCATGAAACAGGTATACAATATTATTTCAGTTGATTATATGTGTGTGTGTGTGTGTGTGTGTGTGTGCAAACATTAACAATTTACATCTATTAAATACTTGTATTCATGACAACATGTTTTTGTGCTACATCTGAGCTAAATGAGCTTTGATCTATGAAACAAATACTAGATAACTGTTAAGTTAAACTACCAAAATAATTAGGAATATTACTTGAAATTTCAAAAGAGGTTTTACATTTTATTTCCAATAAAGGCTTACCTATCATAGATTTCCTGAAAGATGTCCTTAAATCTTCCATCATACTTTTTCAGAATTGTATTCTTTGTGCTGAAAATGTGAAAAATAAAATTTGCTGACAACATGGATATGTGCCACTGTATTGAATTCCATAATAACCTGAATTTACTCTTTCTTCAGCTATGCTAAAAGACTGTAGGATTGTTTTCAGTCCCAATGCAATTCTAATTTGCTGCTTGCAGTTGATCAATTAAACAAGCAATTCAGCATATTTATCTTCAGTTATCCACAACTCCATGTATACAGTGAAGATAATTGACTGCTATAACGCCATTTAAGAATATGATGTGAGAAAGACCCAGAGCTGCCAACCCTCCAGAGGGATAAAAATTAGTGCATTTTTGACAGAATTAGAGAAAAATTAAACCATGACACTAGCTCCATCAATTTTGATGGTCAATACCACATTATACAAAAATCCTGAAATAAAACTACAACATACACATACAAATTTATTTGCAGCCAAATTTACTGACATACATAAACTTCATGCTATTTATCATGATATGATGATGTGGCAGACTTCAACTCCCTCAACTGGGTTAAGGTAAATTTGTTTTAGAAATAGTTCAGGCTTTTTGCCGGCTGTTTAATCTTGGTGACTAAAATTGTTGCAAATTTTCAGCACCTAAGGAGGCACTAAAGTTTATCTTATTTTTCTGAACAATATGAAATACTCTTTCACTGTCACTGTTGCTGATCTCCAACATAAATAGGCAGGTTATGTTCAACAAGAAAACTCACCAACAATGCTTCAGTATTGGTAGCCTGAAGGACTGAGTAGGTGGCTTTAAGTACTCCAGAGGTGAAATCTGCTGTGGGTGCTTTTAATTTGCCCAATACCTATATGCTTTTTGCTAGCAGTGTGCCCTTTCATATCTTCTGCCACATGCCCACATATATAATAGGGCTGTTCCAGTAAAACATATACCCCCTTGGGGGAAGGCACTTTCAAATTCAATCAATCCACAACAGAAGGAATTTTAAAAAAATTTGATCCACCGTCAGATATGTTTTAATTGAAAAACACTGCCCCCTACAGAAGCATATTATTTTAACATAATTTCTGGCTATGGGTTAGTGGGCAGTAGAAGCGATTTCAATACTGGGTTGGAAACAGAAGCGATTTAAGTGACAGCTGGCAGGAGGTAATCTACTGAATATTTTTAGATCATATAATCTACTACATAGTTTTATTTATATTCATTCATTATAATTAATCTTTTGTCCTTTTGTTTGTTTGTCTGCAAGCCATGTACGTCTCTGATACTGTCAAAACACACACTTTTATGGTGGCTTTTTATTTGTATATGTCATTGACCAGTTCCTTAATACCTACTAATTTAACATCCATGAACACAGATTTTATAATAGGGATTTCTGCTACAGAAATCATGAATTTGTATCCTTACTAAACTGTGTTCACTAAAGTGATCACTATATTTTGCTATTTTTCTTTGTTCTTAGAATAATAGTTAAATGTTGTATTGCTCTAATTGTATGGTCAGATGCTATGATTCCTTGTTATTATGTTTTTCAATAAATGTTTTGGTAAACTTGCAATTCATGATTTGTCAGAAGAAAAAAAACATTTATGCCTGTGGAAGTGATGTTGCATTATTTCTGCCTACTTTTACACTATATCATTTTTTGTAAGAACATATATTTCATTTACTGGTCTTTCTTTATGCTTGCTGCAAGACTACCATAATATAAAGTTTAAATAAACAAAAGAAATATAGCAAGTCAAACATTTTTATATCATTAATTAGATTTTAAGAAATGGATTAAAAGTCAATGAATCATTTTCCCCAGAGTACTCATAAAATCAATGTTACTGCAGTTAACTGTATTGTCAACAGCATATCATCATCACTGATGGCCTAGCAGTAACATTCTACACTTTCAATCCAGTTGTCACAGGTTCTATCTCCCACTTCTAGTCTTTCATATGAGACTTATATGTATGGCCTGAGGGGCTTTCATGGCAGAGTGGTATAAGATGCTTGTCTTGTGATACAGGTCTGAGTGGCTTCCATGGCCAAGTGGTACAAGATGCTTGTCATGTGATTACTTGCCTCCAATGTGTAAATGAGAATGTTGTCAGTTACTTGTGGAAGGTCAGTGGTTCTACATAAGTGGTGTTTGGTGTCTCAAAAGTAGTTGGATTTTCTTCAGCAGTAAAACTGGCTGCCATATATAAATTCTCTTCATCTGAAAATGGTGTAAAGGCCATAAATGATCTACCAAAACCCAGGATCTCATGTCTAAATGACTTCGGCTGTTGGAGATAAACATCAAATCAACAGAGACTCCATGTTCCTAAGTGTACTAAGGTGCTTGCTTTTACATCACTTGCACATCTCACGGAGTGAGTTTTTGTCATAGATCAACCAATTTGGGTTGGTGGTCTTTCGGGGTTCTTCATCCACCCAATATATTGCTTTTAAAAAAACCAAAACAAACCAAGCCAAACTAAAACAACCAACTAATCAACTGTGGCATCAGCAGCAAAGATACTAGTCCATCACTTTTGCCATAGCTGTACGAGTTTATAAATTTTTTGCTCACTTAAAGTTTCTCTAACAATCTCCATTGTTCCAACTAGAACTTTTATAACTTATTCAAGCTATATTCACCAATATCTGGAGATATGCATCTGTAATAAATATTTGTAACAAAGTACATGTATCAGAATGCATCAATGATTTTCAATGATGCATTGAACTGAGCAACAACCAGAATCAACAAACCAAGAAATAAAATTATTCACATCTCTCAGGTAGAAGTACAGTGTATACCGGTAATCATAATCTGCCAAATTTTTTTCCAACCATACTGATTCGGCAGACATAATCACCAGAATGGACAGACACAGACCAGAACAGATATAACCAGAGAGTTAAAATTGATATGATACATCTTTTAAGTAACAAAATTCACATTGGTTTAGTTAACTGTACACCATTTATTGTCTTCCCTTTGATGTAATTTCTTACTGAATCTGAGAAAATAATGTTGCACACGTCAAAAAAGAGGCACACTTCTATTCATTATTGTTTTTATTATACTTCTCCATTCCAGCCTGTTCTTCTGATCTTATACCCCTGAACATACTGTTTGTCTTGTTTGTGATATGCATCTAAATTTGTCAATTACTTTTCCTACTACTAAATGTTTGTGAATATACATATCAACGTGAAATGCAATGGGGAGACTAAATCCAAAATTGAAAACCTCTACATTTCTTGATGAATTCTGCTTGAATTCCATGTTTCTGTACAAAACTCAAGAATTCAGGATTCGCTATACTAATTCAGTACCCACTGTAAACCTCTGCAAACACCATGATATTAAAATTCAATAACTTAAAATTTTGAGTGCTCACGATCAAATTTATATCAGTATAGACACATCTATGACAACATCTTTTGTGAAAAGAAAACCATAACAGCTGCAACATTTTCTGGACCTACACAAATTTGAAATGTGTGCTTTCAATACTGCACCAAAGAGCCAGCTGCTGATTTCAGTAAAGAGTCTTCCAAACTCAGGTCTGTAAAGGGAAGGAAATTATGTTAATAAAACAATGTCCCTCACTTTTTCAGTTACAAGTAGGAAAAGCTCTCAAAAGATTCTTTTTACTAAAATCTTACTTTGATTATCAACCAATCAGGGACAGTCAAACTCATATTTACTCTATTTTATCTTCACTGATTTATGGTATGGTTCTCGTTCTTTCATATCTGTAGTAATGCGAGTCCTTCAATAACTCTCAATGGTTGTAAGCCTTTTTCAACCATGCTAACTGGACACACTGTAAGATAATGTTCAAGTAACAGAAATACCATGGGATAACCAGAGGCCAATAAAATCAAATAAAAGTTATCTACCCTGCAGGGATGCTGCCAGGATTTCAGGAAGTTGTGTGTATGTGTGTGTGTGTGTGTGTGTGTGTGTGTGTGATCTCCAATGAGGAAGTGGTGGCAGGAGGAATAGCCATTGTTAAATATCTCCCTAGCACTTAAATATCTGTCACTCTTTCTTACTATTCCACTCTGTTAAGGCTCTATTGAAATCAAAATACTCAAAGAGATGTCATCTCTAGTTGTATAGAGATTATTACTGTGATGTCACTGGACATGGTCATGTGATTGCGGTGGGTTCTTGGTTGGGATGGCAGAAAGACCAAAGGCTTACTCCATATCTGACAGCTTCATAGTCAATGAACTGGTTCTAAAATTAATGTGTTTATTTTGGGTCTATGTTCCTCCATCACATTCAAGATTTGAATATACCAAAGGTGAAATTAGTACAGTTGCATCCTAAATTAATACCATAGCAACTTCAAATGTTATTTAATGTGAGACTTTAATGCCAGAACTCGTGGCTTCAGTCATTTTTTAACAACTCAGTTTGGTGCAGATTACATTGTTTTTTTTAATGATACTGTGAGAATTCTTGATGTGCAAAAACTGCACAAGAAACGTACATCAAATCAGAAAATTAATACCACTGGGAAAAAATACTGATAGGAATATGCAGAAATAATGATATTATTATTTAAATGGAATATGTGGTGACAATACAAGTGCTGGTTCTACAACTTTGCAAAATATATCTTATACAAATATTCTGTTGTTTCTAACACTAATATGGCAATAATGTCTGCACACATGAAGCTGACCCACTTTTTACTTTTGTCCCTTGCTAATTAATAGTTTTAGATTTTACAACAAAACTAAGCATTTTACCTTTTGAAATAATACACAATTGCAAATATTTAGATTGCAAGAATATAGAAATTACAATTTTATTAAAAACACTGGTACCAGTAAAACTAAAGGAGGTGGTAAAAAAGAATCAGGATGAACAGATTAGTAGTGTAGTAAAGAATCCATATATCAGAATGACATCAAGTATTTTTTCATCAATTTCATCATTAATTACACTGCTTCAAAATGTTGTGTACTAGATAATAGTAATCCAATTTTAATACAAATACCAAATGATGGTGGCTTGGAACTAAGTGCCAAAAGGTCTGCAGAAAATATCACCATGATCAAAACATACATAGGAAGAAGTTAGAACCAAACAAAAGCAGGACAAATTTTATCCATCTTGCTTAGAGTTTACACAGATCAGTCAGTCTCTTATGTTTAATGTCATTAAATTTTTGCACTCAGAGAGCATGTACTTCATTTGATAATTAATACATCTGCATAATAGAAAAGTTTGTCGCGTTATTCATTTGTTGCCATAGGGGTTCTGTCAACTAGAGATCTACACATATGTAATTATGTTGTATGGGATTCTCTGATGTTCCCTATGAGCATTAATCTGTTAATTGTTTCTAAATTTAATATGATCCTCCTCCTCTGTGTATGAATATTATTCTCTGCTGAGAACTCCTTTCATTGCCTGCTGTCTGAAACACATATTTATAACTAGGCTGAACAAGTTACTTTGGGGCCCCATGTGGGTGAGTGGATCACTGCCATCCCACCTGTTTGCGTGGATTCAAGTCTCAGATTCAGCCAATGTGGGGTATGTGAGAAAGCTTGCCACTAGCTTCTCGTGGGTCGGTGGTTCTCTCCAGGGTTTTCTCGGGTTCTTCCTCCACTATTAATACTGGCCGCCATGTATAGCCTATCGTGTGCTAAAAAATGGTGTTAAACCCTACAACAATAACAACAAAAACAAGTTACTGTTCTTTATGGTTGTGCAATTTTCAACATCTCACATGTATGGCCCCATGGGTATTCTCTCTGGATATCTCTGTTCCAAAAAGAAAAGTTTTCCAGAGGTCTCGCTAGGATTTTAAAACTAGGAGTCCAGGACACTCATTTTGGTAAAAATAGATGTCCCACTAGCAAAAGTTGCAGTCCCTTCCCATAAAACTATGCAGATTATAAGAACTATTGGTTGTTATTGAGTTTAATTTCTACATTCTTTATAAAACTGACATAGCTCTTGTTTGTCCATCAGAGTGAGTCTGAATTTTGTCAATCTAAGGAAGGTCTTATTCAAAGCACTATGCTAGGCATCATACACTTTCTTACACTTGGCTACTGTCCCATCCAAACTATCAGTTCTAGCAACTTTAACACTCTCCTGAATCTAGTTACAACCTTCGTTAATTTGCTGTTGAACCCAAAAATACTAATTCAAGTCTAAGTCTCAACATGTCATGATTCTGAGGTAAGTGCACTGCTTATTCTGCTACACTCGGAAATGAACACAATAATTTAAGCTAAAGTTGTTTATCTGATGTACTGTTATAAATGACCACATGTACATCTCTGGGTCTTTCTGCACTGTAAATATCAGTAGATTTTCCCACCCAGCTGCCAGTCAAAGCCTCTGATCTTGCTGCCCAGCTACTGCAGCAGGTTCCTTTGATGTACTCATATTGTTGACATGTACATGGGGGGGGGGGCTTTCAGCCACTAAATTCTGTCATTGCAAATATCAGCACTGCTAAGTGATCTACACATTTACCCACTAAGCAGGTTGCTGAAGCAGGACTGGCAAGTCTTTGAATTTTGCCGCCCACCTATTATAGGCATACGGAGGACTCTCGCCATAGTGATTTTCTGCATCCCCAATAAAAAAAACTGGCATCCAAATACGCATGATTGAGCATTTCTGAAACTTCCACGTTTTCACTAACATGAACTCTGCCAAAGATTCACTTCCTTGTATCAGTGCTTTGCTGCCTCTTATATTCGATCTTTTCTCTGCCATAATGCTGTATTAGGGTTTTAAGTCTAACATTCCCATAGTCTGCTTGTTCAGACATGGGTATCTTGAATAAATAAAACCGGCATGTTGTCTATTGAACTCTTACATTGGACTCGCACTCAACTTCAATTTTTGGATCAAAATCACACACTGGTATATCCAGTGACATTTTCCCAATGTCCAACAGACCAATATACATGAAATTCGTTGTCATCATAGCTATCACCAGCCAGTATATGCTGACTGAAAACGTCGTCTGAAGACAAATCCTGTTATTCAGCCATTTTGGTTTGCTGTGTGGCCCTTATTCGAAACACACATTTGTAAAACTTCTATGATGGAAAAAAGGTTAAATCAAATTATGTCGCGAAATGCACTTTTAAAGTTAAAAGTTTAATAAAAATTGCATACTGTGCAAAGGACAGGTTTTATATCCACAATGTTGACGTAATTTGCAGAATGCAAATCAATGCTTTAAAAGTATGTGAATTCATACAAATTACGCGCACTTACATGTACTGGCATCATTTTCTGTCCCAATGTTTTATTCATGTTAGAGGAGGGAGTTAGATGTGATTTTAAATATATATATATTTTTTTCTTCTTCTGACAACCCCACCAGCAATTTCTCATTTTATTAACACAACCCACAACAGAAGTGATGTTCCTAACCAACCTTCCACTGTCAGAATAAAAAAAGTTTGAAACACAACCTCCTACAGAAGTTTTATTGAAGTGCAGTCCCTGGGGGAGACATATGTTTAACTGGAACAGCCCTTATTATATAGTACATGTATGACAGGAAAATCGTAAGCAACGATACTAGCCCCTGTCAATATTCCCAATTCTATGATCTGCAACAACCTACTGCACAAAAAGCATAATGTACATCAATGCATGATGGCTGAAGTTCAATTTTGGTGTACTCCAACATATACTTCACTTTTTGTAGAATACATGTCTTTTCCCTTGGAGGTGAAAACATTCTGACTGTAATGTAGCTTATTTTCAAAACAGAAGATGAAACGTCAAATGACTGCTGGTGTTGGTGTATGCACGGCAAAATATGAACTTAAGAAATTTATGATATATGCTAATCTTTCAATACCTAAAAAAAATCCTACACTCATAAAAGCTGTCTTCATTTAGTGTTTGTTTTAAAACATTTACAGTTGCTATGTGTATGTATATGTGCCATTTTAAAAACAAATCAGTTGGGCCCTGGTTTTCTTCACGAGTATTAGTAAAACTTCTATTCTAAATATAGATAATGTACTTTACAATGCTTGCTACATGGCAAACTGTAACAACTGGATATAGCTCTAATAACATCTCGACTAGCTATATGGGGCTGTTGTTGGCATCAGTGACCACTGCTGCTATTCTGACTAGCACTTAATGGAATAAGTTATTTTATTCCTGATTTAAGCCAATAAAGAATTCAGGAATTTGTGATTTTTTTGCATGCAGCGTGAATCTGTGAATCGCTATGTAAAGTCATGAAATTCACACCAAAATTGTGAGAGTTGGCAGTTCTGAAGACCAAGACAATTATTAAATCAAGATTTGGTAAGGTCTAAGATATTGGCATACAATTCAAGACAGTGGATTTTATCATTAAAAATGCAAATAAATTACAAATTTTACCTTAAGTACAATGGCCATCTTTTCTGAAGTGCATATTGGAATGAACTGTGGGCAAATTCTGTGATACTCTGAAAAAAATTGATTGTTTACATCATTACTAATACATAGGCATACAAATTTACAAATTTAAATTAAAATGTAAAATACACCGAACACCATTTGTAATACACATGTTCCAACTTAAATTGCATTACTGCACAACAAATACATTTCCCCTTTATGGAAAGGGGTGGGAGGTGACTAAGGAGGAAACAAGTAGGTATGCATTCAGTATATGATTATATGCTGCTTTAATGGAAATGTGAACATCTGTCAAATATCTTTTATTATGAATTCAGAATAAGAGTAAGATCTAGTTTGCTGTTCAAGCATGAAATAAGCAACACACGCCAATGCCAGCTTGGTGGTTATAGCTCAGTTCCCCATGTTGTAAACATATTCTCACTATTACATTAAATACACCAGGTAAAGATTTTAAAATGTGCAGACAGACCTGACAACTATTTTTAGTGATTTCCAACTTTTATAGTAAATTATTATCAGCAACAATTCTGAGAAAGCAATTCCTCCATTTCAAAACCTAAAGAATATAATTCTCCATCTCAAAGCCTATTTTTTTCTCTCCCTCTTGCTCTCTCTCCCCATCACATCCTTCAACACACACATTAAACTGTATATGGTCTGGTAGTACATCTTTAGATGAGTCATTCAACTTCGTTGAAAAGTTATTGTCTCTGACATTTGTAAGATTCAGCTTGGAGGCATAATTCTCCACTCTGGACAAGTCATATATCTTTAAAATAACCAATATGCTTACTTATGATAAGTCCAGTGAGCAGACACTGTATTTGGATTGTCAGTTCCGGATATTGTCAGTCCAATGTTGATACATCAACATATCCCCCAGAAATGTTTAAATATATGTAAAGCTCATGCATGATATGATGAAAGAGCAAATGTGGGAGATTAGTACTTCAATGCAATGCAGGAAAGTTATGTTTCCAATAGAAGAGATTAGCACTCCAATGCAGGAAATTTATGTTTACAATACAAGAGATTAGCACTCCAATGCAGGAAATTTAAGTTACCAATACAAGAGATTAGCACTCCAATACAGGAGATTCAAGTTTCCAATACAAGCAATTAGCACTCCAATGCTGCAGATTTAGGTTTCCAATGTAGGAGATTTTAATAGCACTTGATTGCTTGAGAGTTAGGTTTCCAATACAAGAGATTAGCACTCCAATGCAGGAAATTTAGGTTACCAATACAAGAGATTAGCACACCAATGCAGGAAATTTAGGTTTCCAATAAAAGCAATTAGCACTCCAATACAGGAGATTCAGGTTTCCAATACAAGCAATTAGCACTCCAATGCTGCAGATTTAGGTTTCCAATGTAGGAGATTTTAATAGAATTCCATTGCAGGAGATTTAGGTTTCCAAGAGATTAGCACTCCAATGCAGGAGATTTAGGTTTCCAACACAAGCCATTAGCACTCCAATGCAGGAGATTTAGGTTTCCAATACAAGAGATTAGCACTCCAATGCAGGAGATTTAGGTTTCCAATACAAGAGATTAGTACACCAATGCAGGAAATTTAGGTTACCAATACAAGAGATTAGTACTCCAATGCTTTCCAATGCTGGAGATCTGGGTGTACAATATCGATTTGTCCTCCACTGTTTGTATCAGTTCAAATTTATTTAAAGTATGATGAAGAAGAAAACAAAAATCATGGAAAATTCATTCTGAAGAAGTCTTTCGGCTTCCTATGAAATAATGTCAAATAATGAAGTAGGAGACTGAAATCAATATAACTTTTTTCATTGATTTCAATAACTTTATCAGATATTACTAAATATAAGTAAACTGTTTTCTTCAGGACCCAATATTATACAAATCTCCCCAAAATTTAATGAATCCTCTCTTAAAAATTAGGTGTATGAAAATTGTGTCAATTTGCTGCCATCATAATGAAACATAATATTCATTAATATTAATAAAGCTCAATATGGTCACGTAAGCACTTGACTTCTAGATCAGCTGCCATAATCAAATGCTTATAAAGTGACTTCTAGATCAGCTGCCGTAATCAAATGCTTATAAAGTGACTTCTAGATCAGCTGCCGTAATCAAATGCTTATAAAGTGACTTCTAGATCAGCTGCCATAATCAAATGCTTATAAAATGACTTCTAGATCAGCTGCCATAATCAAATGCTTATAAAGTGACTTCTAGATCAGCTGCCATAATCAAATGCTTATAAAGTGACTTCTAGATCAGCTGCCATAATCAAATGCTTATAAAATGACTTCTAGACCAGCTGCCATAATCAAATGCTTATAAAGTGACTTCTAGATTAGCTGCCATAATCAAGTGATTACAGAGTGACTTCTAGATCAATTGCCATAATCAAGTGATTACAGAGTGACTTCTAGATCAACTGCCATATTGCTTACAAAGTGACTTCTAGACCAACTGCCATAATGATGTGCTTACAAAATGACTTCTAGATCAACTGCCATAATGCTTATGAAGTGACTTATAGATCATCTGCTATAATGAAGTGTTTATGATGAGACTTCTAAATCAACTGCTATAATGAAGTGCTTACAAAGTGACTTTCTGCAATAAAAAATGAGCTCCTTTAATGATCATCCAATTAAATGCATTTTACCAATTGCATATGGTGAGGTTGTAAAATGGCAGACATGTTTTTGGTAATTTGTGACATAGTCTCTGTTGTTATAATTTTAAGTAACTTGCAATTATACTAAATCTGCATGCCCATTAATGTGGCAACTTATTATACAGCATAATATTATAAATGTACATTTTGCAAAAAAGGGAAATGAAAATAGAGCACCTATACCTCCTCCGGACTTTTTTTTACCTAAAACAAAAAGAACTTCTTGTGAAGATGTGTATGACAAGTGACCTGAATATTGAAATAACTTGTCAACATGTTGGGTGGGATTCTCTGGTGGCTGTGTGTCACCGACAAGCCTGTCTATGTTTGTTCAAAGCTGCTGGAAATTCAAAACCAAAATATAATTAACCTATTTTGGCACTTGTAATACTCAAATGAAATGCAAATTTAAAAAAGCCTTGTTTTGTTATTGTTTATTTGATCAAACTGAATATGCCCTGCATATTTTTGTTCTTTCTAATGGGTAGACAATTTAAGGACAGCCTATTTAGTTTCGTAGCTTTATCTGACAAGAGGATTACCACTGATGAAGAATATATATTCTTTAAGCCCAGATGTTCAGAATTATTATGGAAGACATTTTTGTCATCCTTTTACTGAAAAAGAGTTATATTCAGCCTTTAAGCCTTGATGAGGATAAATACATTAAAAGTTTATGACATTTAATAAAATTACACTAAGTATGAAAACCTGAGACCCAGTCTCCAGGCTAGAAGACCAAGAGTTTTGCCAATTATCTGGGAGACCTTTGGAACATATATGTATTAATATGCTGGATGGTGCTGATTAACTATCATGAAATGAGAACATAATATCTGCCCCACTGTATGTGACATAGCTAGTGATATGCCCAGCTGCATCTGCATAACAGTAAAAACTATGGAGACCATCTTTGTATATTTCTAAGATAGAGACTCTCCTATACCCCTAACCTTTCCTGTAACTGCCTAGCTACACGAACTGTGGCACTTTGACCTAACTGAGCAGGATTGGTACAAAACCATTCTTTGAATCAGGAAGGCAACTCTGATTCACTTACAGTAGTTTCATAACTTAGAAGAACATACAACACACTGTCAAATGAAATGTGAAAGAAAGCAATTTGCCTCAAACTGAACAGATGGAAAAATTGCTGTAATCAACATGCCATGGGATAGGCAATTTTGGTAGTTCAAGTGGTTAAGAAATAGTTATGGTAAAGAAGAAACCTATGTTGGCACTAATAACTGTCAAATGGTCAAAACAATTAAAATTTCCATACAACAATTCATTTCAACTATTTGTGATTGAAATTTTAGGGGCTTTTGCTATTATCTGTACCTTGTAGTTACTGTCCTCTGCTTGTGTTATGCATTTTCATGGTAGAATAAATGTTGCTTGGACTAAATTTTTTGCAAAGGAAGATAATTTAGCAATGAATCATACTTTTGCTAGTTTGAAAAGAAATATTTCACAGAATGTGGGGAATAATGAAAGAAAAAAAACATTCACTCATTGATGCTGATTTAAGTTGAATAGGTATTTTTTTTAGTTTTAATAGTACTTTTAAACATTATTGGAATATCATGCAGAAGAAACGGACACAATGAGGCAGCCAATTTACACTGGTCTGGGCAGGTCTTGAACCCACAACCCTTGGATTATGATTCTGACTTAACTGAAGTATTTACCTGAGTCACTTGAATAGGGAGCAGGTTCTTCAGGGCAAATTCCATATTTTAGTCCTTTTTCAGGTACAGTAAATAATGCAAAATTCTGAAACCAATCTAGAGAAATTAGCAAACATAAGTTAACTGAATAGATATGAGTAATTGCTTAAAGATGGTCACTGCTCTCTGAATGAATGAAAAGGTTACAGTGTTGTCATATTTGTGTGCCATAAACTTTATTTTGTTTCTTACCTTGTCTGTATTATACATGCCTAGGGCTACTCCACCACCATCCTGGAAGTCAAAGACTGTATAGTTTAATGGGACACCACCTGAGCTAGGTGTAAATGTGATCTCTAGTTTCCCTGGGCCAGGGACTACAAAGTCTGAGGCTTTGTACTGAAAAGAAAGGCAATTGGATAAACAATCTTTTTATAAATGCAACATAGAACATAATTTACCAATAAATACATTTTTGATTATGCAATTTGAAATTAAACTAGAAAAATGTCTTAACAGAACCAAAGTAACCAACATTGGTGGGATAGTGTTTACTCACCAAGATGCATCCTTGCTCTGCTGCCAAAGGTGCCTAAGAAACTGAACAACAAAGCTAAATTCATCCAAGTCACTAAGGCATGAAATATAAATCACATAACATAATTTTAAAGGCTTATATGGTAGTCCCAAGATGTATCCATACATATAGCTGCATAACTGCAATAGACAACTTCAAAAACAAATAATTTATAGTAAAATATTTATTGGATAATATATTACCCAATCACAATACATTAGGGAAGACTACTACTGACTACTACTGGCTCACAAAATCCAGCCCTCGAAGGCTAAATTACTTTGGTTGAAAGCTAAAACCTAGATGCCCAGCTACGTAGCAGAGTGATCTCCCCTTGATACAGGGATTGGTGCCAAATACTGTCGATTCCTTAGTTAATACTGGAGCAGAAGGCAAACTGCAGGGAGGCTGGGAGGGTGTATGTGATTTATGATTGGGTAAATATTATCGATAAAACATTTTACTAGACAAAATTGGTTTCTTCTTCCAATGCATTATTCAATCATAATAAAGGGAAAATATGTAAGGGGTGGAGGGAGATACATGCCCTTACCATGGACAGACAATCTCCTATCCCCTAAGGTATGTAAGACAACTTATAGATAACCTCACTGGAAAACAGACTCAATATGCTGAGGAGTGGCTTTGAAAGGGAAACATTGTCCCTCCAGCAAATACAGTACAGGTAATGAAGCTGTCAAATGACCCAGAAAGGTAACCTTTTGCACCATGGGTAACGTTCCTCCAGATCGAACTGAGCCTTTTTTTTTTAGGATTGAAGATCTCTGATTAAAACTGGAGAAGTGAACTCAGATCTCAATCCCACAGCATGGATAACAGTTAGAGAACAGTTTCACTCATATGCAATACTGTGGCAACTGTCCTAACGTTATGAGTCAATATGTGATGCAAATTCATTGGTAGGTGGGTATTCTGATATGACAAACAGGTAGCCAACTTTATTCAAGATGAAAGTATCTGTCTTGATATACTGTCCTTCCCTCATATGTTGGCAAAATGAAGTGTGATCTTCCTCTATGCAACAGCAAGGTCTCCCTGAAACACACCTTCAGAGCTTGCTCTTGGTCCTGTAGATGACCTTGATATGAAGTGTCCAGAATAGATGGGAATTATTACAACTATCTGATTACCCATGAATGGTAGCCAGTTCCTGGCAAAGAAAGCAGTGGGATTCATGAGTGATAATGATCCATTTTGTTGCAACCACATGTAGATAGGTCCACCAAAAGGAAATTAATTTGATGGGTTTTTTCCTGCTGATCATAAAAGCTGTGAGGAGGCATGACCTATATGAGAGATAACTAATTAAGCTCCTGAGAACAGTTCAAATGTCTTGCTCAGCCAGGTTATATCCATGATAAATTCCACTTGGGCAAAGATTAAGTGTTATTGGCCAGGTGAAATCCAAAATGAACAGAAGACTGCATAGGCCTTTGGTTTGTCCTGTGTCTCTGCCATGATAAAACATTGTGCAAGTGATCATGGAATGTTAAGTTTAATTATGATTGGTGCTGTTTCTATTTGAAGAGCCATACAAACTTAGCTATTGAGGTATGAATGCATGCATTGGTATAAAATGCTCTTGTGCACTCCAATGAGAACATATTCCAATACATTAATATGCCTCTACAGTGGATGGCCAGCTCACTTGAGGGATTCTCTACCACTTATGAGAACTGTTTGTTGTTAAGGGCATATTTTAATAAGTTCCAGACATACAGGTTCAGTAGCTCTAGGTTGGGATGAAACACCTGTCATCATGGTTTTTAATGCAGATTCTTGATTCCTGGCAATTCTGTTGAAAGACTGATGAGGTTGATCCAAGATTTCTCATTTGAGTGAAGTAATTAGGATGAGGAGACACACTCCAATTCTTCTGAGGTGATAGATATATATAAAAGTGTGTGTATACATACATATATAATTGTATACACACACACACACATATATATATATATATATATATATATATATATATATATATATATAAGTATATATATTTGATCATTCCAACTGACAGAAAGAGTATCAATTATCCACCCTTTGAATCAGGGACTGCTCAGATAAAGGTCACGATTTTGGCATTCCACCTTGTCACCAATAGGTCCATCATAGGTCAATCCCAACGACCATCTTTTGAATGAAAACTGAGGGTTAAAGGGATTATTCTATTTGTATTAGTTCCTTCTTGCAGGACAACAAGTACACCAATACATTAGCCAGCCAAGGATATGCTAAACTTAAAACATGGATTTGTCACTGAGGACATCACTTTAGAAATACCAAACAAGAATATTTTCTGGGGAATAATTTGCAAATTGAGGTAAGTCACCAGAGTGGAGTTGTCAGACATAATGAGAACTCCATTCCCATGTAGGTTCTCTAGCCACCAATGAAATGCTTTCAAAACAGCTTTCATCTTGAGAATCTTGATATTTAAATAATAATCCTGAGGGGTTCACACACCGATGGCATGGCAAAATGGTAGGAGATTTGCTCCCCCAATCCACCATGTTCATATATCTTTGCTGATCATACTTGCCAGAGGTTGTACTTGCAGAAGTATCCCCTAAACAAGTCCAGAGTTGTATTTGAGATGCAATCTCATGTTGTGCAGATTGTGAAAGTTGGCCCAATGGTCAAAAAGTTGGGCCTCTATTTGGAAAACAAAATCATTGTTATGGGAGCCCAAGTAAACAACCTAGGACTATGATATCTACTGCAGCACTGAGCAAAACTCAGCAGGCAAACAAATTATCTAACAGAAAGATTGCTCCTTATAGACAAAATCTTGAGAGGGTATGAGCACAGGGATGTCTTTGCTGACAAGAAAATTGAGAAAGAGGAGGAAACACATGAAATCATATCTTGCTTCAAAATATAACTAGCCTGCTGTTTTGTAACCTGTTATAGGCAAATAACAGAACTCTGACAGCCATCTGAGTGGAGATGTGAAAGTCTAAGCTGTTTGTGTAGTCTTCACAATGGATAGCATTATAATCCACTGCGAAGCTAAGAGAACAGAAGAGTTGACTGAATGCACTTAGGTTGATGACCAAGTGATAAATGCTGCACTGTAGCTAAATAACTCTGGACAAAGGTTTAGGAGGTGTGCAGATTGTGATACCAAGTACCCAAGAAACCATTTGTGATGGAAGGAAGTAATGTATCCTTGGTGTCTTGTTGCGAATTCCATCACCTAATCATTAAAGAGGAGAATAGATGATGAAGGTAAAAGCACAGCTTGACCTATTAAGGTCTTTAAGAAAAGGGGAGGTAGAGAGCACTGGATCTCATTCCACCTTAAGTTAATAGCTGCTGTTATGGCTATGCCATAGCATATTGGGCCCCTGTGTTACAAATTGGGCCATTCTGTAAACATGCTCCCATGTTCTTCTGTGAGATTCAAGGTGGGAGAAGGCAAGTTATTCTACTGTCCTGAAGTTACAAATCAACTCAGGGGTATCCAAAGGAAAATCTGCATGAAGGCATTTGCAAGAAAATACTTCCACAGATGCTTGGAAATTGAAGAACCAGAATGTTAGCAACTTTGTCAGATTGTGGAAGAATTGAAAGTAGATTCTTCTGTAGACTATCATCAACTGATGCCAGAACTGTAGACCAGGTGAGCAACGTATAGGAAACTCTGATGGGAATGAGCAGAAAACTTCTTCAGTCCAAGTCTGCAAGACTGTGTTTCACTCATCACTGTAAGATCAAATAACGTTTTCATCATATTTTTGTATTACAGTAGAGAAGCAGGTCTCGTTTGCTACATGCAAAGTAGTTAGAGAAGAATATCAAAGATGGCAGCTCAATACACTTGCAGCATGTTGAGTTAGATCCTGTAACTTCCAAGGTGTCACTAAGTAGATGCTTCCTTTGGGTGGCAGAGGCTTGAGGATACGTGACAAGAAAACTGAGGCACCAAGATGGACATCATACACCAGAAGTGTCTACATGTGCTGTGTGACTTAGATTGATCCATGTGAGTGCTTTCATAACCTGGACATCATCCACAGGAAGTGCGACAGCACTATGCAGGCAAAACTGATCCATGAGTGCCTGCATAGGCTGGGCATTGTCTGCAGAAGTACTTAGCAGCACTATGTAGGATAGTCTGATTTATAACTGGTTTCATGGATACTGCAGTACTAAACTGGGCATCGCACACAGAAAGTGCCTAGCAGCACTATGCGAGTCCTGGAACCGAACAAGTTCGTTTTCTGTGGTCATGCCCCATTGTGATCAGAGCTATATGGCCAAATCTTGTTGGAAAGGAACAAGACCATCTTGACTGGCATGTGTCTTTCCAGTTTTTTCCAGTTCTTGAGGCTGAGACAGGGTATGGGATGTTGGTCCATGTAGCCAGTTTGTAATTCTGATATGTGAGACTGTAACTGAGGCTGTTGTTGCTCTCCATCTTGATTCCCAAGAAGTAGAATGATTTTGAACCCTTGCATGCAAGCTGATATTTTTGTCCATCAATCTATGTTTCTGTGCTTTCCCCTTAGTATCCAAAGAATCACCTTCCACTGACTTCTGTTCATAATATGCAAGACTGATGCATAATTAAGGAATGACAACAAAGAAAACTACACATGTTGAGTGGTTGTCAGAATGGTCCATGGTTTAAATCTGTAAGACAAAACAGAGCAGACGATATATGTAGTGTAGTGAGTGTCTTGCTGTATGAACTTGTGAGTGTCCATGAAGAGTTACCCAATATGATAAATACCTGCAGTGGAGCACATGTGGAATGTACAGGTATTAAATTAGTGCATCACCATTAACATTTACAAGGTGGATGCTAAATAATCAATTATAATAGTAACAAGTAACTTCGAGGAAGGTCAGTTTCGACTGCCTATACAGGTAAAATCACTGACGCGTCACTGCATGAAGTGGAGGCCAAATAATCAATTCTAGTAACAACTTACCCATCAGAAAGCCAATCTTTGAGTGACTATACAAGTAAATTCACCGAAGAATGCTGCATGAGCTGGAAGCTATTGTGTAAACCAAGCATAGGATACTTACATATACTTACCCGACCACGGCAGAAGCTATTCAGTAACATAAACAAGTTTTCTATATTAAGCACAAAACCTGTTCATAAAAAAGGAACTGGAACATCATTATTGATACTTACTAAGTAGTTGCTACAATACCTATTATGAGAGAATATTACCTAAAGGAAAGGCCCAATGATGTTCTGTACAGGTAGAAAACTTCCAAACTGACTATAACGGATTTTGCATAGCCTCTCTGTCTTTAGAAGGCATGCTACTTTACATGAGCAGAAGTAGTAACTGATTCTTTCACAGGATTTGGCACCAAAATCAGTATTAAGGAAAGATAATTCTAACTGCGACCTGGGAGGGTTGGATTTGCAAGGTAGTAGCAGTTCTCTCTAATATATTATGCTTGTGTAACTTATCTGAAGAACAAATTGGCTTAAATGCAAATCTGAACCCAAGTTACTGAGGAATGAAATATAGGTCACTGAGATAAATTTTCTTAAAATAGTGTTAGTACCAAGATGCATCCAAAGCAAAAAGCTGCATTATTCTTAAGCTAACAATGCTTCTGAAACAGACCAACAGTAAACATAAAGTTACTGACCATTTTCCATTCATGTATCCATGCATGTGATGGAACCAGGATTTCAAACTAGTACACTTAAAAAAAATTGATCAGTCATTTGATTTCTAAACATTTTTCAAGGGGACTGAAAATAAACAAGTGCATTTTTGGCCATAATATGTATTATCTTAATAGTATAAGAAAATAGCAAGTTTTGAACATAAATCAGATTCAGGTTCTGATGGCAATGTTGCAATATTAAGTCAGTATATTGTCAATTAATGAAAAAAGAAGACTTGTTTAAATGTAAAATCTTTACAAATATATTTTCAATAACATCTATAAAAAGCATTTTTAGTTTCCTTCACAAGAACTGTCTGGTGATCACTGATTGACATCCACTGTGATTATTAAGCTTCACATTTAACAAGCTCTATATATTGACTTCTGGTTTAGATTTTCCCCTGTATTATCCTGCAATAAGTGTTACATCACTGAATATCTGGCCACATGAAGAGAAGTATTCTGCAACTGGACTTCTGCACGGCTTCTTTGTCATCCAATAATCAGATCTGAGAAGATTGATCTTTCTGTGTATCTCTAGTTACTTAGTGACTTAATGAAGGCTACAGATCTTACATTTATGAAATAAATTACATTCTCTGTTTTGCACAATCATTCTGTTTGGACCATGCTTTTTGCCAGTCGCTGTGCTGGTCTCTATCATATATTGACAGGTTTTGCACCTTTTATCGCCACAGGGCCAGAATTACTAGGATGGTCTTGGTGAATGATTGGCGTTAGCTTCGCCCTCACTAGGATGTCTTTAGAAGACTATATGACTAGAAAAAGACAACCACGCACAAATAAAACCATCATCTTTTTTTGCAGCCAGCATATTTTCATTTAAATAATATTTTAAATTTGCTTATTAATTACCCAATAGTCTACAATTACTACTAAAATAATGAAATATCCTAGAAATAATTTGAGGTTACACAAATTTAAAAAAAAAACAACAACAAAAACAGATGGAGGTATGGCTCAATATAAAATATTTGTCAGCATCAGCATCCAGTTGAAGTCAACTACTTGAAACATCAAAACTTTCAAGCTTTTATTCCTGAAAAATAGTCATGTAAAATTTTGTACTCTCAATGCCTTTTGTTTTCTGTTTGTCTTGTCTGTGTTTTGTAATCGCCTTTGAAAAAAGACTAAAGAGTCGAAAGCACTTAGGCTAGTTAGAAACTACTTTTGCACTGTTTGCTGTCAGTGTATTGCACTTATCTATAAAAAAAATTGACACACACGACCCCTTGCTGGATCCAAAGTGCTTGAAAAGACTGTTATTCACCATATGAGTTGTATTATTCTTATATATATATATACATACACACTACAAACAATAAAATAACATGGCATTTCAAGTGGTGATATAAAGCAAACTGATATACCAATACTATTGGTATATTAAATTGTGATCTGCCCATGGCGTAATAATATGAATATATAAACATTCTTTCAAATGCAAGCCTATAGGTCAATGATGAATTTCTACTCATTCATTAATCATAAATGCTATATGAAAATAACAATAAAAAGTATTAATAGTCTGTTTTCTAAATTAAATTAAAATGGTACACAATTTCATCAGAATCCTTTCTTTTTTCCATTCCCCTCTCCCCTCTTGTGCATACAGGACAAAGTAAGCAAAAATCTGGAGTGAGAAAGAAAAACATACTGCACTGGACGAAAACATTAAAACTGAACTTGTACCAAATAACCTACAGTGATATGGTTTGTCGTAACAACACGTTTAAGCTTTCCTAGGGAATTTATCTACTTGTCATAAAAAAATTTCATTAAAAGGAAACTTGGCAAGCCTCATTTTCTTTTAATGAAACATTTATATATCTCGTGGTATATCACTGACAGAGTGTACATACTATATATATATATATATATATATATATATATATATATATATATATATATATATATATAGTCCTACCCACTTATATCGACATCACTTATGTCGACAAACTGCCTATTTCAACAAAAAAGCAAAGTCCCAGTCCCTTGGTCTACTATTACTACCAAAACTGTCATGCTTATATCAACGTCGGGATAAAAAATGAATGCACATGTCGACAGAAGCCCTTGGTCCCAGCTTGAATAAATCCTTTGTTTTCTAATCATTTATGTCGACAAGCTGCCAGTTCCGACCCATACTTTGTTCAACAATTAGTTGATCTTGCTGCCAGGCTATAATATTCCTGCCTAATCATTTATGTCAATCAGCTGCAAGTTCTGACAAATGCTTCGTTCAACAATTAGTTTATCTTGCCACCAGGCCTTAATTTTCCCGCCTAATCATTTATGTCGGCAAGCAGCCAGTTCCGACCTGTACTTTATTCAACAATTAGTTGATATTGCCGCCAGGCTTTAAAGTCACAGTCAGATAAAAAAAACCAGGCTTTTGTTTGGTCCTATAAAGTTGGCCTCTCGCAGGGACTTAAATAAAAGCAGTGAAATCTGACTGATTCTTGCATTTTCCAAAGTGATCGCTGATTAAAACAAGTTCATTGTGCTGTGAAAGTTGCCTTTTTAACTTTATTTATATTTATGATGGCTACTAATGACAGTGTAAAATGCAGATTAAATTTACAGTCTCTGTAAACTAAATATCTGACTGTTAAAGATGTCTTTGAAAAAATTTCTATTAAACTTAACACCACATCTGGATGGATGAAAGCTGCTGAGTCTATAAAGAATGACTACATTGAAGGTAACTGCGCTCCTCAAAAGAAGAATCAGAAGACTGCTAAATTTGAAAATTTGGAGGAGGCCACAACAAAATGGTTCAATGAAACCCACATTGCCAATTCCACCTTATCCATAAATTGTGATATGATCATCGAAAAAGCGAAAGAATTTGCGAAAAAACTTATTGCAAACCAACTCGTTGACACGTTTTCATTTCCCTGTGAAAAGCCCCATCCTCTTGATAGCCTCAATAAGATGGGAACAGACAGACCAAAATCTAGGCCAATTTAAGTACATGTACTTGAAGCATGTAAAAAACAACTATGCAACCATGTGCCAACATTGAATATCATAATGAATGTTAGTCATATGAGGATGTGATGAATGCAATATTTAATTGTGGATTTTATTACACAAGGGTAACCAAAATGTAATCTGTCAATATACAAAGTGTATTTCACACTGGTTTTGTCTTCATGTACTCCAAATTTCCATTGTTTGTTCTCTCAAAGTGTAAATGCTACTCACTGACAATAGGTCACCCCTTACTGACGAATTTAACTTGTATCTTTTTTCAGACCCCCCCCAACATTTATCTCGACATCCCCATGTTGAAAATATTTCCTTGGGCCAAAGGATGTCGACATAAATGGGTAGGACTCTGTGTATATATATATATATATATATATATATATATATATATATATATATATATATATATATATATATATATATCAGGCTATTTGACATAACAGGGCCTAATGTTTATAATTTCAGTGCATACCTGGTCTCCATATGCATGGCGCCCTATTATGATACTTTTGTTCCAACCAGGAACTAAACGAGGAATGTTTTTACAGATAATTGCCTCCCGGAACACTGTGCCTCCCAAGATATTACGGATTGTGCCATTTGGTGAGTTCCACATCTTCTTCAACTTAAATTCTGAAATGCAAATTAAACTACTGATCATATGGGGAAACTTCAGTTGAATTCTAGTTTTACTAAGGCATCTGTTCAATTTATTTATTGTTAAAGAGAACTTAAATATAATAGCTTACATGTCAACAATTGGCTACCATGTTTAATGAACAACTTTCAGTTACTCAAGTTTGACTATCCGCAACAAGACTTAGCTAAGCAGTGACACTCTCATCAAACTATCGCTTGCTGAATTGCAACTTGAGTCATGCAAGCAAGAATTATAACTTAAAATAAAGTGCCCCATAGCCATGCAGGCAAGAATTATAACTTAAAATAAAGTGCCCCATAGACATGGCTTTTATGTATATTTATTTGGTTATCTGCTGGTGTAGAACCCATCATATTTTCAAACAGAGAGGAGAATTCCTGTCCCCCCACTTTTATTAACTTCAGTTTATAAAACAGATTCTTGGTTTGCAGGAATAACAATTATATGGTGAAGGATAATATGAAATATTATATGAGATATATTATGGAACTTTTGCATCAAAACAAAAGTATTTACACTAACATGATAATCACCTAGGATATAAAAATGTATCCAAAGCCAGAGTTACGCCCATTTTCTCATGGTCACAGATAAAGCAGATGAAAGTACACAATCCAAAATTCATATCAGAATAAAGGTAGACTTGCAAATATTGTATAAAAATTATTCTTAATTTCACCTGCAACTGCTCATATCAATAGAGATACTGTTACTTCAACTGACTTGTGACTTCTATGCTATTTAATTGAATTTATTAGTACAATTGGAGAGATCCAGATCTGTTGTCTCAAAATGAGCTGGCATAACCAAGTTATGCAATTTACTTGAAATCATTAGTACATCTAATAGCCTAGACCCAAAACTATTACCTTCTACAGGGCTCAAATTTAACACAAATTTCTTTGTACCCAGAAGGACTAGTATACTGAGAAATTTACTAGTCTTACCAAATCTTTAATAGTCCTGTCCACAAAACAATGTCACACACTTGTATTGAGATTAACAACAATTTTATTTCATAAATAGCATTATCATATTGAATGCAGAAGTACAGAAGTATAAATCCTGCTTCAAATCATCAATCACTCAATTCATATTTCTTGTTTCTCAAGATAATCTGGATCCAATTCCAGAAAAGGATCCAGGTGTCCTTTCTCGTCCTCTACCTGCACTTGGGGTCCATATGGGGTTTGTTCTGGTCTCCTTACCCATCTCCCTAAAATATTGCAGTGCAGTGATGATCACCTTCGGGATCCCTTCTGCCTTTTCTACACTATCAATTGGCAGGAACGATGATTTAATCTCTCCTCCTTTGCAAATTCTTATATATACAATTTCCTCCTCATGAATTGTACAGGCAGTACAACTGTCACACACTACTGCAAGAAACATTGCTTCATTCACACCATCGACACATTTCTGCCTTTCTCTTTCAGCCATGCAGAGAGTAAATGTAACAACCTGTTTATCATTCCTGTAAGTCATCAACTCCTGTCATCTCATCCAGCTGACACATCATCAGAAAATCAGTGAAGGGTCTTCTGTTCTTTATGATAGCATGTGCATTTTTAACAAATTAACACACTGGTCAAACACATTCCGATTTAAACTTTCCAAGATCTTACCAGCAGACGATTCTTCTGGTGGTATCTGCATAGCTGCTTTTCTCTATATACGTTTACCGATTCAATTTTAAAATTCGAACAACCGGCAACAAAACTGGATGTTTTCTCTCTTTTTGTGAATTCCGTACACCAATTACTATGGATAAAGTTCTTTTCTTCATCATAATTCAGCCATTCCCTGTCTTTTGTCCATGGCTTCTGAAATGTTTGATTATGCTTTTCCCTATCATAAGAATTATTCCTGTCTTTTACATCAGTTTCATTCAACTTTTGTTTTCTTCTGGTGGCTGAACACCTTCTACAAAACGCCACATTTTGCCTGTTTTATAAGGAGGGAATTGTGCCTCGTGTTGAAATACGAGATGTTACAGTATAGCTGATGCAAATTAGTTAAAGCAAGAAAAGGAATGGCAGTGTCCTTCATATCAGAAAGTCAGAGCAAGAGACACGTTTCAAAACACGTGCCTTTGCCCCAACATCCCCTAAAATTAAATGGCCTCTGCCTAATAAAGACTTGACTTTGCCGGATGTTCTGCAGGATCAAAGCAGTGACTATTGTAAACACTGTTATAAAATATTAGCATCAGAAGATAATTTTAGTTTCAGCTTGGAAAAGGTGTGTTCCCACCAAACGAAGCCATGTGACTTGGCAAGTTGTATTTAACAGCTCCAATTATGGTCTCATCATTAATAGTGTAAGTTTGGTAATTTTTCCTAATTAATCAGACTTCACTGTATTGCTGAAATTAATAATAAGGCGGAAAATTTTCAAATCTTATATGCCCCTGCTCAGAGATTTTAATTCCCAACAAATATACGACATTCTGCTTGGATATCTTCAGGTGTATTCAATTATTTGTTCATTCTTATAAGGGAAAAAATATAAAAACTACTTTTTCATCATAGAAAAGGTAGTTGTATGGAATGGATGTCAATAACGTAATCGTAATAAATTGATCTAACTCTTATAATTATTTCGATGCAAATGTAATATATGCAGTTTCCCATTTGTAACTTGGAGCGTTTGGCAAGCGAGCCAAAAATAAACTTGCACAAACAAACATGCAAACTAATTTCTATGAATAGTTTTTGCCGTGTTCTTTTGTGTGGTATACCCCTTTGTAGTTTGTCACTGTGGTCGAGTAAATAAAGGGTGATACCACGTCATTTTTCATTTAATTCGTTATCAGGATCAATTACCAAAGTTCAGTTGTTAATGACGGGACTATAATTGGAGCTGTTAAGTGAAATACGTAAAATTGGATGACTCCCAACACACGTTTCAATGGCAGAAATTGACTTCATTTTCTCATGCTAATACTTTATGACTGTGTTTACAATGGTCGCTGGTTTGATTCTATAGAACATATGCTGAAGTCAAGTCTTTATTAGGGAATGGCATAAACAAATGCTGTCTGTTGATAAACGAAACTTAGGACTATTAACATTATGAAAGTTACTAGTCTGACAGGAAATCTACTTGCCTTGGGCTAGCGGACTACCGCTAATTTCGAGCCCTGTTCTAATAAGCTGGCATATCAAAGTCTATGCTGCGTACTTGAAACGAATGATCAACAAACAGCATTGACCCAATGCATATAAACTAATGTATCAGAGTGCATGATGTTTACTTAAAATGATTTGTAGAACCAAGAACAATACCCATATATGTTAGTGGATCATGTGATGGTAGATTAGGGTAACTGTTGTTTGCAGTTTTTGCACATTATACATATAAAGTACACTAGAATATTTTAATGTTAACATATGATTGTGAAATAGCTCACCCTCAACCCTTCTCTCATCTGGTGTAATGGTAGCACACTTGATCCCAACATTGTATTTCTTGACTGCATTAGCTGCATCAATTGTGACTGGAATGAGAGAAAAAACAACTACCAATAGATGTATAGGACATTCTGACTATTGATTTTACATGAAAATTATCTTAAAGCTTAAAGCATTATTAATACAAATATTTTTCTTGAGCTCTACTTGAACTTTATACCAGACAGAGTAGAATGTACACATAAAATGCATGTTCTGTATCTTGTAGGCATTCTGTGAAATTGTACTTAAAATCTCTTTCCATCTTTCATTCATTAAAGAATGTTAGCACAGCCAAAAATAGCGTGTACTGGACAAACATCATAAGCAATAATATGTGATTTGCCTGTTATTTTCTGGGTTTACCAAGGATTCAGTGCTCAATTAAAAAGCTTTTTTATAGAAACAAATCTGTGTACATGTTTTTAATTATACTTAATTACTCCATGTATATCAATGATGTCAGCGATGTATGTTAATACTATGAACCATTCTACAACTTAACAGTACATTACAAACAGGCAATCAGTTATTTGTGGGGGAAGGAGAAGATAAGCATATATTTACATATGAACATGAGTAAATGAATATTAATGTTTAATGGAGAGAGAGAGAATGTTTTATCTTATAAGCATATCATCCAGTACTACATTTCCTACACAATAATAATGGTCTGAGTATTGGACATTGCAAGGTAGTACAAAAACAATTATTAGTATATGCTGATTTTTTTCTGTTAACTTGACATACATTGTCACAATCGTGCAATACTACCCGATACTGAACTTGCATGCAAATATACATATTGCATTCACATGCAAAAAGGAACTACTTTCTATTGTAAACAAACAATGGACGCAGACACCAACACTTTTGATTTTGTAAACAAATCATGTACACTCACGTAGTAGACGTTTTACATTGTGGTTGTTTAAAAATTGTTTCTGAATGAAGTAAAGCAGATGTTTCATTGACTACCACATACTAGCTGTTTTGGCACATTCCGCGTTAACTTTTTGATACAATGTTTCGGATTTAGGCTAGCTATATAATAGACACAAGAAAGGGTCCTCACAAATAATATAAAAGTGACAAGGCATATACTGTCTTCTTTAGCTGGTGATAAGAATGGCAAAAAACTATACTTACAGTTTTACATCCTAAATTTCCTCAAAATGTACTTGCTTAGTTCTGCAAATCCGAATTACATGAGCCATGTCATAAGTTATCAATCTTGATTACACATTACGAAATTGTACTCTAATTTTGAATAAGTGCAATTACATCCTCCTTACTGCACTCAAAATAAGCATTAAATTCCATAGTGTCTGTTTGATAATTGTAATTGAAAGACATATTTTTTTCACATTATGATTTCAAACATTCAATGACAAACAGAAACACATTTGCAGATGTCAACATGGGTGAGGTCGGATAGGTATGTTGGACTAGAGTCTGACTGTGAAACATAGCAGAGAGAACAAATTTTGTGTTTGATTCTGGATCGAATGGATAGCCAGTGTAGGGTACAGAGCAGTGGGGAGGTGTGCTCTGATCGTGGTACTCTAAAGATCTGAGCAGCTGTTTTTGAACTTTTTGAAGTTTCTGGAGCAGATTTTGAATCAACCAGACAGAATTGAGTTACAATAGTCCAGTCTTGAAAGTACTAATGAATACGAAAGTGTTTTAGTGGCATCAACTGAAAGATATTTGCAAATTGAGCTGATGCGTCTCAGCTCAAGATAAGCAGCCTTGCATATGTTCATGACATGTTGGTGCAATGTGAGAGTACTGTCCAGAGTAACACCTAGGTTTCATACTGATTGTGTGAATTTAATGTTGGAGTTGCTATTTATTGTTTGAGATAAAGGATGTGAATGAGAAAGTCTTTGTTGTTGTGATCAGAATGGCCTCAGTTTTATCATCATTCATCTGCAGCTTGTTACATGTCATCCATGATTTCACATCAGAAATGCACCTCTCTTGGTGAAAATTCTGTTAAAGTACCGAGTTTGTTTGTTGAAACAGGTCAATTTTTGACAATGTAATTACGATGAATACTAAATATGTCTTCACTAGAAGTGAGTCAAAAATGATTCTGAAACAGGTATCTTTATACTGAATCTATTTTTTATATAAAATTATTAAGTTGTCGACACAATGATAGCTATCATAAACCTGTTTTAACTCATTGTGTTCATTTAATTTGAAGTCAGTAATATGATCACATTTACTGCGTATCTATAATGTTAAATCTGGCCAAAACGTATCCATTACTGAACATTCTCAGAAGATGCTAGAAAGAGACTCGGGTGAATTTTAGCCAAAATTATCAGTTTAAATATATGTCAAGTACATGTAAGTGTTAACTGAAAGTATCAGATGTAAAAACCTAAACTGGGACCATCAGAGATTAGGAAGTTTAATCACTTTAACAGACTAAAGGAAAGTGAAAACAATTAATCATAGGAAATAGGTGAGAGGCTGTTACTAACCAACATTTTGTAAATGCTTTGGCTTTTTTATATGTAGAGATGGGTAACAATAAAATATTTGTACAGCAGTGTGCCATTGTAAACCTATTCCTACCATGGTACATACCCCAGTATACCACGATTATATTACAGTAAAATAATTTGCTATGTGTATGTCAATTAGTGCATAAAAAATGTAACTATGTTGGTATGAGTCTGCTTTCACTATAGCTGATACCATGTCTAGGAGACTGTGCTGACACTGCCTTAAAATACAAAATGACTGATTCACCAACATAGTAAGTTATATGAGAAAACAACGAGTGCATAATACAACAATACTGTTTAATGATGAAATTCAAACTATAATTAATTTCCTAAAATTGCTTTATAATGATCTGGAAGATAGGTTAACATTCATTGTTATTTCAGAAATATGTAACTTATGCATCAGACTGAAAATAAAATAAATTGTTCTCTTAACAGACATCAGCACTGCTTTAAATGCATTATTATAGTTGCTGTTTTTTTCTCTTCAATCATTTTGGAAAGAGAAACCACCACTGTCATCTTTTCCTCTGCTCTTCTCCTAAGAGCATTTGACTCTGTGACAAACACAATGAGTACTTTTAACTCTGCTTCTTCTGCCTTCTGAATAGAACATGCATGCAGACTGGCAATGTCAGTTTCAAGATGCAACTTTCTGGCTTTAAGTTCTTTAACTTCATCCATGGCTAACACCCGCTTCTTTTCTGATTTTCTCCTCATGCTACTCCTCTATTTTCTTCTTATCCAGATAGGCATGGTACGTATATCTTGCCGAGGAGGCATATATATCATTTCACTGCTAATGATGATTTCCAAAGGTCTACCTGCTTTTCTCACTGTGTCAATGATTAGCCTTTGAGCTCTGAGGCTTTCTCTGTTGAGGTTCTCAACAGACACTTGTTTGTTGACAGAAAATCCTCTCTCCACTGTTGCCTGCCTTTGTGACAACAACATTTTCTGGAGAACATTCCAAAGTTCAACATATTCCTTTCATTTGGAAAGCACAGAATAAAACACTTCATCAAGGCTGTCATCTGTTCTAATGAAGCATTTCAAGGGATGATTGTCTCAGTGGATAACTTCATCCACCAATTTTCCATACTGAGTCAATATCAAACATGATTTTTGTCTTCCATAAAAAAGCTGAAAATATTTTAAGGGGGTGTTGGGGGTCATCACTCAACAGAGTCTCGAGGGGCATTGCCCCTAATCTGGGGAACCAGGGTGCCTAAGGACCCTGGCCAGAAAAGCATTTTACAATCATAAAAAACTGCTTGTGGTGCAACTTATGTCATAATATAAAACAAAATAATCATTCAAAAAACTAATAAACTTACCAAAAATGTTCAACTTAACTTAAATAATTTCACAATATTTATTGTCACATGAATTTATTTTCCAATACTACTGATGCAGAAGTTTTTTCATGTGCATATCAATGTTCACAATAATTTGTCAATTTTTGCAGCAAATATATTATATTTATCTTTTTTCATAACAATTCTGAATAATAAACACCCAAGTTCATCAACTATATACAAATAATCCCATACATTCACTTGTCTTTTTCTCCAAAGGACACAACCGGTTGATATGCCTGTCGAGATTTTTTTACGGCTTTGGCAAAGATTTCTTTAGCCTTGCTTTTTGTCACCACTGACTTTTTTTGGCTCAGTGTGCAATCATTTCCTTTCCTTCTCAATGAGAGCTTTTTTCCTTTCAAGCTGGTGCTTGTATTGGCAGCATGCAGTACACACATTCTGACAGACGGCTTCATCT
The DNA here is from genome assembly GCA_028554795.2 of Sinohyriopsis cumingii. Classification (NCBI taxonomy): domain Eukaryota; kingdom Metazoa; phylum Mollusca; class Bivalvia; order Unionida; family Unionidae; genus Sinohyriopsis; species Sinohyriopsis cumingii. Next base: position 10,994,892 of record CM068834.1, on the reverse strand, counting down.
GTTCTCTCAAGCAAGAAATCTTTCTTTTTATAATAAATAACTGCACTTTTTCCAAGTGCCTTCTGAGCTTCAATTTTTTCATATGCAGCTTCTTTTGTAGTGCTGTTCCAAACTCTTCCAACCACAATTACCTTAATTCAGATTTCTTATAAAATGACTGATTAAATTTCCATCAACTTTTCGCTCCAGCCATTCCCATTTCCATACATTTTTTAAACCTTTATTTAAACTTTTGTGTCATGGTCTCTCTCAACAATTCGGGATGCCATAATTTGCAAGCATGCTTCTTCTTTCCATTGCCATCAGTTTCCATTACATGAAGATTCATTAGATGAATTTAAACTTTTGACCAGTCAGAATAGTCTTTATGAGACTTGTGCTAACTAATAAATGAAACAAATACTTTACAAGGGTTGTTGCAGAATGGGACCGGACATACCGTTTTGAAAAACCCCGGATCAGAGATGATATAAAAAACGGACTATATCAAGAAAAATCTGATTCAAGTCTGCAATATTAAATCACATCAGGACTCTACTTCTACTCCTGCCTCACACATAATTCTGAGGACCCTATGGAGTTTTGCTTGTCCCTTTTCCTTATCTGATTCTGATTGCACAAGGCTAAGATCAGCCAAGGACATGTTTTTCACCAACGGATATTTCAGAAGTGACTTCTCAAACCATCTACCATTGCAATCATAAAGTCTCTGCATGCTGTTCTGAAAGCAAAGCTATACCTGTCTGAAGCTCCTGCCTTTAACAATGTTTGTGAAGCTAAAAAGCTAACATTAACTTTTCCTGCATCAAGGAAATTCTCTTTCTTATCAAACCTGGACACGATTTCAGGTTTCATATAACGTGACATAAGGTCTTTCACTAAAACTCCCAGGGCTGTGGCAAGGAATGGAAGCACAGGTTTATCCATTTGGTAAGCCTCCAAAAAGGGTATTGCAGTTCTGGACTTGCAGGTTGGTACTGTTCATCTTTTTATTCTTCACAGTTGAACAAAAGTCAGTGAGATGAGGCAAAAGAAAAATGACCCTCTTTGCTGATTCAACATTCTCAAGCCACCTGAAACAAAGAAAATCATATTTGGTTAGATTAAAACAGAAAAGAATTAAAATATACTAACTGAAATAAAACAAATAAAAAAAATAATTAAGGTAGCAATGAGAACTTGAATTCTGTTTCAATACCAAGTAAGTTATATTAAAAAAACTTTCAGAAATGAAGTGAATTAAAAGAGTAAAATAGACTATCAATAGACATCTAGTAAACCATACAAAACTTCATACCTGTGTTTACAATACTTCTATGGAAATACAATTAATCCTGTAATGTCCATGAAATCTTGTCTTCTTGTTGGTGAATCATGGTATAGGTGGTACACACTGCTCAGAAGAGTTTCCAAATTCCAGGGTACTGCTGCACGGCCACTGCAAAATGCATTATGCATAACATGAAGTCCACAGCTACCAACTTCTAACATTTTCAGGGGTGCCGAATGAGAAATATGTGACTGCAACAAGTCATACAATTTCCAATTAACTGCTGGTCCATCCACTGACAGCTGTAAAAGACCATTATACTCTAGGTCAGACAAAATGGGCTCAAACTTGTCAACCAGATCTTCAGCACAAGCAGACCAAGAAATTGAGAAGTGATATAAGATGTACTGATTTTGTTGCAGTCCCATATCCATACATACAAGTCCATCTGCTTCTCCTGCATATCTTTGTTCAGAGTCTCATCAAACAGAGGGACATACAAGTTGGACTCTCTCACTATTAGAAAAATAAGGTGCTATTCCAACCACACCAAGATAGGCTGCCTTGCTTTCACTGCCTGAAAACTGTTCAGCAATTGTACTGTCAGAAAACATTGCTTTGAAAATATTGTTGATGCCCTTGCATGAGTTTAGTCTGTAGTGGCTGTGAATACATTTCAATGTCCAGAGAAATGTGGCCTGTAGTACTTCAGATTTAATGCAAAAAGTTTTTAATCTAGTCTTTAAAGTAGAAGCTGATAGAGCTGATTTGGTAGGCTGCTTTGTACTCATCATGCCATCTGCTGCTGGCTGTGAAAAGTATCCACTTACTGGTGTGACTTGTTTTGCAGATTTTTTAGTCTGTTGGTGCTTGTATCCTAGAAACAAAAGTAAATGTCATTGCTAGACTATCAAGCATCAGTCAAGAATTTTATCACAAGTCAATAGTGATGACCCAGTATCAAAGCAATTACATCACTTAGTTTAATGAATTTATTAAAATGGATGTTCAACCTTCATTTCTTTATTAAACCAAGGAACATTATTATGTAGAACAAAATTTTTGAAAATGATTTTTATCCAATCAATTGTGTTAAATAAACTGATGGTATAAGTAAATTTAAACGGGCTCTCTTTTCAGTTTGCATGTCTACCAAATCATTAAATTAACAGTACCTTATTTTATACTGGAAGAGTTATCATTATTTTGCCCAGAACTACCAAAAGCTTATACCTCTGCATCTTTGTTCCACTAAATGAAAAGTGTGTAGTTATTATGTGCTAATTTGCATCTTACCTTTGGCAAGACTTGTAAGGGTCCCTTCTCCCATCGAAACCAAGCTGATTGTCTTTTTACACGATGTACAAAACGCCGATCATTTACACGTTTTATTCTTTCTCAGCCATTCCTTGTATTTCTCTTTTTCAAGCCAGATATTGTTGAAAGAGCAAAGACCTGGCATTTTTAAACACAAGTGAAACAAAACTGAAGACGTAAATTGACGGAACCAATTTTAAATCCTCGAGAGTGAGTTACTTTCGAGAACTTTCTGCAAAGAGTGAGCACTTGTTCAATGTAACCAAATTCAATTAGCTGTAGTCTTGTGGTTAAAAAAAACTGTGAACCAGTGTAATGAACATTTCGATTTGCCAAAGCTGATGGACTCATCTAATCAAATTGAATGATTCATCAAAAGAAAGAAGCCAAGAAAAACGACTACATCCGAATCTAATGAATTTAGGCAATTTTATTTGTGATTATAATAATAATAATCTTAATGAGGACTTAGTATAGCACCTAATCTTTAGAAGCTCTAAGAGCTTTATAACATTAGATAACACCTAAAAACAGATATGATACGATTACGAAAAACATACACCATGAAAATAGTTATGGTGCTGACTTCCTTTGATGAAGGGTGCATTGCTTTTATTGAAGATTGTAGCCAGCTTGCTTTGATGAAGAATGCATGTGTTACTGAAGTCACCACCAAGGCCAATTTTAGATGGCCAAATAAATGCTTGTTTGTTATTGCATCTGCAATGAAACTGAACAGGTAATCAAAAGAAAGAAACCCAGAAAACCCAACTACATCTGAATCTAACAACCTTGGACAATTTTATTTGTGATTATGGAAAGAAATTAAAATGTTTAGATTTATTTCAATTTTCAAAGACTTTTAAAGGCCTCAGGGCAATCTGCTCGATTTTCCCAATCTTTCATGGACTTGAATATGCAGCCGCATCTTCGCAAAGTGTCAAAGACCTTCAAAGACCATACAAACCCTGTAATACGAACACAACAACAACAGCATTACAAACAACTGACTGCACAGCACATTGTCTACACCAAAACTATCCGGGACAGCAATGGCAAAACAGCATACTCAGTTCTATCACACAAAATCTGAGATGCTTTCCACCACATCCCCCTCTTCTCAACAACCTCTTTGTTGCTGCATTCAAGATCTAAAATTTATAACATCCTCCTCTTGAAACATTTACTACATGCCCTTGACAACTTGTGAGCAATTGGGTGAGGGGTCAATAAACATCAACTGTGACACAGGCAGAGGGCACAATATATTGAGTGTGAACAGCAGGTTCTAACAACTTTTAATGATATATGAAAACAATCTCTATTATTTGATATAAATATTTACCTAAGGGACTTTTAATTTTTACAGATTGTAGATCTGAAGAAGTCAATTAAATTAACAACTAAATAAAGATCAATCTGACATTCAGTACCAGTACTCACAAATTCATGCATCAGTAAAGTTTGGAGTTTCCTCCTACATAAGGTGAAAACATGCAAATCAATCACAAGCAAACATTGATGAACTAAAGCTTCACAGCCAGAATTACACATCATCCATTAAAGTCAAAACCATCAATATACTTACCATGGTTAACTCATAAAAATAAAATATTTAAATGTAACTATAAGCTTCTTTATCTATGCCACATGACAGTGACTGAGTACCACACTACACTGACTGTACTATTACGTGTATTTAATTTGTATTGTTTGTAACTGCCCTTAGTCCAAAATCAAGTTACTGGTCTACCTTACCAGTGACATTTATTTTCTAAATAAACATAATACATAGTTATTTTTTCCCTATGCATACAGATTAAAATATTCAAGTCATTATTAACTGTACACATGTTTACTTCAGTTTCAATTAAAGATACAGTCTTGATTCTAACCTTAGAAAGATCCAGGAAAGACACATTTTTCATTAAGCTGTGGGTGTATTTCCAGGAAATGGTAACTGCAACACAGGTCAAATAAAGGGGTATGTAAACTTGTTTACTTAAGGTTTATTCATACTTGCCTTAACATCCGAAACTGAATTGTATTGTTGTGTTCAGAATTTAATTTGGGTGCATTCATTTATTCAAATATTATTCACTGGAATTACAAAGTGCTCAATAATATTCTTGGACCAGAACATTTTAACTTGGAATTATATTGAATTCAGACAAGACATTTTGAATATATTATTAGATACATCATAAGACTGTAAGCATATTGCCACATTCTATGCCACTGGCACATTAACACATCTGAGACTTCAGGCACATCAACACATTTAATATTGGAATTTATTTAAAATACCACTTTTATTTGTTTGGAACTTCATTCATTTGGATTTGTGACATAATTTTTAGAACTATTTGGGATTGAAATCACAATGCTGTAAAGTTCTTTTCAAATGTTCAATTTGTATTCTAGGGAAATAAATTATTCATTGAATTTTACTAAGCTATTTGATTTTTTCTCTTTTCTGTTACATAGTGTACACAAAAGAGTTGTAACAGAACATTGTGGGTTCAACCAGGATATCAATTTCTCTAACATATTTCAGAAAACTTTGTTTTTGAAATTAAAGTCACTTTATTTCAGAATTTTCTAATTCCGATGTATTTTAATTTCACATATTTGAGAAATCTAGAGTGAAACCAACAAACTTTCACAATGTCATCTAAAGTGGAGAAGTTTATTTAAATATCCTAACTGGGAAGGGTTAAGAGTCCTTGAAAAAGGATGAATTATTCCACCAGCTTGCCAGACAATATGATTTCTTCTGAGGCAAAGGCTTCTTTAATGAAGCAAAAATAAAAAGTTTTCATCCAATATTAGGTGGAAAAGTTTTTCTTAAATAATAGTGCTTTGGGTTAGTCTCTATTTGGCTCTGAAATGAAAGAAATAGAATTGAAATAAAACCACCAGATGGAAACAGAGTTAAGCTTCAGCTTCAGAAAGGGAAAGGAGATAAAGCAACTGGAGAAAAGAAAGAAGAGAGACAAATCCAGTTGCAAATGAAAAAGGAAGTGATGGAAATACAGATGCAGAGGGAAAGAGAAAAAGAAGAGAAATGCAGTTTAGACTAGAAGAATTAAAACTGGTGAGTATAAAACACTCCCCCACATGTTCACTTTTTGATGTTACCAGAAATGTTTGGTTAGTATCCAGTTTTGGAAAAAAAAGTTGATAATCATTTTCCTCATTTTGCAAAACGTTGCTGAGAATTTGAAATGGCCAAGACAGCATTGGACTCTATTAATACAAAGTGCTCTTAAAGGCAAAGCTTGTGAAATCTGCAGTCCACTGTCAGTACAACAAATTGTTGAATATGATGTGGTAAAGGTATTTATCTTGAAGGGTTATGAGTAGTTAGTGGAGGTGTATCCATAAAGATTTAGGAACTGTAAAAAATAAACTGGAAAGACCTATGTCAAATTTGCAAAAGAACAAGAACAATTATTAGATATGTGGTGCTCTGCAAAGATGGTTGGTCATGACTGCAATAACCTCAGACAACTCGTATTTGTTAAGAGATTCAAGAATTGCATCCATAGTGAAGTTAAGACCTAACATGAGCAAAAGGTCAAAACTTTAGAAAATGCTGCAGTTTTTGGTATAAAAAAAACATCTCAGTCTCATACAAGCACTTCCAAATCTGGCACAACTTTAGGAATCAAATTTCTAATAAGACTGATCAGAAATCCTTACCTCTTCCTATGTTCTTTTGAAATTTGTACTGTGTATTCTAGAGAAATAAATTATTTGTTGAATTTTATAAAACTTGTCAATTTTTGCTCTTTTCTTTTATTTAGTTTAAGACCATAGAGTAGTAACAGCTAAAATAATTAAAAACTGCAAGTAAAATGTGACAAGATGGAAAAGAATAATCTAAACTAGAAGATTATATCTGCATACTAAAACTTCTCCCAAACATAAAAGAGCAGTTATGTTACTGGTTTCTGTAATAATGAAAATTTAAGATTTTTTCCGAGACCTTTTAAGTCATTTTTCAATGTTAACAGACATTATCAAGACCTGAAAAGCAATGTTGAAATTTTTAGACATTTTCCAGATCTCTAGACCCACATGGGAACCTTGATATTCCTATGAATATTTTTATTTTGATTCCCAAGCAACACCTTAAACTGCAACCAGGATCTAAAACCTTTGTCATTTAATTCTCCTCTTGAAAAATCTTACCAAAAATTATCACCTTTCTTCCATTGTATGAAATGGACTTTATATTACACCTCTCCCTCGATAACTCACGCACAACGGGGTCCACAAACATAGACTGCACTATAAGCAAGGTGCGAGTTACCAAGGGACCTCCAAAAATTGAAAAAAATTCGCTTTGACATAGAGAAAACCATTGGGGGTGGGGGAAGCGGCATTTGGGAACTGGGCTGTTTAATGACTGAATCCTCATTTTACAATCACGTTGATAATAACTTTTAATAATGCGCTTTTTCTAATGAGGTTCGTTATTCTGTTTAAATAACATTTTTTTTCTTCAAATATCCAACATATGAAAGATCGTTCCAACTTGTCTGAACAACCATCACATGTACGCGAAAAATCTGTATATTACGTCACTGCTTTGTTTTCTTGATGAGTCTGGTTCCTGTAGTGGTGTTTAATAGTATCTTGCCAAATCAGTAGTCCATAATTTGGTAACTAGACTAACTGTTGATACACCACCAAACAAAATTCTTTTTTTTTCTCAAAAACACACGACATTTATTTTGTGACATGTCTACATCAAAACTCAATTTTTTATTGTTCAATTAGTACAATGTTAATGTTGTGATTTCATTGGAAGTAATTCTTATCATCCCTGAGGATATCTCTAAATGCCAGTTCAAGAATTTTCTGAACCTCGCTTGCCCACAATGGTCCGTATCTGTGAAATCAAGCTCTCTATTTTACGAAGTATTCAATTTTTGCTTGGCTGCCTTGTTATCTTTGATCGCAGTTATGAAAGAGTTGGTTAATTTAAGGTAGTTTATGTTATATACACAATAACGTTTATTATAGTGTTCGATTGATCAAATGAAGTGAGTTCACCCAACAAACAACCAAGGCCGCTAGATTTTAAGTTAGTCCAATTTTTGTGCCTTTCAACTTTTCTTTTATTCCACCTCCTTTTTTTTATTCAAAAGACATAATTAACATGATAATACAAAGGGGGATGGCTTTTTTATTCAGTGCAACAATACAACAAATACTTTCGCAAGTCAGTTATCAAAACACAGTCGGTACTTAATTAGGTTCTCAAAGAAACACTCGTGGATATAGCTGTTACAGTAGATCGACACATTTTACGTTTAATTACAAGAGGACACATTGCATTTATGATGATTACACTTAAAAGGAACTAAAAGATGGAACTAAAACACAAATTTCAATTGATAAAAAATTATTTAATTTGTATTTATTTATTAAAGTACTGCTTCCACTCGGCGTAAGTGACATTTTCATTGATCGAAATTTCCTTACATATCGTCAATTGCGGTATACTAGGAATGTCGTTTGGAAAGAAAATGTAAAGGAACTGTATGAGCTATTTTTAAATTTGATATTTCATAGTGTAGATTAAAATTTCCAGGTTCTATCTACCATTGTCAAAGATAAAATAAGCGATACATCAAAGTTTCCATTACCAATTTTGATCGCGATTTTCTTTAAGTTCAACAAATACACTGGGATAAATTTCTGTGGTATTTTCGGGTTTAAAAAATGGGATCCATGCATGACACTGCATTATAAGCGGGTTCGCAAGTTATCAAGGGAGTGGTGTACATGGAAATCTCTCCAGTTATACAGATGGGCAAACTGAAACTGAGATGGATTGACACATCAATGATCACAATATTGCATATATAACAACTTCACCTTGATCATCTGTTGCATCTCTGTTTTCAATGCCAAGGTCAAAAGAGTGAAGTTCGAGATCAACAAATGGGAGAATCAGCTTTTCCTTGATCAGGTCCCAAAGAACACTGGAATGAGAACAAATGACCAATCTGTAACAATAAAATTGATTAAAATATCAAAGATACATTCAGTCTCAACATATATTCATAGAAAGTGGGCAATAATAATGATTACAAAATAAAATGCATAAGAATAACAAACTGGGCCAGTCTAAATAGATATTCAACAAAAAAATGGATAAAAAAATAAAAATAAAATAAATAATGATGGACTGTATAATAAAAACATAAAACTGGTATGAATGGACCCTGTTTCTGCATATGAGTTTCACATCTTAAAATAGTAAATAATGTGTTTAATCAAGCCTTCAAACAGCTGTTGAACATATTTCACAATGAAGATGACAAAAATTGTTCTCTACTAATCTATTTAACATGTATGACAAACAAACATTGATAAAGTGCTGTATCAAATCTTAAAGCAACTCTGAGATAAGATTAGTCTCAAGTAGTGTTGAAAATTTCATATCGGATAAAACCTCAATCTTTTATCATGGCTTTTGTTACACTTCATACCATACTCAATTTACACAGCCAGATATGAGTGGATTATAGGTCAGGGTACCTGAATAATACTGTAATTTCTATCTCCTTTAAATTCTCAAAATTGAAGTTTCATCACATTTGCAATGGACTTTATTACTGCCCACTAGAATTCACCTTTCTGACAATTACTTTTACTGTGTAGATAAACTATATAATATCTCCAGATTGTTTAGACTGAGAGACCAAACTTTGTCATTAACCTTCAAATCATTTTTTGAAATATATATATATATATATATATATATATATATATATATATATATATATATATATATATATATATATATATATATATATATTCATTTTAAAATGACTAAGATTCCTAACCACAAATTTGTGTGCCAGAAAGAAGTTGAATCAATGATGAAAATGGCTTCCAAATTGTCAAATACTGAATAAATTTAGCTTTTAGGAAGTATTCAATAAGTGATCACCTTATACAATGTCAGCAGAGCTGAAGAAATAAACTCTTTGGACAACAATTTTCTACCAGGCATGCAATATGAGTTTGCATGACATTCAATTTGAAAGTTAAAAAATGGCAAACCCAATTACATTTCAAAACACGCATTGAAATAATCTCCGAATTGCCGCATGGGGCAAATGCATGTATATAAGATTGACACAATAGTGACACATCAACTGTGTGAGAACCCGAAAAAAAGAAATTAGCAAATATCGTGTTTCTTAATTTTGTATCAGGTTTGAAAATGATGAACATTAAAGTATTTATCACTGCATTAAGAGTACTCTGGATATGTTAACTTATTTTTGATACAAATAGATGAAAATACTTATATCTAATATATCTACATTTATTTGGCACTTTTTTATTTTGGAACATAATTTTTTAAAAGTTTATTTAGAGTTAACAGTTTATGGCATGATGTTTAATATAGTTGCTTAAAATATGTGGCAATCTTTCTTGCTCCACCAGTGTAGTTCAATGTTAACATAACAGCTGGATGACGGCATTCTGTTCACAGGCATAAGTATCGAAGTGAAATTAGAAGAATTTTGTACACAATAATCAGTTTTGCTAGTTTTTATTCATTTTCTGTAATTTAATCATGCAGAGCAAACTTTCTACAGTCAGATGAGATTTAAATGAATATTCAGGATGTGAAATATGAGTACTGTTTTCAAAAGATTATCAATACCCGTTCCATTACAACTACTTACACAATTCATTATTTCAAAGAACATATGTTCTTTAATGCAAAATACAAATCTGAGAAGATAAAGCTATTTCTGGTTGAAAAGAATTAGATCAATCACTTCTCCATTTATTGGATGAATGCATCTTGGTGAGGAGTTTTTGAACCCAACTTTGTAAATGACCAAGAGTCGAATGAACCCATCATTTACATTTTAACTGTACAGCAGTTAACATAAATCTCTGTATCATTAAGCAAGACAAAATGAAATTTTAAAGCAAAAAACTATATGTATACCAGTATATACAATTGTCTTGCATTACCTGATTATAAAATATTTAAAAAAGATATTGTAGATAGACACATGTTAGATAGATTTATAGCATATAAAATATATAATTTGATGAAATTCAAATGCAAAAGGGAAGCATATAAAAAAAACATGATAAATAATATATTATCCATATCTCCACATTTACATGGAACTGCTTTTTTGTATCATCTGCCAGTTACACAACTTGCAAAACAACAAGATACATTTCACCACTCAATATATTCTAATAGTTTTTTTCCTACCTTAAATTATTGATTTATTAATCATGATATCATATGCCCTATACTTGTGCTAGAAATGATTTATAAAGCATTATTATACAAGTTACCTGAACTAAATAATTACATGTACAGTATGTATGTTAGCAACATCTGGAAGTTAGTACCTGTGTACAGAAAATGTATATATGTTTTTAAAACATCTTTCAATTGCACTGATCCATTTGTACTGCCTACTGGTCATTTGACATGGCACACATACTTGCACAAAAGTGGTACTTTTTCATAATAACTGTGAATGTTGTCTTGTTTAAATGATCTGAACTATACAATTCTAAAAAATTAAACATCTCTTTTAAGAAGTCTGTACTGTTATCATTCCTCGTTTCAAAGAAGTACATGTAAATGTAGCCTTACATGTAAGACATAAGCACATGTTGATTTTGTTTAGGTGCTTTATCAGCGTCAGGTCTTACATGCAGGACTAATGTAAATGGTGATTTGGGGTAAAATGTTACCATCTTCTTCACATAAATTTAGTTCCATGATAAGTGTATAATTGCTTTGACTAATTAATACCCAGTTTAAACAGTGAAATAAAGAGCGTTTTTCACTAATTTCACGATATTAATCAACTTATTCATCCATTACTTTCTCTCAAAACAAAGATGAAAACACGTCTACATACCTTTTTTAGGTTATTTTCTTTTTGCCAATGCAATGGCAGACACGATTAAAATTATACCAAAAGCAGATACACTAAGATGATACACGAAACGACCATCACCTTTATGACACGTGTCCAGGTCATCAATTAGATCGGAAAGAATATGGTGTATCATGAGAAATTATAAGTGCAACAAAAGAAATTAAAAGTGTTACCCGTCGTTATATTTTCAATGTTAAACCTGTAAACAAAAAGCTGAATGAATCATCTATGTATAGTTTTCGCTTGCTTAATTTGCAAAATACAGGTAAAGGAAACTAGTAAAAAACCGAATAAAGTTCTCATGATAGATCTCATATAAACATTGAAAACTGCTTACCGGGTCATCTCATCTCCCTGCATTTCAACAACAGGTCCGCCTGAAAGTACACAAAATAAATATTGGTTCTGAACACAGGTGCTCGATGCGAGCTTGACGTTGAAAAAATAGCAATATTCTTAACGGAAAAATATCATAGATTGACAAAATTACCCGAGATTACCCCTCATGGCCCGTTCTGAAATATGACCCTCTCTGATAGAGTCTATCATAGTACTGAAGCGTCCTAAAACGCTCTTTTCAGATTATTGCATTTTTTCAACATCAAGCACTTGTGGTTCTAAAGATAGAAGAATTCTCTTAGAAGCCTTTTTGAAAATTATTACAAAGCAAATCTAACCCTTAATTTTGCCCATCATGGAGTTTGCTACAGTGAAATTTAACCACAGTCGACAAGTCAAAGCACACAAAACGCTCTACACATCACCCAACTGATAACGACAATAAACTTTGGACCCCACTACCGATAGCGTTATTAGTGTGTTTTCACAGCGAGACAACTACCATACATCCGCCTCACTACGGGTTACTTCCCTTTGAAAAGATAATGCTTCAGGACACACGGTACTAATTCAATTCCAATAGTAAACATATGGAAACACCATCATATTCAGAATTCAATAACTTCAAATTTCTGGGTTCTGATTATGAGACCTATAATTCTCCATACACATCTAACCTTGCTGCAAGTTTATGTGTGGAGAACACCATATGAGTCGCGGCATTTTGTTTACATACATGTGCATGAAACACGTTATTGATTCTGCACCAAATGAATCAGGTGCTACTTTCATTAATGAGTACTCCTGAGTCAAGCCTGTAAGAATGCTAAAATTGCATCAGTAGAAATTTGTCTATTTTATTTTTAATTACATATAGGATAAGCTCTCAAAAGATATTTTTACTAAAATTTTAATTTTCACTATTAACCAATTATGGACCAACAAACCCGTAAATACTCTATTACTTCTAGACTGGTTCACAGTTCTTCCGTATCATTGGTACCGTGTGTCCTTCAGCAACATTGTTACGTGCAAAGAGAAGGAGTACAGGTTACTTTGGTTGTTCTGTTTCTTCATGTTATGTCGGATTTGACAAAAATCTTAAAAACAAGCTCCAAATAGCACGGGATAAAACTGTACGATCAAGCATCAGACGCTATGAACATGAAAATGTGGGAATGATATAAAATTGGAGCATACAGTAAAACAGTTTGCCACTCGCAGAAGTAAGTTCAATTATACTACACGGCGTATTAATGGCGTAGTCACGACGGCTTTCTTTTATAATGCCATAACTGACTGGAACATATTACCTAATTGAATCAAGAAGATTTCAAATATATACAATTTCAAACTGGCTGTTGAGTTACAACTTTGAAAACAAAGCCACTCAAGAGAATATTTATTTATTCAGCTTTAAAGCTGAATGATATATTTCTACAATGAATTGTTTTAGTCATACTTTTTTATATATTAAATTTAGCTTGTAAATATGTGAAACTTAATTGTGATTTCTTTGCTTAGCCGAATAGTTAACTTTAACTTGGAAATATAACTTGCCGAAAATCTTGATTCCTCGGGACCCAACTGGAAATAAGTAAACTTGTATGGGTCATACTTCTTTGTATGTATGTATGTATGTATGTAATGTATGTATGTATCAGGAGATGGTGAAGATGTATGATCTCCCCCACTCCTTCTGGTATTTGGTTATCATTACCTAAGAGATGATCGACCACGGTAGTAGTGAAGTGGGGCGATATAGCAACAATGAAAATTCCAGCCAAAAAGATTGTGGACCTGTATAGCGACAATATTAGCGACAAAAGGTGGGACTGTATATGGATAGCAGGAATGAAACAGGTGTTTGACGTCACGGTACTGGACACTGGCAACAGTGTTGCAAGTGGCTGACCTCAGTCGGGCCAAACAGCAAACAGTGACAGCGGATGGGGAAAAAAAGGTATAACGCTTGGCGGGACGGGACATAGAACTGGATAGACATAGACATTGACATAGACAAAGAAAGATACACATATGTACACATCTATATATGGCAAAGAGAATAAATATATTATTTCGAGCAATGAAGTGACTCTGAACACCTCCACCAACACCTTATCTTCCCTATGGCAGTCTTATTTTTCTTTCTCTTCTCCCTTTCCTCCTCCTTCTCTTTCTCTTTCTTCTCCATCTCCTCTTTCTTCATATTGTCATGTTGCTCTTCTTTTTCTATCTTTTCATTTCACGCTTTCATCTTCTCTTTGTTTTCTATATTTTCCTTTTATTCTTTATCTTCTTTACTCATTTCTCTGGGTTGTTCCTTCGCCTTCTTTAAATTATTCATTTCCACTTTCAAAATGTGCGGACTATATTCACCATCGTCTATTCTGACTAGTATTACTTCTACTTCCTGCAACTTTAACATCTGGTTCATATAATTGTGGCCATTTTCTTTGGTTATTACACTCACTTCACATATTACCTACTATCTACACAGGGGAAGGAGAAAAAACAAACCCCAAATCTAATATCCACACAAACGTACTCGAACGGATACAAACACACACTCTACTATCCACACAGGGGAAGGAGAATAAACAAATCACAATATCTACTATCCACACAAACGTACGCGAACGCATACAAACACATACTCTACTATCCACACTGGGGAAAGAGAAGAAGAAAAAAAAGCTAAAATCTACTATCACACAAACGTACGCGTACGCACACACACACAATACTATCCACACACGGGAAGGAGAAGGAAAAAAAAAACAAATCTACTATCCACACATGGGAAGGAGAAAAAAAAAACGATTCTACTAACCACACATGGGAATGAGAAAAAACAAACCCAATATATAATATCCACACAATGTAAGCGCATGCATGCACACACATGCACACAAAAGTACGCGAACGCATACAAACACACAATCACATCAGCAAAGGAGTGAGTGTTTACAAGTCACTACTCATTCACAAAAATTTGCAACTTGAGTTGTCTCTTTTCTAGAGATTTAGTTAGCACTGAAAAGGGCTGGGGTTTTTTTTGTTTTTAAAACTTCAGATGCACCTCGTAATGTGTACACCTTCCAGGTCTGGCCCCACACATGCAACGTCTGCTCCAGTCCTTTTTCCAGATCAGTCTTGCTCTTGGGAGCGCAGAGGCTGCTTGATTGGCTTCATCACATCCATCTTCCGCTTGTGAGATTATGAAGACTTCTTCGTGCCTCCTTCTCGTATTCCACACCTGTGTATGATGTGGTCTCCTTACCTCCTGCTAACGCAACTCCTGCCCGTTTTCCTTCTAGGGGACCACGGGTCACTGTGCTGGTGGTAGTGGTTGTGGATTAGGTAGTGTCTGTGTTTTTGTTAATAGTGGTGTTACCAGAGGCTTCACCTCACACACTGACCTAATCATCAAGTGAGGCAAGATCCTGTCTTCCTTCTCTATCTTCTTTCTCTTCTCCTTCTCTTCCTCAAGCCTGGCGTCCTCCTGCATTTCCTCCATGGCCAGCTTATCTAGGAGCCGCCTGGAATACTCCAGGTGCATCTGAAGTTTTATCAATTTTGCAATTCTGCTCATGTTTACGAGTTAACGCTGGGTAGCCAGACTTGTTCGTTTGTTCCTTGGATTAAGGTCGCATTCGCCCACTAGGGAATGCGCGACTGTTTATTGCCCCTACAGGGGGCTGATTAATTTTTTCCAGGGCGACGGAATAGCTGCGTGTTCCCCAACGCTTTAACGCACACACCGTGTGCCGATTGACATGTCCGTTTTCGAAACATTGTTGTCTCGCGGGACGTGTGATGAGTGGGAGTCAACCCACACGCACACACTTGTGTACAAGATGTCCGGTGTTGGCAAGGAATGTCGGACTGTATAGGAGGAAGACGCTTTACATCCGGGATCATTTGTTTTTAGCTCAACAATTTTCGGAATGGTAAATGGAGTCGTCGTGCCGTAATTATAATTTAGAAAAACATTATTTGTGATGTCTATAGTGGTAGAGGTGACATAGTGGACCTGCCTAAGATATTTTATAGGGAAGTTATTAAAAAAGTTAATAGTTAGGTAACGTTATTTAGAATGTAAACTTTTCCGCATTATGCGAGGGACCTGATGGCTAGGTGTAGCAACGTAATAAGTCTAAATTTTGGGGTCCTATATCCTAATTGATTAATTTTAATTGCCACTTTATGCGGCTGCGCCTGATGGCTTTGGGTTTTTAGACATCTTATAAGGCTAATTTGGGGTCTTACGCTATATTTAATGATTTAGTTAGTCCAATCGTTGCCGCGTTGTGCAGGTCCTGATGGCTGGAGTTTAAGCCACCTTATAATAACTAATTTTTAATGGCCAGTTTTTATTGCTTTTTTGTCTTCAATGATCTACCTTATCTTAAAATGTAAAAGAAAGAATGAAGAAATTGTTAGTAGTTGTATTTGGGAGAATTGGGATGGTTTGGCTGCCGACCACTTTTATGTACCTGCAGTTGTATTGTATTGCTTAATGAGTCACGCTTCCAATGCCGCCTGCATTGACGTAGTGGGTGATAGGTGCAGGTGTAGCATCGACCGCGCACATGCTGGACCACCCCTACTTGAGTGATATATCGTATGCCACCTCCGCTCCCACTTCCCCACCCAGGCAAAATTCACAAAGGCGTCTAATAAATTTGTAGCGGTATGTATGAAATCGGCATCAGTTACCTGACCCATTTTGAGTGGGTTGTTTTTTCTTCAAATTGGAAGTTGTTTCTGAAACGAACAGGGAGGTAGGTGTTGGGGTTGGTAAGGGTGGATAAAAAGTGAAATGTATGTGATAAATTAATAGGAATGAGACCAATAGTTACATTGCATTGCTTAGTTACGTATTGCTTATTACTTATTGCATTGCTTATTGAGATGTCATACTAAATTGATTGCATTGCTAACGAATCACACGTCCAACGCCGCGTTCACTGGACCACTCCTACTTGAATGTCATCTTCGCACACACTTCCCCACTCAGGCAGAATTCCTAAATGCGTATAGTAAATTTGTAGCCGTCTGCATGAGAGCGGCATCAGTTATATGATTCGCATTGGATGAGGTTTTAAAGCTTGAATTGTCTTACTAAGTTGATTACTGAGATAAATTTAGATTGGTCCTGTTTTATCTATCTCTTTCAGGAAAACTAGTATGGCTTTGTTGGTTAGCTGGGGTAGGGTTGTTATGGTATAATAACTCAGGATGTACAGGGTGGGAGGTTCCATCTTGCATATGGTATTAGGAGAGAATAAGATTCCAGTTGTTTTCCCTTTTTTGATAGTTTGATCACCCATTTGTCAGCCCATTTGCCAATGTTTGTTAAATTAGTTTGTAGATCAACGATTAATTGTTGGCTATATGGGTTGTCCGCTTTCCAGATGCCACTGTCATCGCCAAAGGGCGATAAATCGATTTTTCTAAGGTCCACCGGGTGTTATAGGTCGTTGATCATAATATTAAATAAGGTTTGGCTTAACACACTTCCTTGAACGGTACCGTTTTCTAATTTTGTGATCTTCAGATATTGGTCCCCTATTCTGGTTCTAATTTGTCTTCCTTTTAAGACGTTTTGAATCCATTTGTGCATATGTACATTAATCCCATAGTGGTTCAGCGTAGAGAAAAGGCCACCGGTCCAAACCAGATAAAAGGCTTTCTCAAGATCTAGAAAAATTGCTATGTGATGTCGATCGCATTTTCGTTTAGTGTTAAATGCAAATTTGATGCGCGACTTGAGCCTTAATAGTTGGTGCAAGGTTTTTCTTTTGTTACGGAAGCCACTTTGGTTCTTTGAGATATGGTTATTACTTTAAAGCTGATGTTTAAGCCTGTTGTTAATCATTGTCTCCATCACCTTGCATATAGTGTCAGTGAGTGAGATCGGTCTGTAATATGATAGTTCAGTTGGGTCATTATCGGCTTCTGGTATTCTGATAACTATAGCTTGTTTCAATTTTATTTGGGTATTTGTCCTGACTTCCAAGACTTATTTATTATGTCTAGCGGGATTTCTTCGATATTGAGTATAATTTTTTTTAATAAATTTCACATCCTAAGTTATCTTATCATGGAGAGGTGGATTTCTTGTTTCTGAGATCAAAAGTCCACAAAGAGTAGCCTCCTGCATAATCGTCGTACGATATGCTGTGACTGATGTTGATTCCTAACTGTCCGGTGTCCTCGTTCAGGGACAAGTACGATTTCAAGTACTTCTTCTTCTTGTCACTAAAGTCAGGTTCAAAGGGTCTGGTACACAGGGTCCTGACATCGCGACTAACTTTGATCTTAAACACGTTGTATTGCTGAAACTCGAAAGGATTTATAATGTTGGTACCATGGAAGGCTGCATTACTGACGATATAAATGATTAAATGTTTGGGTAACTGTTCTTCGAAGAGATGATCATCGATCTTAGATCGGAGTCCAGTGGCAATGGTGAAAGTTTTCATCCCCACTCGTCGTATCGAATACTTGGCGGTCGTTCTACTTAAAGTGTGACTGATGTTGTTTCATACTTTAGGTAACACGTCCACGCGTCACATGTAAAGTCTGTCTTCCTGGATGATTATTTTGTAATTGTCGGCATCAGCCATCAAATGGAAAGCGGCACTGCTACGATCCAGTCTCAGGCGGACATCCACACCCTTCAGCAAATACTTTTCCTGCAACCACATGTTCAAATGCAAACGATCCATCAGTTTTAAACTACGGCGTGCTTTGATTTTCTCTTTACATTTATTAAACCCCAAATTGTCGTCTAGCTCGTTCAATTTGCCTTTCATGTCAGGTTTCCATACCACTCAGGCAACCAGATGGGTGTTCGTACGTCAAGAGATTTTCCAGGTGCGCTCGTAAGGGTAAGTATCCATGCTACCGGTGATCAGTTTGTTATACAAGTACAAATCCACTTCATTGAACAAGGAATGTATGGAATTATTATCGGGAGCTACCTTATCCGTATCCTTTAGTTTGGCACAGTCCCTCGATGTGTCTTCCACTTTCACTGTCAAGTACAAGTAAATACTATTCAGATCGATATAATCTTCTGGTTGTCATTTGATTTCAAATTCAATGTGAGCTGAATCCGTCAAAGAGGAGATGGAATGAAATTCGACCCGTTGGAATTCTTGCATCGTAATCATAGTGGGTGGGATGGCAAACATATCCAGTTCCGACTTGGAACAGGTGCAAGCATCTCAGTGCATCCTTTTGTCTTTGTCTGTGCTTTTTAATAATAAAAATGTCTAAGTCTCAGACGGCTCTTCTTTTCTTGGTCTTTTTAGCTCTGTGGGTGTGAAAGTTTCTGGAAAGCTTGTCTTCGTCGTCTCTTTCTGCTTTGTCCTTGCTGTGGCGTCAGGGAAGCAGGAATACCTGACTCGGTAGCGTCCAGGGCATTTATAGGAGTTTCTCATCGGCCCAAAATCTCTCCGACCATTTCAAGCAAGACATGTTTGCCTGCTCTCAAGAGAGCTTCTTTGAGGTTTTGTTTATCGATGATACCATTTTGGAGAAATTCTTTGCCGCGTGTCAATGCGGCATATTTCAAGGCGTGCAATCCTCGCGTCGCCATTGGTTTCAACACGGGCGCTACAGACCGAAACGCCAATTTCAACATATCTCCTAAACCATGTGCTCCTTGTCGAGAGATTCCTCGGTAAACTGGATATTTCTTACAAGGGGTTAGAGAATCGTTTTCGAAAATGGAGTTTCACCATGACTTTCCCTTTGGTGAATGCATTCTTTTGACCCAGGTCTCCTTTTATAGTAATGTTGACAGTGTCAAAATACGACATAATTCACTTTGAAAGGAATGACACGCAGTAACGGTACGGAGGTGTGTCCCACCAACATTTACTCAGCCACGTTGGAGTACACAAAAATCAAATTTAATCCTTGGTTCGAGTCTGCCGGAGAACGAAAATATTTTGGCAAAATCAAGGGTGCTGAAAATGGTTAGTATGGGTCCACCCTTG
Organism: Sinohyriopsis cumingii; assembly: GCA_028554795.2. NCBI lineage: Eukaryota > Metazoa > Mollusca > Bivalvia > Unionida > Unionidae > Sinohyriopsis > Sinohyriopsis cumingii. The sequence continues at coordinate 10,974,994 of CM068834.1, read as the reverse complement.
AACATTTTGACGTCCCCACCCAACATATCATAAAATTCAGGACAAAATAAAATACCTGTCATTTTGTCGTCTGGAAAATTACTCAAGGGTGACAGGTTTTTATTTGTCTAAGGCTTTGCCAAACAGTACATTGAATCTGGTAGAAATCGCGTTCACTATATGTTGACCAATAAAATAGGATCCTACACGAATATGCAATCCATAGGTGTACCATTTAAATATTTCGTTCGGTGAATCTGTCTTAGCTCCAGCTGCAGTTACAATAGATTGGTGATTGTTCAAGTAATTTTGCACTAGTTCGTCATAAACTTCGACCTGAAATTTGTTTTGATGTTCAGTGATGTTTAGGATTTGTGTAGGATGAATCATTTCCACCAAAACCACTTCCCAATGGGATTCATGATCCAATTGAATGGTCTCAGGTAATTTGTCCATATAGCAGCATAACGTGGTTTGGGAAACACCTCCATTGAACTGTCACTGGGTAACGTTAAGTAAAATAGGTTATTGTTGCAATCGTTGCAACAGTTGACCGTACCGTTGAGATTTTTCCGTTTCTGACAAATCGCTGAGATCCATCAACGATTGCAATTCGTGTTGTAACTGGGGCATATCAGTCAAATGAGGATTGGGAGGTAAATGCTGAGTCCGTTGTTTTTGCCATCGATGTTATTCTATCTATCGTTTGTAAGGCACTAAAGCCAGTTTTCGTCCTTCAATCATATTTCAATGGACACGTATGAGATCTTTTAACTCCAGATTCCTCCTTTTATCCTGATATACCTCCCAGGAGTTCCAACACGTGTTCCACCACTGCTTTTAAACGGGCAAAATCCTCCGCGCTGCACCAGCAGCTTTTTCTTATGACGGCTGGGGATTTTCTTTAGGACCATTTGGTTAATAACGTGTCGATGCTTCGCTCAACATTTTTTTCCCCTGATGTTTAGACAAAGGTATCGTGCCTTTTAAGACATCACGGTATCGATGACGCATTTGGAGGCTGTTTGAATGAGTTGTTTTTGCATGGGTGGAGAAACTTTGGACGGACGGACAACATGTCCCAGTGTTTGACTACACGAGGAGGAAATCTTTTCCTTTTTTTCCTTTGGGGCGTCAAGAAAGATGTCTTCTGAGGGTGGGGGGACATCTCGTTTGTTTCTGGTTGCGGGACACACACCAAAAATACACTGACGTCGATGACTTGGCACACGCCCTTTTATCATTTTTTTTTATTTTATCTCCGCTTCGTCAAAAAGGTGACGATTTGTTTTCCAAATCGCCAAAGAATCTTCCCCTTGGTTGCTCCTCTTTTTCTTTAGACGACTATGTCTTTTCCGGGGATGACATCATTGCTTGGCTAAGTGTTTTTGTGGATGACAAGATTGCCATTTTCCTTTTTGGACAGTTAGTTGTTGTTGTTGTTGTGGGGTTTAACGCCATTTTTCAGCACACGATAGGCTATTCATGGCGGCCAGTATTAATGGTGGAGAAAGAACCCGGGAAAACCCCAGGAAGAACCACCGACCCACGAGAAGCTACTGGCAAGCTTTCTCACATACCCACATTGGCCGAATCCTAGACTCGAACCCATGCAGACAGAGGTGAGATGGCAATGATCCGTAACGGAGAGCGCTTTAGACCACTCGGCCACTCGGGGCCCCCTTTTTGGACAGAAGAATGACGATGGTGATTTGTAACACCACGCGATCCGTTGAGGGGGACGATCGATCAAATGATGCTTATGTTAAATCAAACGTTTGACAAATTCGATTTTGCCTGAACCGCTGAGTCCGGCAATTAACATGTTAAAAAGATGGCGAAGATACAAAGCCTCCCAACTAACACGATCTATGTTTTCGTCGATGACTTTGAAAGTGGAGGAAGAGGGAGCAGAGATAGCCACAGTAGTGTAGGGAATGTAACTTTTGACATGAAGACAGATAAGACAAGAGTTTTATGCTTTTTATGGAAACGTTTAATGCAAGTTAAAATCGAACAACACGAACGACAAAACTACATGAAAGCCAAATGGTTAAGTACAGCGATAAAATTCACAATCAAACGATCAAAGTGAAATATAAACAAGTCTCTGTACAACATGTTTTTGGTAATAAAGGTGTCCTGTGGACAGCGTGTAATGTTCTTACAGTCTCTACATTTGGGTATTGTCACACAGACGTCATCACGGAATGGCCTTTCGGGAATGTTCGTGACAGTCCTGTCATGAAGGGAGTGGTTTTCCTCGGTGAGGTGTTCTTCTTCTGACACTGTCACTATCAGGTTTAAAAGTTACTTTTTCACTGGACGTTGTCCCTTTTCATACTAGCCGTAATGAAGTCTCGAGCTTGTACATCGTTCCTTTTCGATGCCTAGTTTTGGAAGTCTTCCTTTTTTTTCTCCTGGACAACGGTACTGCCTTCTCTAAGGTAACGTTATACATGTACCGTAATGTGGAAAGGCCATAGAAAGGTAAAGACAGTGCGGAGACCATCGGGTATTTTCCAGAATAGATGAATCTTTATAGATACATCGATCCAGTCGCAACTTCAGACCACAACTGAAATATTGTACTTCGTATCCCAATCCAGTCTCAGGTCCCAAGTAGATAAATCCTGCCCTAGCTAAATCATTCACAGTAGGTAATTCTTCCCTATCCATAGGCCATTTTTGAAACGTTTCCAATCGCCTGGCACAATCATAATAGTCAGGCAAGAAGACAGGAAAATGGAATGGTCTGAATTGGAGTCCTCAGTGGGTCTCTCGCTCGATTCTTGCTGTGTCGAAGCCATCCTTCTTGTTGGTGGTTATCCTCTTGGAACCATTTTTTTATACCGGCATGTCCGTAAGGTAAAGTGAAGTGATTGGGAAGCCGCACTCGCTTGTGGTACACGATGTGATAGACATTTTCCCAAAGCCGACTGACGACTTGGTATGTGGTTAAACGTACAATCTTGCGAGGTTGGTAGGTGGTCACTTTAAAATCTTGATCCTTTCCAGACGGCAAGGCTTCTTTCAGTACACCAAAGTTCACCACTTGACTGGTGCGATAATTGAGAGTCAATCTTTTCAATTTACACTCCGTGTGCACTTCTCCTTGGGGTTCCGGTATTCGTAGCCGTAATTTTTGGGGCCGCCACGAGCAAAACTTAGATTTTGTCGTTGGGGTGCTCATCCGTATATCAGATCTAACAAACAAAAATTAAGTCGACGAATGATGATAACCGTTTATACCGCAATACGAATAGCAAATTGCGGAGACACAATGACAATCACGCTAAACATGGGATCAAATAAAATAACAGCATGTTATCCAGTATTTCCATTTGAACTGACAAATAAATCTTACGTCGACGTGGCAGCAAAACATGGAGCTGCTGTTTCATGTACATCAGCTGATGCTCTTTACGTTAAGCGGACCGGAGGCACAATCCCATGGGCGTCAACGAGATAACATCAACATACGTTCCTGTTGCTGTATCAGATATTGCAAATAAACTGTACGTTGATAGTGTTATTGATGGCAGCACAAAACGAGCTCGCAGTAACGTCTGTTATTTTGCACATCTTGTTGATTCAACAGATAATCTTTGGGGATTTACAGCGACAACACAATACCCTGGAAATAATTCAAATAATGCATTCTCGTTTAACAGCGCTGTATCAAGAAGTCTCGAGTAGACAACATATGGAGAAACAAGCACTTTTTGGATGACAATGCAATCCCCAGCAGCTGTTGCAATTTGGAGGTTTCACTTACTAGGACAATTAAATGCTGGTGTCGGACGCATATACAACTCGAGATTAGTGGCATCGACAGAAAATACCACATGGACAACTCTGTACAGCGCAACTGAAGTTTATATCTCAACGAGTTAACAGTTTACTATCGCTAATGCTAACACGGTTAGCAATTATATTTACTTTCGGATATATATTGTTTATGCAGAAAGTCCTTATCCTGGTTTGACAATGTTGCAGCTGTACACGATCGACGACCTAGCATAGGTCGTTGCGATTTAGTATAGATATAATTGATAATGTCTGTTGATTCTCCGTCGATCAGAGTTGTTAAGCGTTTGTGGCGTCATATTTGATCCTGAAACAGAAATATTGGTGGTAGCTAAAATTGATCAACTAGACCCAGAGAGTGCAAATGAAGCACGAGCAACAAATACAATTGCTAAAATGAAAAATTTAACTTTAGAATCACATGGTTTAACAGATAACGAAGATAATTTTGTATAGTTGCAGGTAAAATAAAAGCTATCCGAGAATTCGATATTATCAGTAAATACTGTCATCCAAACGAATGTGAGGTTGAGCGACTAAAAGTTGAGTTGCTGTTGACAAAGACGTTGCTCGAGATTAACAAACAAAATTATATAACTATTAAGAGATTTGACTTTGTAAAAGCAAAATTTCAAGGCGGAAAAAATCCAAGAACAAGACCGAATAAAAAAAGTTTATGATGAACGTAATAAACTAGCTGAAATTTAAAAAAAAAAACAACAGATTGACAAAAAATAAGTGACAGTTTTGCTAAACGTACAATATTTCGCGAGCTAGGTATGATGGACTATCCTAATAAAATAAAAATAAAAATTAAACAAAATTATTCGAGGTAGGAGATTATCATAATAACGCTAATCCACTGGCGACGGCGTACCTGATATTGGTTGACTCGTTGACAAACAGCGATTATAAAAAAAAAAAAATATTTTGCGCAACAGACAAACGCGGCACTAATAGTAATAAAAGCAATCGAATCGGCGATTGAATCTTACAGCGATGCTGAACGAGATATATTTTATCAAACACTCGATGACATAACAAGTATCAATAATATTAAACATGTTGATGCCGGAGTAGATTTTAATCGTTATAAAAAAGATTTTACTAAAAGACTATAAAAATGAAGCTAGAAAGCTGCTGACATAAACAAAATATAACAATATAAAAGACTTGATTGTTTGGTATCTAAATCTACCGCATAAAACATCAACTTGGACACTGATAAACGTGGACTTTTGTCTTTTGCAACAGCTTATGCAGTACTTGCATGATATCTAGTGCTTAACAATATTAAAATTCATAATTTAAAATCTGTACTAAGTTACATCGAATCAACAAAAGATTTTTACCAGAACAGTATAAATGATATTACTGAAATACAAGCGAATTTTGATCCAACATTTATTGTTGAAGCTTATGTACAAATTTGTAATGATAGTTATGAGGATACATCTTCTGATGTGTACAATGTATACAAAAATGTTCTTGCCGATCTTGCTAAAAGTAATTTTCGTCTGCTAATTGATAAAGCTGTTGCTGATAAAACGTATACTTTGGATTCAATATGATATCTAAAAGATATCTGAAAATGTGTTTAGCTAAGATTAATAATGGCAAAGAAAAAATTGATTGATTTTAATCGCATATCAACCAGTCTCTCATACAAGTATATTAACAAGCTGATCAAGTATTACAGGTACTATCATAAAACAAATAATGTATCAGACACTCCAGAAAATATTACAGCAGAATCATAAGCGTGCTAAACTATATTCCTATTGCATTAACTACAGCAGGACTAGCATCAGCAGGAGGAACAGCAAATCCATTATTGCTGATAGTAACCGGAGCAGGTATTGTATTATCAGCGATCAACAGAAAAACAGAACCAACATACGAGTACAAAAACGAGTCTTGTAAGATAGCAACAGCGACTTATAACAAAATATTGAATCAATTTCATGCTTATCTCAGAGGTGAGAGGTTTATAATGCTAGATCTGATACAAGAACTTCGAGCAAAAGATGATTTACTTATCGATATGATAAAAAACAAAGCTTTGAAATATGAGAAACAATATTCAGCAAATTTTATGTGAAATATGAAATATAATGGAAGATATTACTGTGGAAGATGCCATGTTAAAGATGAAGATAATTCTCTTTCAGGACAGGCATACTTTCAGGGTAAGCATACATGACAAAGAGAAGTATAGCACGTACTTCAGAACTGGAAACAAGATAAAGTTGTATATGGTTTGCAATGATTATTCGGAATATTTTGATAAATTTGCTATGATCACAAAAGAGCTCGTTAAAACTATTGACAATCTTTATAATCCAATATCGCAAAACAAATACGCAAAAATTGCAGTAGATGATGAGCTACAAAAATGTTAAGCTCATAAGGCAATAGTTTCTCAAGGAAACTTCATCAAAATATTAGGGCCTGATTCTCTTATCGGCGGTAAAATTAATTTGTATTTGTTCTTTCATGACGATTTATTCTTTCATGACGATGAGAGTTATATTATTGCAAAAGCTGAAGCGTTAAAAATATCTCGAGAAATATCTAGTAATTTTGTGTGAAATGTATAAGTAGTCTTGTATAGGGGTGTTTCTGGATCAAATCCCCTATTTTGTTTGACGAGAGCGATTCATTGGCATGTCCAAGACGGGTAAACGATTATGAAATAGACACGGTTGTCTTAACAAAGTTTGTTTTCGTATTTGTTTAGGCTAACTTGAGGGGGCCATGGAGGTGGGAAGAATCATGTCCGATTTAAAATAGGGTTTGGTGCTAGAAACCCCTTATATAAGAATACTATCTTAACCGCCTTACAGAGACTGATTGTCAATGTTATACCTTGATAATCGATATAAAGTAAAGTAGGATCCAATCAAAGTGTGTGTGTGTGTTTATAGATTACTGCTTTTCTATCGGGAAAATATGAACGAGTTTTTCTGAGCAATATTGCACGACATTACTAGTTCAGTAATATTCAGAAGAAAAAAAGAGAACATATGTTCCCTTCCAAATGTAGTAACCGTTTTATTATATACTCATTTTGCATTTCTACCCAAAGCTAAAATCTAAAAAGAATATATTACCAGAAGCTATGCATTTGAATTTCCGTGGATTCCCAAATAAATAAACAACTGGAGTTCTACAAATACGCCTTAAAACTATTTATGGGTTATTGCAAATGTATGGGAATATATGCACGCGATTTTTCGGATTAATGCTGGACGACCTTTGGTAGCAAAATATTAATCAAAGAAAACGAGTTTATATTTCCCATACCATTGCAGTAACCGAATTATGATATACGTATTTTCTTATCTTACCTAAGACTTAATTATATAAAAAATATACTACAAGAAACAAACAAATGAATTTCTGCTGTATTCCAGAATAAACACACAACCGTAGATTCATCAATACACATTAACAATATCAATGCGCACATAGCACTGCCCAGCAACCTTTGAACTTCTTCGTCCGTTTAACCTTAGTTTCAAAAAGAATTTCGTTTTGGTTTACTTCACTTACAATTGGAATTCGTCAGCTTGTAAATGGATGTAAATTGCAGCAATTTTTCCAGTTGGTCTGGAATATATAAATTTTGTTTGTTTATTTGGTTTCCTTTTTGTGTGTTTTGTTTTGTTTTGGTCGATTCTACTACAATCTACTAGTTATGGACTGGATTTATTAGACAAGTCCACACGAAGTACATGTGATTTGAGCAGGTGGATGGGTCGACTCAGATGCATGTCTGTTTCTGTTCTGTCATTGAATGTTTGGAATCATAATGTGGGAAACTACTTCAATTTAAATTAACAACAAAAATGCTATGGAATTTCAAATTTATTTCAATTGGAGTACAATAAGGAAAATGTTACTGCAATTGAAATTGTTGTTACAGTCCGATTTCACGGTGTATACTCAAGTTTTAGAACCCATGATATAGATCATGTATTTCTGATTTGCAGAACTAGCTAAGAAAGTACATTTTCAGGAAATTCAAGATGCAAATATGCAAGTAAATGTTTTGTCACTCTTATTACCAGCTAAAGAAGACATGTTTATGCTTGTCACTTGCATGTTCTTTGTAGGAATCATAGCTATTTTATGACCTGTATAGCATCTATCGCTAGCCTAAATCCACAACATTGAATCAAAATAGTTAACAGCAGCTATTCATCGTCTTGGCTTATTGACTCTGAGGACCTTAATTTTCTACCAAAACAGTGAAGAAATACTGTAAGATTCTGACACTGTAATGTTATGGATTAAAAAAATTAGGTATAATATATATTTATTATATGTTCATTTTTTTCTCCGTTAACTATACATTGTTTTGATAGAAAAAGAGACCAAGAGCCAATAAGCCAAGACGACAGAGTTTTATTTCTGCTGGCTAGATATCACAATAGCAGTTTTCCCCTTTGAACGTTTTTGATAAATAATTTGGATTTGTAGTAGCGATAGAAGTCATACAGTTCATGAAAATGGCTGAGGTCCCTCCAACAAAGAGCATACATGTGACAGGGCATCCATATATATCGTCTTTAGCTGGTAATAAGAATGGCAATAAATATGCTTACATTTTTGCATCTTGAATTTCTTCAAAATGTACATTCTTAGTTAGGTCTGCAAATTCAAATTACAATGGGTTCCAAAATTTAATACACACAGTGACTTTGTGCTGTAATTTCGACTACATTTCCATCAGAAATCATTTTCTCCTTACTGCACTCAGCATGAATGTGTTATTCCATATCATCTTTTCTCATTTTATGATACCAAACAATCAGTGGTACAACCGAAACACGGGTGCTGTTGAATCAAGGCCAGACCCTCCACTGCTTAAATCACATATGCATCATACGTCAGCTAATAAATCCAGTCCATCACAAATAGAAAAGCAGAATTTAGTTCAATCACCAGAAAAGCAAGACACATCTATCCCAGACATTCGTCTTGTCTGTCAGCAGATTAAATACACAAAGAATGCTATGTTCACGATTTTTGAGAAAATAAATCATATTCCTGTCGATTTCATGCAGGTATATCTTCATGAAAATTCGTTCAAGTTTGCTGGGCTGGCTAGTAAGCGGCTACCCCATGCCGACACCAAATGGTGTAGGTGAATTCCAACTTTTCAATAGGGAATGGACTCTGACCATACACCCCAACATAAATGTACAAATATCAAAAATGGAGTAAAATGGGTCAGAGGAAACTCGCACTCGTAGACAATGGGATCCTCTTTCTCCGAATTATTATTTATATGTAATAAGAATCTGGGGCACATGATTTGGTTGGATCCCAACAAAAAAAAATGTATTAAGATTAAAGATACTTTACATGTATTGTCACACTGGGCGGAAAATATATATTTTGGTTCTTGATGCATCCCCTAATTATTTAAAGTTTGTTTCTATAGGCATTACAGTTTTATGTAAAGATCTCTGTATTAACAGTCACAATACTAAAACAGTATGGGTTGGTAAAAAGAACAGTACAGACAAACTGCTCTTAGAGTATTCTTTAAATTGGGAAATGGGAGTTTTGATAGGGCACACAGGCTGATGTCCAAATACCAAGGCATGTCGACTACGGGCTATTTGCTGATTAAAGCCAAGTTTACTTGTATAAGTACAGAGACTGTACACTATAAGCGACACTAAAAGCACTCAATAAACACAGCTGATACCATGTGTTAGAAGATTCCATTCAGCGTAAAAGAGACGAGAGGTAATGTCAGTACGAGCTTATGTGGAAAGAACAGAAGAGGGTTGCATTTACAACAATCAGATATAATAAACCAATTCTTGGTTGGCAGGTTTCCATATACAACAGTGAGAAAGATCAGATTTCGTTGGTACCAAGCGAATATCGGAGTAAAGAAATTCATTACGGAAAACTGGGTATATGATAGATCAACAGGTCAGGCTAGATATGGATGGAGTTAATTTAACCAGCGAGGAACACGATTAGAGAGCCGCTATAAAGTAAATAATTACAATCTTTTGTGTAGTAAATGCATTTTTTTCCCTTGTGTTGGAATATTTAAGGACTTAAAAAAATATAGCATTTTGAATTTGGCTCTTATTGTATTTGTTTTGACACAGTAGGTTTTTGCGAAGCATGGGCTATGTCGGATGAAGATATTCTTAATTTCTTTGAGGGTTATAAGGCATCTAGATACGAGTGTAAAATGAAAAGTCTTGATAGGGACTCAGGAGATGTAAACTTATTTGTCAAAACACATCTATATAGTACAGTATCAACAAAATGCAGTCATATGTAATATTAAGTTGTGTTGCATGTTTCTTTTAATTTACTGAATCATATCAAAGAGATAATAAGTATATTTGTATATATTTCACAGATGATCGCCAATTTATGACAATTTAAAAAAAAAGAAATTACTATTTGATTTATTTACTGAGAAATTAGAAAAGGTAATAACTGTGTTTACTAACAAGAAGTTGATTTGTTCCTTGCATGATAATCTAATGTTCGTATAAAAGATTTTCTTAATGTTATAGTACAGTTCAGTACAATGCAGACAAAGCAAGCAAGCATGATTACTATTCTGAAAATAATGTGAACACAGCTCACTAAACACAGCACGAGATGTGAATGCCATTATGCATTAGAATACTACACGTGTGATACAACTGAATTGCTGAATGTGGAAAAGATATATTCCTTAACCTCATCATAATCATCACTCTGTTGTACTGACAATGATATGCAGATATCACAAGCTCTGCCAATAGGCACACTTTGTACTAACAAAGTCCAGTGCTCTCTTGACCATTTCATGTTTTCAGCAAGTTTCTCAAACTGAGGAAAATACTTATTAACTGGTATTTCTTTTCATTTAAAAATGGGTACTAACTTGATAGTTCTAATAACATTAAAACCTGAACTTCTGTGATGACCAGATGGGGGAGTTCTTTCCGCTTGCCTGTTCTAATTCTTTTAATTTGAATTTCATTTTTCTTTGTTCTTTCTGCATTTCTATTTATTCTTTTCTGTTTCTGCATTTCCATTTCTCTCTCCTTCTTTTTCTGTACATCTCTTTCCTCTTTCTGATTTTGGATTTCCATAAATTTGTTCTGAAGCTCAAGTTCTTTTCAATTCTAAATCAATTTTGTTTTTTAATTCTGATTCTTTAAAATTCATTTCGGAGCCAGACAGTTATTTACTAATCAAACCCAATACACTTTTATAGAATTTTTTTCCACTAAATACTAAACCAAAATATTTTCTATTTCTTGCTTCATTAAAGAAGCCTTCACTTCAGAAAGATAAATTATGCAATATATATATATATATATATATATATATATATATATATATATATATATATATATATATATATATATATAGTCTAGCAAGCTGAAGTAATTCATCCTGTTTCAAGGGCTCTAATCACGCCTGGGTAGGATTTAACAGAGTTTTCTAATTTAGATGACATTATGAAAGAATGTTGGTTTCACTGAAGATTTCTCAAATATGTTAAATTTAAAATAAAAAGGTGAAATGATACATATACTAAGAAAAATGTATGTATCCTTAAAGAGTTGTGTTAGAACTACCACTGGTTTGATAAATTATTGTAACTGTACTCTTGGGAAAAGACAGGGCTGCATGCTAGAACTGAAATGGAAGAAAACCTCAACAAGACAAATGTTAGCTGCAGAAGCCAAAAAGTCTGTGACGTGAAAATTTTATTTTCAAAAGCAGTTCAGGCAATTTCATATCAGAGATATGTTTAAAATATTTGACTCAATGATTAAACCAATATTATGTTATAGAGTTGAAATTTGGGGATTTGAATACTCAAAGGATATTGAGGAAGTGCAGTTTCAATTTTTTAAGAGATACCTCGTTGCTTCAAATACGACAAATAACTGGGTGTCTATAGGAGAATGCAAAGTTCCCTCTCTTTACCTTGTATATGGTTAATATCTATAAATATTGGATTAAAATTATGCGATTATCAGATGACAGATATCCACATCAATGTTATAGTATGTTGGAAACGTTAGACGAAGTTGGGAGAGTCACATGGGCTGCGATGATTTATTTGCTCTATCAATATGGCTTTGGATAAGTATAGATAACACAAGATGTTGGTGACGCAAAAGTATTTATTTTGAGTTCACACAAAGGATTGGAGACTAGGCATTTCAATGTTGGTCAAAGCATATTACCAATGCCTCAAAATGTTATACTTTAGTCAGTATAAATCCTTATTACAATGTGAGAAATCTCTCATGCAATATACTTTTTAATTCAAGAAAACATTTAGTGCAACTAAGGTGTTCCAGCCATAAACTAATGATTAAAACATGAAGGGAAAAAAACTGATAGAGCATTCAGATTTTGTGAAATGTGCAGAAGAAATGTTTATATATGAATTTCATTTTGTTTGCATTTGCCCAGGATTAGAAAACAATATCTTAAAAATGTATATTATTACAGCCAGTAACTGAAAAATTTCTCACTTTTGGCTAGCAGCAATTTATTGTGATGCTGTATAATTTATCACACTTCTTGTACAGATCATTTGCTAGGAGAGAGGCTCTTTTATCTCCATCCAAATAAAATCATGTGAAAATGACACCATTTGGAAATAAATGTAGAAATAAGTGTAAAAGTAAATCAAGAATTTATATTTCACCTGTATCAAAGAAGGCATTCCAACTGCACGTATCATAAATATAATTTTGTATTATGCGCCAGAGGCGTACATTATTGAAAATAGCGTGATTTATCTTAAAATACCAGGGACTAAAATATTTCAGAAACCTACTACATTTTAAATTTCAAAAACGAATAAAGTTTTCTGAAATATTCTACAGAAATTTGTATCTAGGATGACTAACCCTAATTTTGTTACTACTCTATCCCCGCTCTTGTTGCCTAGTGGTTAGTGTCCACCTCGGGTACAGGAGGTTGTGGGTTTGATCCTCGGCCGAGTCATAACAAAGACATAAAAATGGTACTAACAGCTGCCTCGCTTGGTGCTCAGCATTAAGAGGTTAGTGTTAGGACAGGTCGGCCTGGTGTCAGGATAAGGTGACTGGGTGGGACATCATGCTAAATATCTGCTATTGTACCAATAGCTTGGAACAGTGTTGATGTGCTAGCAGTTTTAATGTATCTTAATGTATTTAATCCCAAACACCCTTGAATGAATTCATAATAATTAGAAAATAGTGATTTAGTCTGAAAATGATCAATGTGCACTTTGTAATTCCATAAAATAATTTAAATAAATAAAGTTTCTTAAATTAAATTTGAACACGTTAAAGATAGGAATGACTATTTCTGGTGTAAACAACCCCCAATATAAAAATTTAGGGCACATTACCAGAATGAGGTTATTTTATTGGAAATTTCCATCAAACTGTAAACATAATCTGTTATTTGTAAACATGTATGGCCTTCTGAATTTAGAATGTTCTAGAAAATGAACTTGTTTACAGTTTGTGCTAATTTTCCATCAATATGATCAAGTTTCTTTTAAAAAACTACTGCAACATAAAATCAAGCGAGGGTGTACACAAGGTTCTGAAGAAAAAAACCTCTTTATTCCTATCTTAATATCAGTCTTTAAGTTGTGTTCAGTTATAAGTTGGGAGGAATATTTATTTAAATTTGTTGGAATTACAAAATGCTCATTGACTGTTTGAACTGAAACATTATTTTTTGTAATTTTGCGAATTCATTCAAGGACATTTTGGATCATATCATCGAAACAGCAAGATGTTGGCATATCAGCACCTTCAAGGATATCAGTACATCAGCAAATTCAAGACCTGGAATTCATTTGGAACACATACTTTTGTACTTATGATTGAAATATACTGATAATTTTGGATTTAATTCTTAATGGTGTTAAGTTACTCTTAAATTTTCACTTTGTGTTCTAGGAGAAATAAATTATTTGCTGAATTTTACTCTTGTTAGTTTTGCAACTTTCTGTTACTTAGTTTAAGACCATAGAGATGTAGCAGGTTTCGCATTGAAAAGTATGCATGATTCAATTTACTCACCTAACTCATATTCTCATTCACATGTTACAGGGGGCCCCAAGTGGCCGAGTGGTCTAAAGCACTCTCCGTTACGGATCACTGCCATCTCACCTCTGTCTGCATGGGTTCAAGTCTCGGATTCGGCTAATGTGGGTATGTGAGAAAGCTTACCAGTAGCTTCTTGTGGGTCAGTGGTTCTTTTGGGGGTTTTCCTGGGTTCTTACTCCACCATTAATACTGGCCGCCATGTATAGCCTATCGTGTGCTGAAAAATGGCATTAAACCCTACAACAACAACAACATGTTACAGTACATTCATAACCTTCTATTGATAGCAAATAAAAATCAACAACCTATAGTCTTGATATGTTAAGTTACCACTGAATAAGCCTATTTATTCATACTTCCAGCTATGTCAGAAAGGGTCATCTAAGTATGGTAGGATGTAAATAGTTCTAGCAATGAATACTACCAAAACCACACATATTTTACCCATGTTAGTAAAGCAAAAAATATAGGTCATAGCGACTTCGTCTGGATTTATTGAAATTGTAGAAAAAGAAATGCAATAAATTATTATGTTTCACGAATGGAGCATAAACAGCACCCAATGAACTTCTAACATAAAATTTGAAGACAGTCACAGAGCATGAAATATAGATCACTAAGACTTCTTTTACCAAGAGGATATAGAATTTGTCAAGATGCATCCATTCACCTGGTGTCATGTTGTTTCGTAGGACAGTATGCAAATAACAGCCAAAAACTCAAGTGATCATGAGCTAAACAGAAAGCTTAACAAAAAGAAAGTAAAATATGAAATACAGGTCACCATGAACTCTTTTGTTATAAAAGTGTGGTAGTAAGAGAGCTATGCAAATCATCAATTTCATGATTACAACATAAGCAACACTGTGAAATGGAATATCAAACAACAAAATTTATCCCAAGACAGTGAAGCATAAAATACGATCAACATGGACCTACTTCTGAAATGAAGGTGTAATGCTCAATAAAGATGGATCTCTAAGTTTCATCATTTTGTACAAGATATACTCTGTGCATGTCAAAAATTTATATGGTTATGAGCTAAATGCAGCAACCTTACTTTATCCTGTAAAACGGAATACAGGCCACAGCTTTCTTTTATGTATAGAGGAGTTACAAAGAGTGACGTATAATTGTTCAGTTTAAGAAGTAAAGCATAAACAATAAAAATGTTAAACTGAACCAAAGTTTGTGAAATGTAAATTATAGATCTGTGATCCACATTTAAGATGACTTACCAGGTTTAATTAAGACCACAATAAACATACATTCTGAAAGAAAACGTCATAGTTCATAACTTTTATACACGTTTTTAAAGCTTATGAAATTAGATTAAAACAACAATGAGCCAAAGTCAGTTAAGCATTAAATATAGGTCACAATGACTTTTTTTAAAGTGTAGTATTTGTCAAGATGCTGTTATTCATATATGTTTGATGCCATTTTTTTCTCTCAGTACATGACATGGCAACCCACCCTGGAAAACCCCCAGTAAGAACAAATGACCCATGGGAAGCTAATGGCAAGATTTATCACATACCCACATGGGTCAAACCTGAGACTCAAACCCAGATGGAAAAAGGATATATATATATATATATATATATATATATATATATATATATATATATATATATATATAAAAGGTACTAAAATCTGTTTGGTCATGAGCTAAATGCAAAACTTAACCAAAGCCCATGAAATGAGAAACATAGGTCCCTGATTTTCTGTGGTAAGGGTATAGTACTATCAGTGATGCACAGAATCATCTAGTCTGATGATTCTAGCTTGATCAGAGCTTGACAAACAAACTTAAAACACAATTTAACTAAAGACAGTAAAGCATGAAATGTTGGTCAGTTACCATTTATGATGAGGGTATAGCTGGGATCAAGTTAGACTTGGATTTTTGAGAAGTAACTTCTCCTTTCGGTCAGAATAGGCAAAAGTGAGAGCTGAATAGGGGGACATGGAAGCAAAACAAGAAAAACACACACATATATACAGTGAGTATTTGTGAGTGCCTTCTCTTATCTGAATTAAAACCTCTATTCCCGAGTATGCATATTGTCAATGGTTTAAGCAATACTTTACTTTCAAGCAGAAAATTTTCTATTTTGTTATGTATATTATAAACACATTCTGTACTTGTATAATAATAATCACTCATACCCAGTGTATTTGTACTTGAAAGTGTATGTTTGGATGAAGAGATATGTGCAGTATATTTTGGCCATATGACTTTAACAAGGGTTTTGGAAATTTCTTACAAACTGTCAAGGAATGGCTAATTTTGTAATTGATGTGCAAAGTTGATCCACAAATAATTAAATATGCAAGGAATATTCAAATTTGATGACGTTATCAAACTTCACCCATTAACAACTCTTTTGGAAATTTCTTATAAATTGTCAAGAAATGGCTAATTTTGCAATTTATGTGCAATGTTAATGCACAACTCTGCAGATCTGAAACTCCACTGCTCTGACTGGATGCATCCAGAAACATTTTCATTAGTGACATCCAAATATTTCATATTATATACTGTAATTATATATATATATATATATATATATATATATATATATACATACACACACACACATAAAATACAAATCATGGCAAATAACAATCATTTCAATTGCACTAGATTCAGCAAGGTATCATGTGTGTCAGGGATTGATTAAAATAAATGCAATAAACTGACAATGAATAGTGCGAAACTAGTATCTGGCTTGCCCGAACGCTTTCGACTTTTTAACAAGTCTTTTTCAAAGGCAAATGACTTTTTAATGAGTCTTTTTCAAAGGCAAATATGAAACATACACAAGACAAACAAATAAAACAGAAAAACTGTTATGTTTGCAAAACTTTACATGGCTGTTTCTACAGTAATTAAACCTTTTAACTCTATTACGTGTCTACTAGTTTCTTTCATCTGGTTACTGAAACTAGAAATTATTTGTATTGATGAGCCATATTATTATTTTATGTAAATTTATGTAAGCGCAGATTATATCCCAGATATTTCATTGTCATAGTAGTCATAGGCTATCAAGCAAATTAAGAGAATTATTTAAAAGAAAATGTGTCGGTTGCAAAAGATATTTTTTTTGTACATGGTTGTCCTTTTCTAGTCGTCTTGGTTTCAATGTTCTAAGGCAGTGTATCCAGTAAGATTCCTTTTCTTTCCTGGTTTGGGGACTTCAGCTGGGGTTGTGAGCAAAAGCAATATGTGTTATATCACTGAAAGTGTGGCATGGGGTGGAGAAGTGTTCTGTGAGGGGGCTTCTGTACAGCTTCTTTGTCATCCAAGCAGATCTATGAAGGATGATCCTTTTGTGTTGCTTTTCAGTTTCTCCAACATACTGAAGGCTATAGATCTTATATGTGATGAGATAAATGATATTCCCTGTTTTGCACGTTTTGTTTGGACCATGTCTATTTAATTTTTCTCTAGTCACTGTGCTAGAAAATGTCCTGGTCTCTGTCATACGTTGACAGGTTTACACCTTTTATCACCACAGAGGCCAGATTGACTAGGGTGGTCATGATTAGTGATTTGCATTAGCTTCGCCCTGACTAGGATGTCCTTGAGGTTTTTTGGTGTTCGGTAGGTGACTACAGGTTTGTTAGGGAAGATTAACTTTAGTGCATTCGATGATTCCATGATGGGCCAGTGTTTCCCAATGATTTTACCTACTTAGGGATTGTCTGGATGGTAGGTCAGGATAAATGGTATCCTATCAGCCTTTTCCTTCTTTCCATATTTTAGTAGGTCATCGCGGTTTGTTTGTTTAGCCCTTTGGGTGCCTTCGTAATCAGGTCTTTGTCGTAGCCTTGGTAAATTAAATGTTTAGATAGCTCTTCAGACCTTTTTAGGAATGTTTCATCGGCAAAGCAAATTCTGCATATCCTCAGTGCCTGGCTATATGTGATGTTCCTAATGCAGTGTTTTGGATCACAGGTGCTTGGGAGGAGATACAGGTGTTTGTCGGTTGGTTTGGAGTAGATGTCTGTATGGAGTTTGTTTTCTACCAGTCTGGTTGTTGTTTTCTTATAATATTTATGACCATATGGTAAATATGAACATAATGGAAGGTTAGCCCTTTAAGGGAGGTAAGTACGATGTGAAGCAAATGTAACTGGATGCATGTTTAACATTACGTTTCCTGAATAAAATATTTCTGGAATGCAAATACTTATTTCAGAAAAGCAAAAATACAAACATATCCAAGAAATTTTTATAAACTTAGTTTCACACCTGAAATAAAGGAAAATAATCCAACCCAATGATGGAACATGTGACTAACAACAGATTTATAATTCAGATAAGAAAAATTTAAAAAACTCCACTGATCAACTTCTAACGTGTATATGCAATCCAATTAAAACTGAGACATTCAACATACTGGATATATTACAGACCAATATGAGGTCCTGTTCTACTGACCTTTAAATTCATCAATGAAATTACAACTTCCTCTCAAATATGAAATGCAGTATTTTATCTACTACAGTACATTACAGGAATTCCAAAGGGCATCAGAATATGAACCTTTATCAGCGCCTGTCAGATCTGCAGATTATATGTAAATCTCAACTGTAATTAGATCAACAAGTAATCTTTCTTTCACATGTCTGGATGAAATAACAAAGTAAAAAGACAATGTAAAAAAAATTCTTTAACCATTTCCTTCAGCATGAATACTGAAGCTATGTCAATGATATATATATGTGTGTGCAAAACAGTAAATGATTTCAACATCATGACTCCTAAATTCATCAGATATCATGATCCAGTCTTTTTAATATGATTAAGGAAATCCCAAAGCGTCTTTATTAAAAGGCTTTTCTCTGTGTGGATCAAGTTGAGAGACTCCTTTTCAAACCTTACACCCCATGCGTTGCCTGAATGGTCACCTGTACGGGTGAAAAGAAGAGATGATTTCTAAATAAAGAATTTCAGAAAATTAATCAATCTCTAATTATTGATTAATATTCACTAAAATGGAAAAAATTTCATGAACATATTAACATAAACAGCTCTCTGTAAGTCCTGGGACATATTCCTAAAATTTCTGAAAATTGATGACCAAATTTTGAACACTCCCGAGTCCAGGACTAGAGCCTGAAAGTTCTGGTAGCAAAGTTTTTAACTGTTGAAAACTGTACTGTATGCATCATTTAAGATCATATACAAGAATCACATACATATTTTTATAGAACAAAGTTTTAAAACAAGCTGCAATTTCTAAAGTAAAGTGCAATTAAACCTGTCTACAAGAACAGTCAAAATGCAGGCCATATGTCTTCCAGAAACTGAATGACACTAATAAAATTCAACAAGTTTCAGAATCACAGTTTCTTCCAATCGAGATGAGAACAAGTATCACTAGAGTAATGGCAGTCATCATCAAGCTCACATTCACAATGTCTTGACAACTTGGGTCTGGTGCTCATCAACAATAAATGGATAGAAAAAGGTATAAGGAAAAGACTGAAGTACATGGAAACTGGCTTATTAAGCAAGTGAAAATTATGATACAGCTAAATGCGAAATCCATTTGGATTTCAAATCAGAAACGCAAAGCATCAACTGGAATTACAATTACAAAATAATACCCACATATACCAAACACAGTCAATGCTGAAATTTCAAACAGATGTCAAATATACACTAAAAATACCAATAAGCTGAGTATCTAGTGTACAATAAATGGCTACACCAAGAAATTGTCTGTTCTGGGTCTAGCTTATAGTGAACTGTTGTGATTACCTATTATTACCAAAGGAGTCTCTTTAATACTTTCCTTACATGCATATATATATCTTCTTCATGGGGTTTCCATTATGCTTATACATATATATACGTTGTATATATATATACACACACACACACACACACAGAGTGGAATCCCCGCTATAACGCAATAATTGGGGTCCCAAAAATTGGATCGTGTTAATATCAGGGTCGCGTTAATGCGGGGTTTTACAGTATTTTCTTTTTTTTCAGAGAACAACTCATTGGCACATATATGTGTATTCATGTCTCATGTGTATGATGAATAGGATATCAACACCATTTACTATCGTGCCATCGTGGCATGCAGTTCCTCTATAAGGCATGTAATTCCATTGAAAAATTGCACACATACTTACACTATTTAATTAAACAAATTCCCAGATCATTGTGTCTGAATTCAACGTCTAATATACAGCATGAACAGAGTATCAACACCGTTTACTTGACGTCTGATATCATACCGTCGGGGCTTGCAATTAATTCATAATATATGTAATTCCATTGCCAAAATTGCATACATATTTAAACTATTCAATAATTTTGTTACACATTATTATGTGTCTGAATTAAATGGGAAAAATTAACAGCAAAATTAGGTTAAGAAAGATGAAGCATGTGTACGGTTCATTACGTTCCAGTGTCTATGAACGGTGTCTGTACAGATTTTATACTGCTAAAATTTTCTCATGCGTTTCCGTGTACATTTATCCATGGCAAATTTCCAATAATTAACGCTTGTACACCTATTCGTTTGAACGACTACAGCAAGAATAATTAACAATCAACACATGCTTTCAGCATGCATATAACTTTTACTTCAGATTTTGTGAACATCAACAACAAAAAAATGTGTGAAAACTACTATACTGATCATTGCGCAAAGTGCAGATAACAACTTGCGTTTGTGAACTTGCTTTTCCATAATGGTAAAATATTTTTATAAAAAATAGGAAATTAAAAATGAGTTCATAAACAAACACCATACCCATGTAAAACCCGAGAACTAAGTGCAGTAGGCCTGCGATAGTCATGAGTTACGTTTATAATTTTTTTAAAGCAGAATGCATGCACAATTTCATAACCTTTCAATTTCCAACTAATAAAGACGACATTATTTACTGGTCAACTGATTGCATCTAATAACACTGCCAAGCCCAGCAAACATCTTGGTGTTGTTTTTTTTTAATGTTTATTAAATTGTGAGAATCATTTATCAACCACCGCATTGTCTGATGCTTGGTTGTGTATGCAGTTAAAGAAGAAACACGTCAGCTGTTGTTTGAGCAACAATTGTATACAGAATTAATTGAAGACAATCACAAAGACGACTTACTAGCTTTACTCATGGATCAGTACTAAGTAACATTTCAGATAATAATGTTTATTTTGGCATAACACTTCAAGAACCTGGTGAAATTGTTAAATTTCAGAAGCCAAGCCACACTCATATTAGATTCAAATTTGTATGTGACCTCTTCCCCCAAATGATAATAAACATTTTGCACACTATTTCTCGTACTTCAAAAAAAGTATTTTTCCGGGTATGAGAAAAATACATGTACATGTATTTAAAATTTCAGGAAACACACCATGATCGTATTATATTCGAATTCATACACGATCTCTTCCCAAAAATGATAACAATTTTTTTGCGCAAAGTGCAGAGAACAAACTGCGTTTGTGAACTGACTTTTCCATAAAGGTAAAATATTTTTAACAAAAATAGGAAATTAATAATGAGTTCATAAGAAAACCCCATGCACATGTAAAACCCGAGAACTAAGAGCAGTATGCCTGCAATGGTCTCAAGTCACCTTTTTTTTTTTACAGTTGAACGCATGTACAATTTCATACCCTTTCAATTTCCAGCTAATAAAGCAGACATTATTTACTGGTCAACTGATTGCATCTAATAACACCGCCAAGCCCAGCAAACATCTTGGTAGCTTTTGTTTTTTTATGTTTATTAAACCGTGAGAATCTTTTATCAACCACCACATTGTCTGCTGCTTGGTTGTGTATGCAGTTAAAGAAGAAACACATGTTAGCTATTGTTGGAGCAATGATTGTAGACAGAATTAATTGATGACAATCACAAAGACGACTTACTTACTTTACTCTTGGACCAGTAATAAGTAACAATTCCAATAATGTTTATTTTGGCATAACACTTCAAGAACCTGGTGAAATTGTTAAATTTCAGAAGCTATGCCACGATCATATTATATTGAAATTCATGTGTGAACTCTTCCCCAAAATGATAATAAACGTTTTACACCCTATTTCTCATACTTAAAAAAATGTTCTTTTCCAGTACGAGAAAAATACAAATACAGGTATTTAAAATTTCAGGAACCATGACACGGTCATATTAAATTCGAATTCATACAAGATCTCTTCCCCATAACGATAATAAATATGTATACACTATTTCATGTACTTTGAAGTAAAAAAATATTTGTTCATGTGTGAATGAATATAAGAAATTTTGGGAGCCATGCCACGATCGCATTATATCTGAATTCGCATTATAGCAGGGTTGCACTGTATATATACACATACACACACACATATATACATGCATGCAATAAACTGAAAAACTAACAGTGCAAAACTAGTTTCTTGCTATCCTGAACACTTCAAAGCATAATAGAACAACCTGGACAAGATGAACAATAAACAAAACAAAAAAGCATTGTAGTTACAAACATTTACACAACTATTTATATTGGAACCAAAGCTTGAAAATGATGTTTTATGTACTGACTAGTTGGCTTCTGGTTGATTGATGATGCTGTTATCTATTTATATGGAACTACAAATTGATGAGCGATATCACCATGTTTTTTATGTAAATAGGTGAAAACACAAATTATATTCCCCAATATTTCATTGTTATAACTGTAATTTTAGGTGGTGTGACTAAGGAGCAAATTTAGAAAAAATATAAGTGGAAATGTGCATACTGTAAAAAGATGATGATTTTATTATTTATCCAACAAGATTCCTTTTGTTTCCTGGTTTCAGAATTCCAGTTATTGCAACTGCAATTAGTGTAACATTACTGAAGGTATGGCATGGGGAGAAGAAGTGTTCTGCATCTGGAGTTTTGTCCAGCTTTTTTGTCATCCAATCATATCCTTTTTGTAGCTTTTAAGTTTTCTGACATACTGAAGGTCACAGATTTAACAAATGAAGAGATAAATTGCATTCTGTATTGCACATTCTGTATGGACAATGTATGTTCAATTTTTGTTCATCGCTGTGCAAGAGAATGTGCTGGTCTATATCATATATTAACAGGTTTTGCACCTTTCATCATCACAGGGACCAGATTTGCTATATATTAAAGAATTCAAGCTTTGATTCCAGTAGAAATAGTTTCTACACAACTAACATTTGTACTAATTTTTTTTCTGGGTCTGTTACTGGGTTGAAATCTGGCCACATTCTAAATTCCAAAAGCATTCCATTTTCCCCATGTTGAGTGTAATAAATTACCATTAATCAAAATGTAATAAACTACAAATCAGAATTTTTCAAAAATGTTATGCCCTTTGCTATATACTGGCTTTGGGAGATAAATTAGTATTATTATAATGAGTGCATTAAGGGCTCTAAAGAGAACTCAAGGCTAATAATTTACCACAGTCAATGATGGAATTTTGGGTAAAATTACTTCTTTCTTAAGTCGAATGGGGATGAAAGTTGTTAAAAATGGAAAAGAAGCAGGTGCAGCAAGTTCAAAATTCGAAAGTTCCAAATTATCACTTAATCTTTTTCTGCTTCTCTACAAGGGGCCCCAAGTGGCCGAGTGGTATAAAACACTTTCCGTTACAGATCACTGCCATCTCACCTCTGTCTGCATGGGTTCGAGTCTAGGATTCGGCCAATGTGGGTATGTGAGAAAACTTGCCAGTAGCTTCCCGGGGTTTTCCCAGGTTCCTCCTCCACCATTAATACTGGCCAACATGCATAGTCTATCGTGTGCTGAAAAATGGCGTTAAACCCCACAACAACAACAACAATAAAAGCTTCTCTACAGATATTGTATAAAAATAAACGGCAACCTAAAAAGTAGGTTCCAACATTAAATCAGCAATAGTTTCCATTGTAGCAGTCCTCAAATTATGTCTAGACAATGAGATATTGGATAAAATGATTACTTTTACCAGTGATAGGCCTTTATACATCCACTAGGATATAATTTCTGACTGGGCCACAAAAATAACATTTTTCACTGATCATGGGTGAAATGATGGCAGGAATTTTAAAGAGAGCAATGTAATTTCTGGTATTTATGATCACTAAATTAGCACAAAACTGACTAAGGAGTATACCATTGTGTTTTCTAATGTTCACCTTATTCTTCAGAGGGAAAATGGATACAAAGGTCAAAATTTATTTTAATTATTAATGCACTATATTTAAAGCATATATTCAAGTAAATCATGTTTCTCAGAGAATACTTAACCAATCATATTACTGTTGGAAGAATCTTCAAAACTCCTCAAGTCCAGCAATCATGTTAAAAAGACAAAATTGTCTTTTCCCATTTTATAATTACATATAGATGATGGGAAGAAGCTCTTTGCAACCCTCCTCCTACCCTTACTAACACCAGAAGGCTTCTAACTGTTTACCAGTTTTGTTTGAGGGGAGGTGTGTGGTAGAGCTTAATAGTATTACAATCAGGTAAATATTCTCAGAGAAACATAATTTTTAAAGAATCTACTTTCTACTTCAAATACGTTCTCCAATCAATTTAATGTTAGGAATATAGGTAACAGGAACAGGCAGTCCAAAAATTCTACCTCTACTATGGTCACCCTATAGAGAATAGTAATTCTTTCCTGTTTGAAGAAAAACTTCACTTCTAATAAGAGAACTCCACCACTGAAAATCACCTACACATTGATGCCACTACCTATGCAAGAAAATGAGAAAATCAATGCCTTTTTATTTTACTGTGTAATTCACTGTGCTGATCCAGCAAAGCACTATTCTATGACTGAGATCAGATTGTGCTATTTAGATCAGTCTAGTGATGGTTTGGGCTGCAGTCACCAGACCTTTGAGATTTAGTTTTCATCTCTATTAAACTGGATCGTGCAGATAGAAGCTTGAGAAAGTTGTCTTTGTGTATCAGCCAAATGCCTCTGTCATGTCTTGGTCATCCACATGCATGGCTTGCAGAGACAGCTCTTATTTAATAAGAATGTTTCTTCAAGAATACTTAACCAATCATAATACCTTAGGAGAACTACTACTACTGTACTTCAAAAATCCCTCCCTCCCAGATACTACTGTTGGCTAAGGGAGCTAAAATATGTCTGCCAGAATAAGTGGCAGGTGAGCATAGTGATCTTCCCTTCAGTATAAGGATTGGTTGCAAAGTCTAAGAACCTATCGAGATTCTCTCCACAACTGAAGGTTTAAAACTGTCTCTCAAGGCTGCCCTAACAAGAGTCAAGTGTGCAGAAGGACACCTGTGACCATGGCTGCTTGATAAGATTTGGGTTGGCTGGAATCTACCTGGGCAGATCTTTTGCTAGAATGAGTTGACAGATGACACAGGATTTATTCCATCTGAGATGGACTATCAGAATCAACCTGCATTTTTGACCCCATAACATCTGGATTACTTTTGGTATCAGGACCATGGGAGGGTAGGCAAATGCATATAACCCCTCCCCAATGATTGACAGTGCATCCACAGCCCAAGTTTCTGGGTTCAGGACTGAAGAGACAACGGTGGGTAACTTGTGATTCCACCTTGTCACAAAAGGTCGATCACAGAACATTGCCACTGATAGTAGTGAAATCTGGCAATTGGTGAACACCCCAACCATACTGCCTGGTGTTGGTATATACCATTATTTCCATCAGGGGCTTCTTCACCAATATCCCCATGGTCAGCCAACCTGGGCTGGTTGCACCACTGTCACTGGAATGATCGCGCCTCAGGCATGATCACGACTGTTGACCAAGGGGACTTGAAAATTTGTGCATTGTGCAAGCAATGTCGTTTGTAAGGGGGCGCATAAAAAGACAGCTGAGCGGGATCAAGTCCACTGCCACAATGAATAATATGAGGAGTTGCAAGAACTCTCTCACTGAAATTGATGTTCTGTTGGAAACAGACTTGATGAGTTCAATAATCCTGATTATGCAAACACAACGAATCAAAACAGATTCACACTGGTGATAAACTCCATACCCAGATGGACAAAAAGCTGGGATGGATGGAGGTCAAACTTTTCCCAGTACACTAGAAAATCAAGAAAATTAACAAGTGAGAAAAGATCGTTCTGTCTTGGAGAAGAATAGAACTTACCATGTGTTTCTGGAGGATGTTGTCCAGGTACACTTTTACTGTAGACTGAAAAGGTAACTAAGCAATCCATAACCTGGTAAAAAACCCAAAGGCTGATGTTGAGGCCAAAGGGTAGAACAATGAACTGATAAACTATTTCATGGTAAGCAAAACGTAGATATTTCCATGATGCGAGGTAGATAGGGACATGAAAATATGCATTGGTCAGATCAAGACTGACAGTATATTTGTCCTATCAAAGGGAAAGGCATATTGATCTCACCGTCTTCATCTTTAATTTCAGTGGTGCAATGAATTGGTTGGTCTCAACCTGGTGATTGCTTCCAAATAAGAAACAGTTGTGATAAAAACCTGGTGATTGTGGCTTTGCACAATTTCCACTAGCTGCTTTTAGATGAGTGACCATATCTCCTGTTGCAGAAGGCATTCTACTCCCAATTTGATCGTACATCTGTGAACAGGGGAGAGAAGGAAAGGGAAGGGGGTTGGATCAACGAAACACAATGACCCTCTGAAATGACCTAGATCACTGAATCATTTTCTGATCAAGTGAATCCAACATTGCAGGTGTTGACCACCCACATATAGGCTGTCTGCAGGCAGTGGGGAGAGAAGGTCAATATTTATGGTTAGGAGTCTTTAAGGTGGAGAAATATGTTGTCTTTTTTATACAGCTTTTGTATGATTGCCCCCTATGCTGGTTAGACTGTAGTCTCCTGGCAATGGGTTGGAATCAATATTGGTGCATATCTGGCTGAAAAGATATCTTGTTCCAAGGCGACATAATGTCCCTTTGCACTGGCAGGGGCTGAGTGTTTTTGAACACCTGTGTGTGTTGATCAGTGAGTTGGAGGGGCAGTTCCTGAGCTGCCTGCCTCCAAACTACTCCAATTCTTCCTCCAGAAACCAAGTGATCCAAACAGGGTTATCTGTAAAGTGAGGGTATGATGAGGTTCGAGCAACATGGACTGCCAGGCATATCATGTTCAAACTAGTCTAAGTTGACTGAAGCTGTCAAGGCATTGGCCACGGTATGGTGAGCTGCCCAGTTAATGACCCTGATGATCCTGGCTGTCACCTTGCATGTGTGGCCATGGCTGGATTTCTCTGCAAGTTGGAAGATTGCTAATGGGGCAAAATCTAACACTGAAGATGAAGAGTTTTATACCAGAATGATAAGAATGGCACTGAGACTTGGATTTCTGAGAAGAAAGCTACGGAATTTCCTGGGTCAATAATTCTACCCAAAAGCTGGTCACAATCTCCTTAGTTTCAGATGACAGGGAAGGAGTCAGAAAGATGGTGTCTCTTCCTCCTCACTGAAATTTAAAGATGATTTAACTTCTGGTCTGGAGTTGCAGTAGGGGGTGGAGGTCATTTTGAAGTTCCCAACACCCTATAAATTTCCAGTACTGCGGCCTTAAAGCTAAATTCAGTTCATTCCATGGTCAGAACTGAGTATGGTTGATTTGAAGAAACTTCATCATACTACAGAAGTTGAGTCCCAATCTGGGTCCGCTTGCAGCCTTGGATAAGTCATACCTGATGGCATCAATGACTCAAGTCCATCCTCTTTGAAAATGTCACTAGGTCTCCCTTCTGGATAAACAGTGAACATCTTGAAGTCTGGCACAACCGAACTGCCAGTTGGTTTGCCTGGCATATAGTCTGTCTGGATACTGGCGGTATAGAAGATGGCCTATCATACGTACTGGCTGCTTCAAGGGCCTGGCTGAACAGATTTCTCACTGGAATCTCCAGCATAGCAAACATGTCACCAGAGAAGGTGAGATCAATAACTAACCTACTTTTAGTCCAATTCACTTTTGGTCTAAATCTAACTCGACTATCTCTTAAAACTGAATTTTATATGTGGTAGAGATATTTCCTACTAAACAGACATGATTTTGGTATTCCTCAAAAAAATGCTGAAATTTGAAAGGGGGTTTGGGAGTCCTGCTCCTGGTGCAACTTATGATCATAATATATAACAAAATAATCATTTGAAAAAACTAACAAACTTACCAAAAATTTTCAATCTGACTTGAATAATTTCACAATATTTATTGTCACATGAATTTGTTCTCCAATACTATTGCTGCTTAAGTTATTTCATGTCCATGTCAGTATTCACATCGTGATTATGTCACAATAATTTCTCAATTTTTGCTGCAAATATATTATATTATACTTCTCTCTTTTCGTAACAATCTGTAAAATAAACACCCAAGTACATCAACTGTATACAAATAATCCCATACATTCATTTCTCTTTTTCTCCAATGGACACAACCTGTTGATATTCCAGTTGAGCTCTCTCTTTGCAGCTTTGGCAAGGATTTGTTTAGCGTTCCTTTTTGACTGACTTTTTTGGCTCAATGTGCAATCATTTCTTTTCCTTCTCAATGAGAGTCTTTTTCAAGCTGGTGCTTGTATTGGTGACATGCAGTGCACATATTCTGACAGAAAGCTACATCTGTTCTCTCATACAAGAAATCTTTCTTCTTATAGTAATTAAGTGCACTTTTTCCTGATGCCTTCTGAGCTTCAATTTTTCCATATGCAGCTTCTTTTGTAGGTACAATTCCAAACTCTTCCAACCGTGATTAACGTAGAGCAGAGGTCACAAAAAGCCAGTCCACTAGCGTTCAGTTTTGTTATAAACTGACCAACTAAATTTTTGTAGACTTTTCGCTCCAACCATTCCCATTTCCATATGTTTTTTAAACCTTTATCTAAACTTCTCGTGTCATGGTTTCTCTCAACAACTCGGCATGCCATTTTTTGCAAGCATGCTTCTTCTTTCCATTGCCATTATTTTCCATTACACGAGGATTCATTGGATGAATTTAAACTTTTGACCAATCAGAATACTCTTTATGAGAGTCGTGCGCAAACTAATATATGGAACGAATACAGTACAAGGGTTGCTGCAGAATGGGACCGAACAGACCATTTTAAAAAAACTGGACTTCAACTTTAAAAAGGAGAAAAATCATGTCTGTACTAAAATAAATATGCAAGGTCTAAAATGTGACGTGTATACATTGTGGGCTTAAAAAAACAACAACAAAGAACAAACAGCTGCTCCTGCTGGAGATAACTTGACTCCAAAACAATCAGGCTAGTTGAAATGTTACAAAAACTTCAGTAGATGTGAGAATTTAAGTATGCCACAATGTACTACATTATTAGTATAATCCTTAGAATGATCAAGCTCTTACTGCCACTGGTGAAATAAATGTTTGATTTATTGCCAAATTATGAAGTTTTGTTTGTTACCTGGTGCAGGTAATTATGCAGATTGCCTAACTTTTGTCTACAGCTTGTTCTGTCAAATTGGTGTCTGTTATCGTCAACTAAAGAAAACATGGTTTAAGGCTCCACTTTTGAAACTAAAATCATGACAAATTTAAATCATACTCAACATCTTGTAAGAATATGAAGGCTTTGCAATAAATTCTTAGAACTCCTGTTTGTTTTCTTTCTCACCTGACTTTATTAGCTTGGAATTTTCATCATATTCTGAAAACAATGATGCTGGTACAGACAAAAGGCTGGAATAGTCTTCTAAAAGGTTTTTCCCATCATCTGGATCAGCTTTTCCATAGATTATGCAACGGGGAACATTATTACCTGCTAAAGTCAACAAGGCTGCATTGATCTGTAACAAGATTTATTTTCAAGAAGTTAAAGTCATGAATTTTTTTAAAATAATCCAATTCTATTCAGTACTTTTCTTCTCACAATCACTTTATGTAACAAAAAGACAACTTTATGTCAAGAAAAATTAACAAGAATTAAATTGCAGTTATGGAACATAACCCAAAAGTGTCATTAACACCATGCTTAATTAAAAGAAATCTGAAATAATAGTTAACTCCCTTTGACTAATACCTCCCACAACTCAGCCAAGATATGAATTTCTTTTATCCTCATTTTAATCTCTTTATTTTACCTCCCTTTCACAGCCACTTCCTTAGATAGCCATTTTTTCCTTCCTCTGACTGGTTTTTGAACAGAGATAACAATGTTGTATTATTATTATCATTATTATTATTATTACTATTATTACCTCATTATAATCAATAGAACCACTACAACGGAAGGCTGATATTTCATCTCGAACTGTTAGATTCTTGTGACTTTTGGTTCTTTTCTGGATGTACGCCACACCTCTTAGTAAAATTCTATATAATGGGTAATCCCACAAATTCCTTATGTTTTTTATGAGAAATGAAAGTCCTGCAGCTCTGAAAAGAAATCAAATAATAACCATAGAAACTCATTTTAGCAACCTGGCCAGACATTGAAATTTAATGTAAAGAAAAGCAATGGAAGCCTCACAAATATCTACACTTTCACATGCATCAAGATTTTTCTTAAAATACCTCCCCATCAAACCTTTTGAAAGTGATCAAGGAAATTAAATCTTTATTATCATCCAACCAAAAACAAGAGGACAATCTGGGTTCATAACTCATGTAACTCATGGCATGCAAATATCTGACTTTGAATTTTTGCAAGGTCTCATCAATATAAAGTCCCACACCAAATTCAGGTGGAATCCAATAATCTTTGTTAATGTAATGCATATAAAGCAATTAAGTATTGACTGTTTATTTTTTAAATTCAATGAGGTAGGAACTGAAAAAATGATGTGCAAACTGTATGATCCACAAAGCGGATCATAACAAAATTTGCACAGCATTGTTTCAGTTCAAACATTGTTGAATTTAAAGAAATAGTCAATACTTTATAATTAAATTCAACAGCATAAATAGTTAAACTCAAACTTGATAACATTCTTTTATTTAATCATATTTTGAATATCATTCATTCAGGAACAATAATACAAAACTGTAAATCCCATGATATATTTACAACCAATCAGAGGAATGCTGGCCAGCTGATTTCAATACACAACTTTAATCATCTGGAAGATCTTAGTTGATAATATGTTTATGCAAGTCTAATTTGCTCATAATAAACAACAATCCTTAAATGAAAGTGTATACATAAACTCTGTAAACAAATTATACTGTCCCTTATTATCTAGTAGTACAGCTGTGAAGTGACCAAAAAGATCAGTTGGTTCGTACTAATATAATGCAAAGTTTGTTGGTTCAATTCCCTGTTACAACATTATTTCGTTTTCTTTTTTTCTTCTCCTTTTATTTTATATTACTCTACAGAACAAATTTCAAATTTGCATATTGTAATGGTTTATAGATTTAATATCATACATTAATACAAACACACACTGATGGATTTTGCACGGTACCATAATGTCTTCAAATCAAAGATACATAAGTAAATGATGATTATTTATTTACTTAAAGTGTATTTTACTTGTAGCATTAGCAAAGATCCCTCATTTACTTGAAAAAAAGGCAGATGCTCTAACCACTAGGCCACCTTTTGCATCTGCAGGAGGTACAATGTGATAGAATTTGTTGGTATTCATCCTCAATTCCATGCCTGGATTTGTTCCAGATGAGATTTTCTTTGCACAATGAAATTGCAATAATTCTTCTGTTTGCAAAGATAACCTGGTAATGATCTATAAGTTAAAGTGAGGCAAGAAATTGGTAATAAGCATTCATGCTGTGCAAAACAAAGCGCCTGGAGTCT
This sequence comes from Sinohyriopsis cumingii, assembly GCA_028554795.2. NCBI lineage: Eukaryota > Metazoa > Mollusca > Bivalvia > Unionida > Unionidae > Sinohyriopsis > Sinohyriopsis cumingii. Next base: position 10,943,316 of record CM068834.1, on the reverse strand, counting down.
AAAGTGAGTACCATTATATGGTCTAAAATTTTGAATAAAACTCACTGACAACCAACAGGAAGTTTGTTTGGAAGTATTTTTGTTATCTTGTCATCAATGAGAATTGCATATACATATATGACATCTATATGTCTATCTATAATCTACATACTGTAAATACAATATGTCAATATACATAAAAGGGCATCACCTACCTTCCAAAGATGGAAAAACCATCAGTTTATACATGTATTGATATTTATCTTATCGCATTCTGTGTATCATGAATTGTATCATTTCACCCCTACCATCAACATCATCAAATATCTGCATTCAAACACAGAGTTGTCCATTTCAATTTCTTAACTATCTTGGACACTGTTAGAAAAAGGTACAGCACACTTTATGTATATTTGTATTGGAGAAGCACAGTGTAAAGTTTGAACAACATTAATAAAATATAGTAATCTTCAGAAGTTTTCAGTGCAAGTTACATTTCTGGACATGTATGAAGATCTTATATGGCAGTGCTGTCTAACCCGTGGCCTGCTGGCTTATTTTAAATGGCCTGCCAGAGCTTGAGCAACTATACATTTGTTACTTTTCAGTTTTCTGCTGCGGCCCCTGGCTTCACGAAAAACATTTCAGTGGCCCATGGTGTCAAAAAGGTTGGACAGCACTGATATATGGGATATGGAACTTGATGAACCATTGAAACAGAAATGAGTTTGAAAGAGATTTAAATAAAAGTTAAAACATGAGACATGTGTATTCTATTACCTTCATTTTCTTATCAATGTAAATTTTTTAAAACTTATTTATTTACTATGGCAAAGAATTATTTAAATATGTGATTGTCAAAATGGTCTGTTATGTATTTAATTTGTATTATTTGTTGCTTTTCTTAATGATTATATGTTACAAACATTTGTATTCTGTACTTAACCTCGTCCAAATCTAGTTCACTATATACCTGACCAGGGCCATTGATTTTGTAGACATAATACATAGATAATATTTCTCTGTGAGAATGTACTTAAATATTAGGATCATTATCAATGGAAGTAAACATGTTCATCTTAATCTGAGTCAGAGACATTAGTATTCCCCATGGAAATAACTGTTCTACCTGATCTTTCCCATGTTCTTTATTATAATTTTAGTAAAAGACATTGTTCTGTTGACAACTCAGAATATTCTAGAAATGAACTTCTGACACTCATCCTGGTTTTATTTTTGTCTTAGCTTTTTATATAGTCTTGTTTACTCAAGAAATTACTTATTCATGCATTAACATCTTTAGCAGAATCAATCTGTTTGTTGTGTTCAGTATTTCATTTGGACAGAAATATTTATTCAAATTATTATTCATTGGAAATACAAATTGCTCATCTGTAATATTCTTGGACTGGAACATTAACTTGGAATTAGTGATTTCAGACAAGAACAATTTTTGATTATATTACAGTAACACATCAAAAGAATGTTAGCACATCACCTCACTACAGGACATCGGCACATTAACATAATCTAGGGGAATAAAATAATTGTTGAATTTTACAAAACTTGATGGTTTTTGCTCTGTTATGTTAATTATTATAAGACCATAGAGTCGTAACAGGCCTGAGAGGCTATTAGACTATCACAGTACCCAAGAAATGGAGTTAAAGCCATGTTAACGAGTAACAGTTGCAACACTTGTCACATGCAAATATAATGCCAGGTTTGTAATGGATTAGACTACAATTTTTAATATGAATGGTTTAACAGTTGTTTTATTCTAATCCATTATAAACAATGATTCAGATTTGACTCAATTTTGTTCAGGCTTTACTTTTAGAGGGAAATGTTGAAATAACAAGTATTTTGATAGTTACAATTATAGAATTTGCAGTTCTACATCTTTCCTCATTAAATCTTTTATCATATTTGAATTTAATTAAATTAATAAGGTAACAGCAAGGCTCATATTGTTTTTTTTCCAATTATCACTTTTGTTGCTAATGGTACTTTGCTATCGATTGACATACAAGGAAACAATTTTATTAATACCTATAAATCTAGTCCTCATATTATAAGTCAGTAATAAAGAAACAAACATATTTTTAAAACCTGGCCTTTGAGTTTGAATTAAACTGCATACTGATGTCATTTTCTACTTGCTGCATTGTGAAACTTAACGTCACCAATCACCAGAGAATGACAATGTTTATTTACCAATTATGAACTTTCAATGGCAAATGCAACTATTTTACTCACAACTTGGAGTACTGTTCACACATCAGAATCAAATAACTATCTTGTAAATGAGGGTATTAATAGTCACATGTGGTGTAAAGTTATTACGTGATATGTAAGACACCTAGTATGGAATGACACAGAGAAGTAGAAAACTTATCAGGCTTGATGAGTGCATTGCCTATTAAGTTTCCTATTGACTCAATGTCATTCTAAACCAGTGATGTAGAAGTCTAGACCTGCCAACCCTGACGAGGCAGTCTCAGTAAGGCAGTTGATTTTTTTCCAGAAGTTTAACCAGTTTTTATTAAGGTGTAAAAAAAAAATATATAACTGCTATTGTAAAGCTGGAAAATGTAATTAAAAGTTTGGGATTCGAAACATGCAGCGAAGATAAACATTATATTCAACTATAAAGTTTGTGAAGTACGAGTACCCTTTATTTACCACTAGTACAGTAGCACCAACTTTAGTTCCAAACAACATGCAGCTCAATGGCTTGTTGCTATCTCTCAACTTGATGTAATTCTTGGAAATTCTTCATACTCAAATTGGCACATGATGTCCAATAAATGTAACTGTGTCCCTTCCAGCTTTATTCACAAGAATCTGAATATTCCTTTTTATTCTTCTGTGTTGATTATTAACACTTTTCAATAGGCTTATATTCTCTTTCGTCTTCAACATGCATTGCTTGCTGGATGGCATTTTTTAAAAAAAATTCTATAATCAACAATCTGATCATGCAGACACTTCGCATGAACAAATAGGTGCAGTATGAAGCGTCCGATGTGCTACCTTAAAGTTAGTCTGGTTCCCTGACTAATTTCACCTAATTCTAATATGAAACCCAGATCCAAATAAAACACGGATGAACAAATTCTCTGGAGTTTTGGCAACAATCATTTTTATTTAGCTTTTTTGCGTTTATACCATATCTCCATATTTTTTAGGGTAATTTCTGTAAGACTTAGGCAAAATCATAAGGGTTGGCAGGTCTGGAAATCTGTCACTATTTGTACCTTGTCTGCTTGTGACCTGATGGACTAACAAGAGCTACAGCCCTGAAGATTTCTCTGCCAGCACAACTTAACCACAAGGCAAGGTGGCAACCTGATCTCAAACCCACCAGCAAATCTATCCTGGAAATGAAGGGAAGCAACAAAGAATGGGCAAGATAAATTACAATTTAATGAAAATAGAATCACTGATACTAATATGAATTCAAATTTTTCAAGAATTCCCATTTATCATTGGTTTTATGGTTACTATAAACCATGAATTAAAGTCCAAACAATTCAATGTTTACAGCAAAAACTGGAACGCTTCCTCAATCTTTTTAAGTTCATACACCTGCATATATATGTTGAGTCCAATGGAAAACTGCAGACCCAGATATGTAGAAAATTAAATCAACCCAGCAGATCTGGGTTGATGCAGTTTATGAGTAATCAGTAGGACAAACAACACAGACCCTGATTTACCAGCAATTTATGCAACAGCAGATTTGGGTCTGTAGTTCAGTTGCCCTCAACTTACGAGTGAATATATATGGTATTTTTAATGCAAATAAACAGTCAATTTAGATCTACCCCTAGCGAGTGAGAGAGAGAGAGAAGGTAGAGTATACATTTAAGTGTACCATAAAAAAGTTTCACATATTTCTGGAAATAAAGAGTAAATTTATACATTAAAATATTATTCATGGACCTGGGATTTCATTGATGTTTGCCTTTGTTGAATTTGAATGGTTTTATTATGAGCAATCTAAGTATTTAAAATAATATGGCATATCCATATATCTATTACACTGTGTCTTATTGCCTATGCATCTATCAATATTTTCCAACTACCGTGGCATATCCATGTATTTATCACCTTGTTTTATTACCTATTCATCAATATACTCCAAATCTGTTTATCCATATATTCAAATTACCATGGCATATCCATGTATCAATCACCTTGTCTTTCTGCCAATCCAGCTATCAATATATTCAAATTACCATGGCATATCCAAGCATCACTCACCTTCTCTCTCTGCCTATTCATCTACCAGTATCTTCAAATTACCATGGCATATCCATGCATCATAGAAATGTCTTTCTGCCTATTCATCTATCAATATATTCAATATAGAAAATGTTCTTTGACCTTTTATATAACATTTAACTAAATTGTTATCCATCAATACTTTCATCCATCCATCCAGTGATTATAAACTGTAGTCTTTTCTGTCCAAACATTTTGACAAGAACTCTTTGGACCTGAACTTAGAAGTAGTAATGTTATCATGGCCCTAATGTGTTGTTGTTATTTCATGTTATCATGGTCAAAAGTTGTTATTGTTATTTTATATTACTGTGGCCATAATGTGGTATGTTATTTCATATTGTCATGGCCCTAAAGTGTTATTGTCATTTCATATTTTACTGGCCCTGTTTTTTCATCTTATGACGGTCCTAATGTGGCATTGTTATTTCATGTTATCTTCGTCCTAGTATTATAGGTTACTGCATTTGTATGGGAAAATATCAACAAGTTTTGCTGAAACTACTGCACGACCCTGTGGAGTGCAGTATTTTCAGAAAAACAAGTTCATATTTTCTCATAAAAATGCAGTAACCTTTTTATTATATGCTCATTTTATTTAACTACTTAAGGCTTAATAATAAAATACATTACAAGAGACAATGTATTTGAATTTATGCTTTATTCCAAAACAAATTCATAACTGTAGATCCTTCAATTCACAATAACTATTTGTGCTCACATAACTCCACCCAGCGACCTTTTAAATTCATAGCTTACCATGTGCTCAGTCACTCATTTGGAAAAGAAATCCCATTTTGCTCTATCTAAAATTGAAATTTAAATGTTAGCTGTGTCTGGATCAAAATCCTTGAGCTCTGGTCCATTAGCTGAAATGTTCATTATTTATTAAGTCTCTTGTTTTAGGGGTTTCCTTAAAGAAGTCTTAAGTTCATTGAACTAAATCCTAATTCACACTCATCAGTGGATGGGCTTATAACACAATTTCTAACAGTTGCATAAAAGACTGAGAGGAGGTGTAGTGTTCACTATGAGTGTTCCAAGAATTTCAACAGGTGACTGCTTGTACTCATCTTTGCTTTAAACTCTAAATACTGCTGATGAATGGTAGGATGGTCTTTCCCTTTTTTTTTAAAACTTAAGATGATTAACACAACCTGCAACTATTCCCTCCCATGTTTCACCAGAGCTACAAACTCATGAAATTTTTTCCAAACGTAATCACTGACAAATACACTGATTGAATTTCCAAATTGTGCCAGTTTGGTATGTTGTTTACAAGTAACTGCAAAAATCTTTCTTTCTAAATCAATGAATTCCAGCCAAGAATAACAATCAGCCAAAGGCAGCTAAAAAATTCTGTTAGTTATGTCACATTCAACCTTCATTTTGCTGCCACATATTCAGGCTTGTGTCTTATGTCTCTTTAGAACTCAGTTGCAGTCTTACCTTATATCCGTCCAATTTCATGTGACTTTTCCTTCTTTCAAATCTTCCTTATCAATGTTCTTGCAAAAATAATTTAGCAAACTCATTTTAACCACAAGAGTAAATATCAGTTTGCCTTACAACTACTTCTAATGTGATCATAACATACATTTTGTTTGAAATATGAAGAGTCAGCTCACTATTAAGCATAATTGTTTCACTTTAAGTGCATTATCAAATGTGAAACTTAACCCTCTGTATAATTAATTAAAAATTAAAGAATCATTACTGTCATTTAATCAGTTCATAAAGGAAACCAACCATTTTGTTGGTAAAGTTCATTTCATTAGTTTAATTACACTTGCTTGCTGGATTAAAATCAGAGTGATCCATTTAAAACGATCTGGTTTGAAAAAAAGCACAACCCAAAAATCTGCTTAAAAACACTGATAATTAATCATACTGGCCTTGTTTTCAAAGTTTTTTTAATATTTGGTCACTTAGCCCCAAAATTCAGTCAAGTGGTAATAAAATGTGCACATATAAACCAGTTATCAATGACCACCAGTAGGTGTGATACAGGATGTAAATGTATCCATGGAAAGGTGTAAAATCAAGCCTTCAGTATACCCCCAGAAAATGAATGTCCAGATAAATGTAGATAATGTGATTAAAGCATGAAAATATGGACTTGCCTGACTTCTGAAAATAGGGAAAAAGCACAGGGCCTAGTCTAGCGACAATTTTACTCGCCCAGCTTTGAAAAAGAGTAGTCTGGGACTTTGGGCAATGGAATTTTGACCAGCCCTGCAGTAGTCTAGTTATTTACCTTTCTTATGTACACTCCTTTCTTCAATGGATACTGCAGGATTGAAAAAGCTATTGTGTGGTTGCCTGGGGCAAGTTACACATATTTGCTGGACAAGCGAACTTATGTGTATACTGTCTTGAAATTCATAGTATTTATGCTGTACAAGTTTGAACATTTTTACTTTTTCAGGGTTTAGCACAACATTTATTTTTAAGCCTTGTTTTGAGACTAAATGTGCAACATGCAACAAAGAAGCACAAACTTGTGTGTTCTGTGATACCTTGGAATGCCCAAATTAGCTATAAAGTCTGCCAGGAATTGTCCTCGTTCCTCCAAAGTATGCTGAAAGATTGTTTCATCTGATGCAGAGGAACCTCGTGTGGATCCAAAACCTTAAACATCAGAAAAATATCTGATAAACTGTTAATTTGCACGATACCTAAAAGCAAAGCTACTAATCTAAGTGGCATATGAAAAATACTGTGGTATGCATATATACTATATATACTCATATACAAGTCCAACTGCAACTACACCCTGATCTGCCATTGCATAATGTGCCAGCATAACAGGATCTATCATGTTTTTTCTACTTATTACTCCTAACAAACTGCAAAGACCCAAATCTGCTGGCTGCATGAAGCAATAGGTCTGTGTAGTTTTCAGTTGGACTCTACTTTTGAGTTAAGATGTTACATTAGTTCCTGGATAATTTCTTAAAATCTATGAAGGAAAATAGTGATAATAGGCATACAACTTAAAATGGGGAAACTGTAGTTATATAATTGATGAATGTGGCCTAAATCAATGACATGTTATGCAGACTTTTCAAGGCTGTGCTAGAATTTTTGAATTAGTCACTGAATTTTCATCTTCAGTGCTTGGTGCACAAGGAAGGTTTGCATTATGATCTGTTTCTTCTGGAATACTGCCCTTGTATACCATATATACTTGCTTATAAGTTGAGTCCAACTGCAAAAGAAAACAGTGACCCTGATCAGCTGTCACACAATGCTCCACAAGAGCAGGGTCAGTGTTATTTCTAATAAACTGCATAGACTCAGATCTGCTGGAACGTTATGTGATAGTAGATCTAGGTCTGTGCCATTTGCAGCTTGACTCTACTTATAACAAAGTACATGTGGTAGTTTTAACATTCACCCATTCTCCTCATGTGCTTTCTTTTTTCATGTAACTTTTTCTATGAAATTCATTTTTTTTAAAAACCCTAATAAATGATTGATTTAATACTAAACAAGATGTATTTTGTTTCTTACTTTGTTCATTATGTGAATGTTTTCTTGGATTTTAATGGCACTTTTAACATATTGGCTATAACATGCCAAAGAAATGGAAGGGAACTGCCTTTCCCCAGGAATCACAGACAATCCTGTCTGGTCTGGGTAGGTACAGGCCTGGCCCTAGGATGTGTGGGGCCCAAGGCAGCATGCAGAGCCTAAGGCAGCAAGTGATAAACTAAAGGCTCCAAGCAAAAAAAATGCAATGCCTGAAAGTATGGGACCCAAGGCGGTTGCCTCATTTGACTTGCCCTAGCGCCAGGCCTGGCCTGGGTAGATATCAAACCTGGGACCCATGGATATGGCAACAAACAAAAAAGCCAACAACAAAAAAACCAAATACGTGTGTACCTCTAACACACTGAAATAAATTGAGTAGATAGGTAGGTGTTTTTCTTATAAAGAAAAAAGTAGGGTAACAAAAGGTGAAAAAAAAGGTTGGTCATGATGGCAAAATAATATTTTTGGGTTGGTCATAATGAGCCTGGCATTCTATCAACTGTGCTACCATGGTTCCCCATTAAGTGATTGTATTCCTACTTTTCTACATTTCTTTCCAAGATACAATATATGGTCATTGCATTTAATTCATGAATCATCATTTAAATATTGCATATACTCATGTACATAATATGTTAACAGATCAGGATCCATATTGTTTGCTCTATTGATTACTAAAAAAAACCCTGCACAGATCCAGACCTACTGGTGCATTATATGATGGCAGATCTGTGTCTGTACAGTTGACTTATAAGCAAATACATATGGTAAGAATAAGTGTTTTCAGTAGCAATGAATCACATTTGATTTATGCACCAATTGAAATCTAAAAGAGTATACTATAAATTAGTTGTCTCACAGATCCTTAAAAAAAAAAATGCAGAGATTATCACTTCTAACCCATGCAACAGATTAATCTAGATGACTTGTTACTTTTCTAATCTCAGTCATGATGACCACATGCTAGGAACTACTTTTAATATGAAGAAACCCTTGTATCTGACAGTTATAAAATCAAATAACTACAGCAACAGATATATAACAAAAAGAACTTAAACTCATACCATACAAAACATTTTGAGAGACAAGCACACACATGCACGTAAAATCAAGCTATTTGATAAAGATCATAGATGAAAGTGTATCATACAACACAAAAATGACCGCTCAGGTGGTGAGAGCATCAGTATCAGATGCGGAAAGTCATTGGTTTGATCCCCATGCTGAGTCATACCAAAGATATACAAAAATGGTACCAACAGCTGCCTCACTTGGCACTCAGCATTAAGAGATTAGTGTTAGGACTGGTCGGCCTGGTGTCAGGATAATGTGACTGGGTGGGACATGATGCTACATGTCTGCGGCATGATGCCCAAGTGCTAGACATCACTATAAACTATCACACTGCAGACATCGTAGCGATACGACTGAAAAATTGTTAAAGCTATGTCACAAATCCAAATCACACACACACAACACAAAAATGCAATTATTAAGTGCATACGTTTTCATTTGCAGTTGCAATATTATGTTTGATTCAACTGTGGTGGATTGGGTGTGTTTGACAAAGTTGAAAAACACATGTCTAACATAATGCATTTCTGGGTTTTGTAAGCTATATGGTAGCTCTTGAGCGGGTTTGGAATTTTGTAGTCAGTTATTTGTAGAGCAGAACATTGGTTTGTTAGTTTCTAGCATAAATATTTTCCCACACTTGAGTTTGAGTAATATATTTGGAAGTCAACTTGGGCAAGTTTTCACAGCCTTTAATTCCATAAAGGTATTATTCTCTCTTGCCCCAACTGGTGCCCATAAACATCCACTGCTCATTTCGCATGGGTGCATCTACATGGATTACATAGGTAAGGTAGAATGTAAGGTCAGGTCACAAAAATCACTTGGATGTTTGTTCTTATTTGCAGATACAGGACACCTATTTGGAAATATGGGGTTAGCATACATTGGGTTTTCATTGCTTGTTTCTTATGTCCTCCCATGTCATTTTCTTCTTTCTCTCATTAAACTCAGAATAATCTCAATTTAGTTCACAATCTTTTCTTAAAAAGATATCACCCGACTTAATGTTTCTGTGTCTTCAGCCCCAATCATATACCCCAAAGAGCAAAATATTTTTAAACCATAGTGTTATAAAGTTGATGGTGTTTTTTTCCCCAACAGTGAGGATTAGATCAGACGGTTTATTTGTGTTATCAGAGCAGTTCATTCATCAGTTTACATGCTGTTCCACAAGATTTCCAGTATGTAGGATATTGCTGCACTAGTAATAGCAACACTTGCCATATTTCCAGGACAGAAAATATAAATTTCTAAGAAAATCATGAATTAGAAATCTCAGTCATTACACTTTGTTAGAGCTGTGTACCCAGTATAAGTACTACTGTAGAACTTTTCCAGATTAGAACCTAAGAGAGTTTAAAGTTATCTGTATTACTTATTGTTATTTTCATGACTACTCCGGTGGCCTAAGTGGTTAGAGTGTCCGCCTTGGATGCAGGAGGTCGAAAGTTTGGATCCCGGCCGAGTTATATCAAAGACTTAGAAAAAAATGATACAAGCAGCTGCCTTGCTTGAAACTCAACATTAAAAGGTTAGTGTTAGAACAAGTCTGCCTGGTGTCAGGATAATGTGACTGGATGGGACATGATGCTACATGTCTGCGGCATGATGCCTCAGTAACTGTTTATATAAATAGTTATGAACCTACTCAAGTTGCCTGCTAAATCATTTTAAACTGTCAGAGAATGAAATACAGGTCATTAGGATAAAATATACTTTCCCCAGGTATATGTACCCTTGGATAAAAGAAAACAGTAAAATAATGTAAGGTGAACACAAAATGCATTCCATTTAATTGTTCAGTTGGTTAAGACATTGATTGATGTAGTGCAGCATTGTGGCCTAAGCTGATATTATGGAATTCTAATGAACCATTTCACTTTATGCATTATTAGTTACTAATGATATTTGTTAACTGACACTCTAAAGATTACACCAGAAATATTCAGATAGGTTATTAGAATTTAGCTTTGTACAAATAATCTTAACATAGTTACATATCCCACATGCGAGCAAATATCCATATAATTTAGAATGTTTGGGATCAGAAGTTCACATCATATAGGATGTTATTGTCCGTATAGTTGATCTGTAAGGCACATATCTGGATGCGTGCACTTAAAATATCCCCAATGTTATTTTCATCATATGATTATGTATAGTAACATATATTATTGTAGTACATTGACCAAGTGTGGTATTGTAGCTTCATCTGGAATCACATTCCAATGAATCATTTAACCTAATAATTGTTAACCAACAATCTTAAAAATACACTAAAAATGTTCAAACAGATCATTTGAATTATGTTTGCACACTTGATCTTAATAAGTACATGGTACATGTCCCACATATGCAAATGTACATCCTTGTGTAAAAGTTTTGGGAATCTGAATTTCACATGTAGTTCATGATACAAGATCTATTGGTACCTATAGCTGATTTGTGAGGCCGCATTTGGTTGCATTTTGCAATAACCCAAATTGTTATTTCCATCAGGAATAAGATTACTTTTAGTACCATCTTTTAATTTAGTACACTGTCATTAACTTTTCTGTATGGTATGAACTAATGTTTGCACCAATGATCTATCCTCAGTCCCCACATTTCCTTAAACTTTATGATACCTAGTGTACCTAATTAGTTATTTATCCTGCAAAACTTCATACATTTTTGGTGAATTTATCACTTTAATACATGCCCATTGCTTCACATTTTTGAGTGTCACTATGTCAAGTTTAACTTTTTTCCCCATGCTTGCAACCTTAATGTCAGTTTTAAATCTCCATATCTAACACATTTTAACCTCATTTTAACTACATCTTACTGTTCTCTAAGAGTAAGTGAAATGCATCTTTTCAAGTCTAGCCTTGTATCTGTAACAAGGTGGAAGAGTTGAATTGGTTAGAAGCTCTCCAGTAGTAAGGTGGTGATAGCAATGTTTCATAAGGACATATGCAATATACCTACCCTAAATGACCATGATTAGTTCAAATTACCAAATTGATACATAGCACTTCAAAGATATGGCTAAGGCTGTCATGAGAGAGATCAGCACCATTATTCAGTAAGGAAGAGCCTCCCTGGAACTGTTTTCCTATTACATTTTCACCTTTTGTGGTTATCAACATTGAAATGGATTGCATTTTTGTTATAAAACATGGTACTGGTCCCATCAAAACTTTAAATGTCAGTGTGCTATTGTTTATACTAACAACTGTCCAAGTACCTGACACAATAAATGTGGAACATAGCACCTGTCATAGTTTCTTTAGTGTAAACACCTATATGAATTTAGACAGGCATTGCAATTTGCTACAAAAATCACCTGAGCTAACTTGCTTCACTACCCATGGGGAAAATGTTATCAATTGTACAAACCCAAACTAAGATTTGTTTTAAATACCATTCACATGGTTCCTACCACAAATTTAAAAAAAGATTTAGGACCTTATCCAGACCAAAAAACAAACCTTTCCAGACCTAATAATGTGACAAGTTTATTGACCTGCACAGTGGACATGATGTTTTTTTCTTAAGTTTGGAAGGCCCTATCCAGGCTTTGAAGTCATCAGCTTCTTCTCATAAGGGTTATAAACATAAATGTCCAGGCATTCTTTAAATATCAGGTCCATGCAGGCACACAAAAAGATCAGTCAAATCAAATAAAATCCAATGAAATCAAAATGAATACTCACTAGCACAACACAAAACTTAATGAAATAAGCCATGAAACAGGGTTAATACAGATAGGAGAGTTGAAATTCAACGACTTTTCAATGACCAGTTTTCAGTGAGTACTCATGGTATCAAGCATGCTGCTTCAGTTACTAATTTAAATACAAGAAAAAATACAAAACCAATACAGAAACAAATAAATGTAATATGAAAGGGAAATGATATTTTAAAAAAAAGTCACTGTCACCTAGATGTGAACCATTGCCCCTTAGCTTCTATACATTCTTCTCCAGCTGCAACTCCAATGCTTTCACTTCAGAGATGCTGCCAGGATTTTATCTAATGGGGGGTGGGGAATACTATCTTTCTTCCAGCTACATTCTGTTAATTAAGAGTCCTAATGAAATGAAAATCTTTAAAAGATGTTACCTCTAGTTGTAATACTTGTATACGCATTAATCTGTTGATTTTTCTGAGCTTACTCTGTTCCTCACCAGCATATGAATATTATTCTATGCTGAGATGCCCCTGCTGATGGGGCATATACATAGCTAGTTAGCCAACTGGAACAAGTTTGGAATATGTTCCTTATGTTTATTATGTACATTTTTTCACTGCTCATGGGTTATGTCATTTCAATACTTTAGCTCCAAAATAAGATTTTTAACTAAAATAAGCTCTGCTTATGTTTCACTTTCTTAAATCATTTGTTCTGACAGTGGTATTTTGATCAAATAAATACCACCATGTTGGCCAATTCTGCACGTTGGGTAATTCTGCGCAATGATACATCATTTTTGTAAACACTGGATCATGTGTTGTTTTGGGTAAAAAATCTATTTTGTATCAAGAAAGAATGATTGTGCTTTAATTAAGAAAAGGATATTTATAAAGTATACAAAAATATCCCACATTTCAACTTGTAATGCACATAAAAATGTGATTTTGTAAATGTCAACATGAAGACCCACCCTGTGACCTTCTTGAACCTGTAACCTGGAAAATACAAAATTCAACGTAACAATGCCAATAAATGGCAAGAAATATTATTCTTGCCATTTACTGGCATTGTTATGTTGAATTTTGTAAAACCTAATTACTGGAATGAACTGCTGACAGAAACAGTCCAAAGTATTTCATCTCCATAGCCTGATGGATAAACAATACATCTTTTCAAAGCTGTGCACAGAACAGGCCCACATATCACGAATCATGAAAACATGGGTGTAGTATCCTGTATAGTTTTCAACAGAATATTCTGGCACAGTTGCCTCTTTTCAAATGGTAAGCGTTGCAGTATTTTATTTTCATCAATTGGTCAAATTCGGGATGTGTTTTTCTTCAATATTAGAGACGGAAACCTTATGTTTTTAGATTATTTATTAAATTTATCTGAACCTTTAAAGGCACAATAGTGCAGAGCATCTGTAATTTTATGAATTCTAAAGATCATGAAAATAATGAAATGTGTCAACTTATTAGCTGAAATAATTCACAAATACCTAGAGTTTGTGAAGATTCAATTTGATAATTGATACATAAATGAGAGAAAATGTATTTTTGTGGGGGCCCACTTTAATTGAAACTTGTAGGTCATGAACTGTTATGGAAACCCCACATGACCACAAAAACGGAAACATCATCTTCGTTCAGTAGGCGGGTTAAGAGTCATGTGGTTCTAATTTAAATATCTACTATAAACATAAATGGCGGATGCACGAGAGAGTCAACAATGTAAAGGTCGCCCGCGCTTGTAGCTTTCTGAGAAGAAACGTCGAAGAGCTGTCAGAGAAACCGAACGAGACCTTTCAAACGTATTGTATACGTTGGGGTGGAATTTTTTTAATATTTTACAACAGCATGATAATTAAAAGTCATTTGTATACATGTCCATTAGGCTACCTTCGTGAGACAAGTTCTTTAAATTCTGTTAGGGAACTTAGATACATATACAAGCATTATCAATATGTATATCCTCTCTCTCCCTCACACACACCCCCCTTGGGTTAATGTGACAAGCACAATACTTGCATAAAAAGCTTAATAACCTTATCACGTAAACGTATAGAACAAATAATACATGTTTAATGTTGATCTGTTTATAGGGTTTTCTGTAACTGAATGTAGAACTGATCGAGTACAATTTTGATCTCATGTTTACAGTAGGCTGGATGCTAAGATTTTGTTGTACATCTTTCAACTATACTAATAAATTTATTATAAAGCACTGTATTAACTACATTTACAAAAGGATCTCTAGTCATGATAGGAAAGGATGTTGTAGTGCTACCAGAATATATGGCTGGCAGATTGTTATGTTATCAGTTAAAGTTCTGCGCTGCAGTCAAGTTAGTTTATTGATGTGATTCTTTTATAGGTCTATTATTATTATGTATTTTTGCTAAAATGAAGTATTTCAGTTCTAAGTGTTTAACACAGTGCACAAATAAACTGATTTAAATAATAAATTATAATTCAAATGAATATTTAATTCATATTTTTAGTTACGAAGTTACAAATAATATAGCAAAAGATGAACCCAAGCATACAGAACCGATGGCCAGTACATCTCCATGCTTCACATCAACACCTGGCCAAGTGCTTTTGCAACATAGAGAGAATGAAGACACCTTCAGTATCATTCAGCAGTATTTGCTACTGAATCAGGAAGGTAATAATTACAAATTTCTTGCAGATTTTTTTGGGTGTGTGTCCTACAATTGTCATTCTACTGAAACAATGATGTAACAAATGCAATGCTGATAAAAGGACATTATTATAACTGTACCATCAGGTTGAATTCCCACTTCATACTTTCTTAGTTTGAGTTAGAAAAAAAAAACTTTTGTTTTCTCATAAGTGGGGTGGGGTACTTCAACTGTGCCACCTGATGCATAGAAAAAAGGCTTAATTTGAACTGTCATTGTTTTGGTTAGGCAAAAAGGTTCCAGTATACTGTGCTGGCTAACCCAATAATCACAGCTGGGTGTTTTTTCCCCCTCTCAACAATTAGAGGACCAGTGATTGTATATTGAAATTGTGTCTACATATCTCATATGCTTTCTTTATGCAGTTTCCCACATGCAGTTCTTGCTAACACCCTCTTCCCATCTATCCACTTAGCTCATGATGAATGCACATACAACATATTTAATTTAAAAACAAAATACTGAGATAACAGTTGAAGTTGTTTTTGGACACCACTGGCAGTTAATTAGAACATTATCGGTGTATCCCCTAGGGGTGCAAGACTGAGAGTCAAAAATCTCCTTAGTGTCAAAACTGGGGGTCAGACTGAGTTAAAAAACAAACTTTGGTATCAAAACTGGGGGTCAAATTAAAAATTTGGGGGTCTATGAAGCGCAAATGAGGGTAAAGGGAAACACTGATTATTCATTAAGACTGGTGATAGAACTTATTTGGGATTTAATTCACAATGCTGTAAATTCTTTGTAAATTTTTTTTTTTATTTTTGGGAATTAAATGCAAATGATTTGTTGATTTTTACAAAACTTGTTGGTTTTCACTCTTTACTGTTATAAAACATTTGGAATTGAAAAGCTGTTTCTATTTTGATGATTGCTCTTCATGCATTTTTAACTTTATTTTATCTACCTACTTTTCAGGGTTGCCAAACAAATGGATAATATGGCTTTATTAGAATGGTCCCAAGACATCATGAACCAGTTTTGGTTTTCATGCAAGACTGCTAGCAGCTATGACAATTTTTTGGTGAGTTTTCAGTCCTTTTATCTGAAACAGATATATGTAAACATTTGCTAATGTATACTTTTGTATGAAATCAAAATTACAGTGCATAATCCTTATCTTCTGATTTTTTTAAATGTATATTTAATCCATATATATATACATCACCAAATCTTCTAGGTATATACTTTATTAAAAGTAATTTACTTGAAATGTCAGAGTAACGTGGAATATTGAAGGAACAATAATCTGAGCAAAACTGCAATCCTGCTACGTTAACTATTAGCCAATTCTACAATGTAGCTTTCGTTTTATGATATAAATCAAGTTGTCTTATCAATATGGGGTGACCATGACAAAAGCGACCAGCTTTAGGTGCTAAAGGTATTGCTTGTGGCATTCTTTCAGAGTATATGGAGCAGTGTCCTACATCAGATCACCAATGCACGAGTAGATCCTCTCACATGGCCAAGGCATTAATAAACGTCAACATGTACCTTAGTTGGAGAACGAAGAGTGGACAAAACCTTGGCTTGATGAAGTTGATCCCAAGAAGGATGCCAAAGTGCTGAAAACCTTCGTAAAGGTGCTCTTGGACGAAAGGTTCCTAAACAGAGTGGAGTATGTGAAGACTACTTTAAATGTTTTTATTCTCAATGTAAGAATAATTTACTGTATATATTTACCAAAATATAAAAAGGGCCCCTACTTTCCTTGAATGGGCACCAAAGCAAAGTTTAAGTGTCTATTTACTCAGTGTGCACAATACCCAATAAACATGTGCAAGAATAAAACAGTGGTCACAAAGTTCAAGTGACAAATGACTACGTTTGTATGTGTGTACTTTTTTATGATCTGGCCCCGAGTTCTGGACCAGGATTCCATATTCCAGTTGCAGATTTTAAAAAAAAAGCTTATTTAAAATCTTGTGTATGTAAAGTATTAACTTTGGAGAAGTAGAACACGAATTCTTTTCCGCTTTGTTTGAAATGCCAGAAAGATGGGTATTAGGGGTCCACTGGTGAAAATCTGGTTAGAATTTATAAATTGATTAATGAAATTACTCAGTTCTGAGCATTTTTAAATATCCTTGAAGCTTTTTGTTTATAAAATTGAGTGGCGGGGATGTTTGGGAGTACAAATTCTACTGGGCAAGAAACTGAGTGAGTACCTGTGGGGGTTTTGCAATACTGTACAAAGCATGTTGATTTAAATTATTCTTGTACCATAAAAACTTTGAAATATATACATAAAAGTAATTCTACATACATTTCAATGTTTCGTCTCAAAATTAAAATTAGAAAGGAAAAGGATAAGGAGAAAAGAATGAAATCAGAAGATCATACTCACCGTTGTTGACATTTTGCGCGGTCTCGTAACGTGGTTGTGTTTTACGTCATCATCTTCAGTGCTTACAATGTGGCATATAATTATGCAAATTTCAGTCACCGGAATTATGTGTGTTATTTGTTTGGGATCCACCAATCACTGTCGAACAGGATTTCAATATGGAGACGACAGATTCAGTACTCTATGTACAAAGATTTCAGAGAGCTCGTATTTCATAACGAGAACCCCTACATACTTGATATTACCCCAGAATTGCCTTTTAAACAGTACTTAATCAGTTGATATACATAAATGTCCCAACACCCTCAGCTGCACTATTGTCTTTAAAAGGCTGTATGTAGCTATGCTCAAGGTATTTTGAATGGTGTATTTTTAAGAACTGTTAACTTTTTTAGATTTACCCTCATTATTACATATTTATCTTTTTATTTTCTTTTTCCACTCATAAACTTTAAAATATTATGCCAAAAGCTGATTAAAAATTGAAATCACAATTTAAATGGCATTCCTGGTATGGATTTCAAGGTAATTGTTTATTCTTTAGAATATGAGCTTATGGTGCAGTGGTCTGTGTGTGTTTCGGTGACAGTGCACAGTAAGTAATAAGACCTTGGTGACGATCCCAAAGTGAAATCGGTATTCCATTGCACAATGATTTGTTTACTGTCCACCTCTCCCAAAAATGCCCCGTGAACCTATGACAAGAAATTCACTGTGAGTTCATCTTTGAGGTATGATTTATTATAATAATGACACAAATGAAAGTTCAGTACTGAGAAACAAATGTAGAAAATATATAGTAAAATTAATTGTTCCAATTCCAAAAATGATTTCATGCTGAAAGCTTCTTGTTTTGCCATATTACAGGACCTGGTGTTTCATTTTCCAGCTGCATGCGAATACAGAGCACTCTCTCCCATTCCAGGCAAATCAGTATCCTTCTGGCATAATTTGCATTTTGCAAAGCTGTCTGACAAAGATCTCATAATCCAAAATTTATATTTTTCTTCATTGAGCCACCAAAGTTGGAATCAGCAATGAGACATTTCGAGGTGTACAAATGATTAAGAAAAACATGGCTATATCTGGGCTTAGTACAACTGGAAGTTTTAAACGTATGACTGTGCAGTGGTGAGCTGTAGAAATTTATGTTCTGGCACAAACGTAGTGGGGGGGGGGTATTTTTTCTTCTTTTTCTCCTTCTTTCTTTTTCATTTAAATTGTAAAATGAAAACTATTTCTTCTGAAGTCATTTGGGTTTCAAGAAAATCAAGGCTTTTCAAGGTACCCAGATAATATTTTCAAGGTGTTTTCAAAGACTTTACGAAAAATATCATTTTTCAGAGGTTTTCAAGGTCCTCTACAAACCCTGTACATAACTGTAATTTTATAGGACACAAATCAATCTGCAACTATTTGTGAATAAAAAAGTATTAATTTGCATCGATATTAATTAAGCAACCTAAACCCTTGAAAGGTGAAATAATAGCTGTAGGGAAATCAAATTACTGAAAGGTGAAAAACTTGCTCGAGGGAAATCAAATTACTTAAAGGTTAAAGACCAGTTACACGGAAATCAAGTTACTGAAAGGCAAAAGACCAGCTGTAGGGGAATTAAATTTGTGAATACAAAGATAAGTACCTATTTACCATAAATGTTGGGACATATAATTTAATTTCTAAGGTAATATTTTGGGCACTATCTTGGGGACAAATCTGTATTTTTGAGTCATAAGTTTTGGGACATCTTTTCAATCATAATATTGATGATTAGCTGGTAAAATGATTAATAATGTTAACAACTTTAGGATTTAAAAATTAAATCATTCTAAACTTGCATATCCAAAAACGCACTCAAACTTAAAATAAAAAAATTTAAAAAATGCTCAGCGTTTTCACATCTTTTTAACAGCAGGGATTTAAAGATCTACTAGCCCGACTCCTGAGACAAGCTCATATTTGGTTTGGACAAGCTCAGATTTGAAGGCATTAGCCTGACAGGCAAGTCCAAAAAATTGAAAGATGGATACACATACAATAAATGGTCTGGGTAAAATACAGTATTAGCACCTAATTTACCAACAAGGGGTCATGTTCAATTCCTAATGCCTTATGTTCTTAAAGACTGATACCATGCGATCTTGCCACAGCTTATATATCAGTACCTTATTTAACAGTTATATGTAGTACATTCTTCTTCTGCAAACTATATACAGTTTCTTTAATTTTTGTATCTGTCATGTCCATCATGTAGTCCAGTCCAGTCTTGCATTTTCTCACACTTATGTGATAATGTGAATATTTACTATATAATAACTTATAACTTTACTATATAATGTGGTCTAAGGTTGACATTGCCCGGGGTGGGAGTGGGAGACAAGCGCCCCAATCCTCCAAAATGCCCCATACGGCCTGCGTCTCCTACTGCCTCTGTCAACTAAAATCCAGCTCCTGGCCTTCGCGAGTGGCTTAGATTTGAAGCCCGGCAGACCATGTTTTCTACTAACAGGAGAAGGGGTGAAGGCGGCCCACTGGCGCCTTAAAACCAGTTGCTTCGGGTAGATGGGACTCGTAAACCTTGGATGGTAGCTCATCTAGGAGAAGGAAAACTCCGATTCCAAACCTCTGCTGCCTTGTGGCTATACCCACTCATGGGAAAGGCTAAGGGAGTAAACCCCGACAGAAAATCCGGAGATGGAGTCCCTAAGGCGGTATGACATTGACTTCAATGTCATTCCGGCAACTCCTGCGACGCCGTTGGTGCCAAGCTGTATCGGCATTCGTCGTTCCCTTGGGCACACCAGCTGCGTGGAGAGGGGGGATCTGCTGCATGGGCAACAGCTGATTCTCCATACCACCCTGCCCAGGCTTCATAGCTCCACTGGAGAGGACACTCCAGCGTCGTCGTACGGCGTCGGCACAACACGAGAAGTAGCAGTTTACCGGTTCTAAGTCAAAGCTCGATTGGCGTAGAGCTTGGCGCCAGGGGTTACTTCTGACGGTGGGAGAGATCATCAGGTCTCACTGGACAGCTACCGCCCGCCTCAAGCTGGGCAGCCCCCAGTCAGTAAGGTGCTGCCCGCCATGGCCTGCCTGCTTCACTGGGTGCGTGGAGCTTAGAGAACCATCTCGACAAGTGGGCCACAAAACTCTGCACCAGGAAAGACTAAAAGAAGAAATAAACAGACTCCAACTCTTCGTTTTGCAACCTGGAACATCAGGACCATGTGTCCTGGATTGACCACTGACCTACAGCAGATCGACGATGCACGGAAGACTGCCGTCATTGACAGAGAACTCTCCCGACTGAACATCGACATTGCCTGCCTCCAGGAGACCCGACTGGCTGACAGCGGCACCATCAGGGAAGCCAATTACACATTCTTTTGGCAGGGGAAGCCCTTGGATGAATCTAGGCAGCATGGTGTAGGCTTTGCCGTCAAGAACACGCTAATCGCCTTCATTGAACCTCAAATCCTTGCCCTCCGGCTGTCAACATCCTTAGGCCCGGTCAACATCTTCAGTGTGTACGCCCCAACCCTCTACTCCACCTACGAGGAGAAAGACAAGTTTTATGAGGCTCTGGATCAGGCAATATCCAGTATCCCCAACAATGAAAGCCTTTACTTACTAGGAGACTTCAATGCTAGAGTGGGAGCTGACCATGAGGCCTGGTCCACCTGTCTCGGTTTTTACGGAAGGGGCAAGATCAACGAGAATGGTCAGCGACTGCTGGAGATGTGCTGCTCCCACAGCCTATGTGTGACAAACACTTTCTTCAAATGCAAGGAGATCCACCAGGTGTCGTGGAGACACCCACGTTCACGCCACTGGCACCAGCTAGACCTCGTCATCACCAGGCGTGCAGAACTGGCCAGTGTCCTCCTTACCCACAGCTACCACAGTGCCGATTGTGACACGGACCATTCCCTGGTGGCCAGCAAGGTGCGAATATTACCCAAGAAGCTGCACCACGCCAAGAAGAAGGGTCACCCACGTATCAACACCTACTGTGCAAGCAACCCAGAGAAAACACAGCAGTTCATCAGCAAACTGAAGGAAGCCCTCACCAAAGTGACACCTGATGACACCATTGATTCCAAGTGGTCCCATATCCGTGACTCTGTGTACAAATCAGCCATTACAGCTTACGGGAAGAGGGAGCGAAAGAATGTCGACTGGTATGAGGCAAACTGGGAGAAGATGGAGCCCGTGACTGAGGCAAAGAGGAAAGCCCTTCTGGCATACAAGGCTGCACCTAGCCCCAGAACACAACAAGCCCTCAGGATTGCAAGGAATAACGCCCAGAAGACCGCCCGCCGCTGTGCCAACACCTACTGGCTGAACCTTTGCAACAGTATACAGACAGCTGCTAACACCGGGGATACAAGAGGAATGTATGAGGGTATAAGAAAAGCGACAGGCCCCCCCAGCTACAAGACCGCCCCCCTCAAGTCCAAGACGGGCGAAGTCATCACAGACCAGGGGAAACAACTGCAGCGATGGGTTGAGCACTATCTTGAGCTATATGCAACCCAAAACAATGTCACTGGAACTGCCCTGGACGCCATTCCAGACCTGCCTGTCATGGACGAGCTAGACACACAGCCCACCCTGGAAGAGCTCGGAAAAGCCATCGATTGCCTTGCCTGTGGGAAGGCTCCTGGAAGCGATGGCATTCCGCCTGAAGTCCCCAAGAGCGGAAAACCAGCACTGCTCCAGCCCCTACACACACTCCTCTGCCTTTGCTGGGAACAGGGATACATCCCACAGGACATGCGTGATGCCAACATCGTCACTTTGTACAAAAACAAAGGAGACCGTAGTGACTGCAACAACTATCGGGGCATCTCCCTCCTCAGCATCGTTGGAAAGGCCTTCGCCCGTGTTGCCTTGGCACGCTTGCAGATCCTAGCCTCCCGCGTCTACCCAGAATCCCAGTGTGGATTTCGAGCCGGCAGGTCAACTGTAGACATGATCTTCTCACTACGTCAGCTGCAGGAGAAGTGTCGCGAGCAGCGGATGCCCCTCTACATTGCCTTCATAGACCTGACGAAGGCGTTTGACATGGTTAGTCGGAGTGGACTCTTCAGACTCCTGCAGAAGATCGGCTGCCCCCCACGTCTGCTTGCTGTCATTATGTCGTTCCACGAGAACATGCACAGCACAGTGTGCTTCAATGGCGCAACATCTGAAGCATTCCCAGTCGTTAGCGGAGTCAAACAAGGCTGTGTCCTTGCACCGACGCTCTTTGCCATCTTCTTCTCCATGCTTCTCCAGTACGCATTCAAGGACTGCAGCGAGGGAGTGTACATCCATACCAGGGCTGACGGCAAGCTGTTCAACATCGCCCGTCTCCGTGCTAAGACTAAAGTCACAGAGGTACTCATCCGTGAATTGCTCTTTGCCGACGATGCAGCCTTGACATCACACACGGAAGATGGACTCCAGCAGCTGGTATGCTGCCTCTCCCATGCATGTAAGGAATTTGGACTGACCATCAGTTTGAAGAAAACAAATGTCATGGCACAGGACACAGACTCCCCTCCCTCTGTCTCCATCGATGGGTACAATTTGGAAGTTGTCGAGAACTTCACATACCTCGGGTCTAACATCTCCAGCTCACTCTCCATTGATTCTGAGGTGGGCGGCAGGATTGCCAAGGCAGCAGCAGTGATGGCCAGACTTAACCAGAGGGTCTGGAACAACCCCAACCTCACAGAGAAGACCAAACTGCGTGTCTACCAAGCGTGCGTGCTCAGCTCACTTCTCTACAGCAGTGAAACATGGACCACCTATGCAAGACACGAGAGGAAACTCAACAGCTTCCACCTGAGATGTCTGCGGCGCATTCTGCACATCCAGTGGCAGGACAAAGTACCCAACACAGAGGTTCTAGAACGCGCCAACATGAACAGCATGTTCTTCATACTCAACGAGAGGCGCCTTCGCTGGCTCGGTCATGTCAAGAGAATGGACCCAGGTCGCATTCCCAAGGACCTGTTATATGGGGAGTTAGCAGAAGGTGCACGACCAACTGGACGACCACATCTGCGCTACAAAGATGTTTGCAAGAAGGATATGAAGACAGCAAACATCAATGTCAACGACTGGGAGAGCTGTGCAAACAACCGTTCCAGCTGGCGTCTAGCTGTCAGGCAGGGAGTTCAAAACGCAGAGGAAAAGAGAAGAATAAAGCAAGCTGAAAAGAGAGCTAAAAAGAAGGATAAGCAAAAGCGTACTTTGGAGCTATGCCATCATCTCTCGTAGACGGACGGATGCCAAGATACTATATAATGCATCTTTTGACAAATAAGTAATAAATATTATATTTCAACTTATCAGTTACATTGTTACAGTAATCAAAATATTTGTAAGTATCAGGGCTTTGTGGACATCCAGTCATAAGTTAGCATTGGGCAGTTTATCAGATTGCCAACTCTAAACAATGGTTTTTCAAGGACTGTTTTCATGTATGTCATCAATTCAATGGCAAGGTGTTAAGCTGCTAAAATACAACTCATGAGATTTCTTTCACAGGTGTGTTTGGAAATAAAATGCACTTGTCTCAAACAATTAACTAGGAGGATTATTTTGTTTAAATGTTTTTTTGATGTAAGGAAAATGAAGTACCTATAAGTGGTGTTTATGATATGTTGTTTACATGATAATTACAGGAGACCTGATACATACTGCTTGGCAAACAATTAAATGGACAAAAAAAAGTGTTCTCAAATCATTCTCAAAAGTCTGATTGTCAAATATTTTGATGGATGTCACCAATTTGGAAAGTGACTACATGATAATTGTTAACTAAATGGATAAAACAAGAGTTCACAAATCCTTATATTGAGTATAAATAAATCCTTACAAACAGTTTTGCTTTAATCCTCCATCCCTCTCTCTCTCTCTCTCTCAAAAATGTATCTATTTCCAGAATCTTCTATCTTTATCTGTCTACATACCTGTACTTGTCTGCTTTTGCATTCTGCATTCTCTGCATTATCTGCATTCTCTTTCTAATCTACATACACATTTACATATAGTTTTGGTTAACTTTAATTATCAACATATGGTTTTAAGGTACCATCTGAGATACAAAGGAAACATAAGTTTCAATAACTTTAAACATGATTTCCTTAAAATGTAGTATATTTTACATTAGTTTTACTCATGCTGGGATGGGGTAAGCTAAAAATTTCCAAGGGCAAATTCAAATTTTGAGTCAGCTTGCACAATCAATGTTGTTTACCCTCAAGTTTTACTAGTAAGTATACCGCTTCCATTTACATGCAAATCCAAAAAATTTATATTTGAATGATATTTTGTTTTGCTGTACACCGCTTATCTAATCCCCAATAATTTTTCCTTACTCATCTGGTTAGAACGTCTGCCTCAGACAATGGAGGTCATGGTTTTCAACCCCTGCTGAGTCATACCAAAGACTAGCAGATGCCTCACTCGACACTCAGCATTATGAGGCTAGTGTTGGGACGGGTTGGCTGGGTGTTAGATAATGCAACTGGGTTGGACATGACACTACATGTTTGCAGCATGATGTCCCACTACTAGACAGCACTATAAACTGCCACACTGCAGACATCATAGCAATATGACTAAAATTGTTAAAACTATGTTGAAAAAAAACCCCACACACCTTAGTCTTTGACTGAGCTATGAATTTGATACTTGCACCGTGCAAGTAGTCTTATATACACTTAAGTTATCTGAGCTTCTTGTGATCATGCTGCACAAGTGATTCCTATTCATTTGCAGCCTATGATTTAATAAATTTCCCCAAATGTTTGATCACAGTGTTATTTACATAGCCTCAATTGTTCCACGGTTTCAATTTATTTTTGAACTTCCTCTGAATACCTGCAAAAAGAAACCAGGTCTGCTTCCCTAAGCTACTTTGTATATAAAAAGACCTGGCATACTTAAAAGAATCCAAAGTCAACTTCCAGGGTTGACATGATATGTAACTAAAATAACCTTTGTAATTGACAGCCCAAGTTGAAACAACAGGTTTAATCTGTCTACCAGGTGTGTTTATTTATCACCCAAACTTCTATTGTTTGCCATCTTGTTATCATAACTGATAAAAACAGCCACTTACATCTGCTGGGTATAATAGCATACACAGCATTAATTGCCTTTAAGAATACTTTTTTGCCCATTCAATCAAAAATAGTCATTTGCACACAAATGGAACGTATTTAATATTGATTTTTATTTATGAATTATTATTATATTGACAAACCTGGATATAATACACTCTTGGTTATTTTGTGCCATACACCATGTCATGCATGAATTGACAGTGGGCTGAAGCAATTGTTTTATCTCTCTTCTTTTTGGGATTCTTTTGGATCCAATTTTCAGTTTGATAAGATGTTGAAACCTTCAGGACAACCAAGCATGATTTCACTTGACATCTTCAAACCAAATCAAAAATAAGTCCTAAACACAAGCAATATAGTACACAGTGGTTGTCTATGCAACATCACTAGACCATACGATTTTGGATAGTGGATATGTTTCTTTTGCACATAAATTGCTTATGTTGAACAAAAAATAAACAATAAAACAGGACAGTACAAGGCTAGTTTCTTTCAGTGTATTATCAAATAAGCATTCCATTAACCTATTTTATTGCAACATGCACTGACATATAAAGTTTTAAAACGTTGCAGGACTAATATTCTTGAATAGGTCTTACTCACTATTAATATTCTATTTTTGATCTTTCCTAAGCAGAGGCACAAATAATTTAAAACGAATATGAATACACTGTTGGGTACATGCACAATTTTAAAATCTTACCAAAAGTCATAATAATAAGTATGTACAGTGACTATTAGTGACAAATAAAACATTTCTTAACTTTATTAGGTTTTGTATTTCTTCTTCGATTTCCTATTTGATTTTTAGCTTTAATTTGGAGAAATACAATGCATGAATGTCATTAAAATATTAATGGACAACAATCCTGACAGAAACTTTTTGAGAACAACATAGTCTCTCTAACAGACTCAGAATAAATGCAATGCCAGCTCACATTAATTATTGTAGCTTCTTTCATAAGCGGACAAACTCTAAATGCCATTTAAAATAAACAAAACTGACAATACCCAGCCATTGGTAAAAAAGCTGACATACATTTGAATGAAACTTATTTGAAAGTCTTCAAAAATGTAGTTTCTTGGAGAGTAAAACTAATTTACATTATGCAATAATTAACAAATGGCAATTGTTTAGCTTTCTTTTTTTTTGCCCAAATAAACCACTACCTGTTTGGTGTGCATACATCCTCCCTTAAAGTGAAGAACTGTCAGTATGATGCAATTCCCCATGCAACTCCCCTTGTCCTTGGTATGTTAAGTGCAAAACAAGCACAGATAGTTCATCTTTTGTATAGACAACTATTACATCAGGACATCAGAGCAAGGTTGGAGGGCACTTGACAATAGCTATGGGTAAATATTGCACAATTAAAATTAGTTTTACTCTCCCCCACCAAAAAAAAATAACTATATTTCAATAGCAGTAAAAGATTACCCATAGCCATTTGTGTAGCTGAATTTGTCAGTAAGGAGGGTTGGCTGATGCTTCATTAAACCGTGAAAAAAAAAACCAACAGAAAAAGGAAAGTACTCACCATTGGTGGACAGGTCCATGTTATGGAATAGTGGTATTCCTCTAGGCCACATGTTAAGCTGTAATGATGAGACTCCAAAAAATGTGCTTGCACTTTGTTACTATAATGAATGGAGGTTAAAGGGAGAAGGTAGTATAGCAATGCCAAAATGCTGCCTTCATGGTGTCCTCCAAGGAAGAGTGATTAAGGTAGGCTCAGGAGATACAGATGGAGAGAACCTCATGGGTTAAAGGAAAGTTCTCGCTCAGTAAGAGACTGGAACAGTCATTTGATTGTGGTGAAAATCCATCATGAAATGGTGGCAGCTGAAATGCCTGTGGAACTCTTGAGAGGAAGGAAAATGTTTCCTACCCTTTCTTTTTCTTTTTGATACATTACAATAGAAACTGAGTGCCTTCATGGGATATAAAAGTCTATCTGTATCATCCACAGCACAGATTCGACTGAGGCTGGGAATTTCTATTGATAGTAGAGTTTTGGAAGGTAACTGAGTTTTGGCTAAAAATCCTGGTTGACGAAGGAGGGAAATGAATCATAATTCCCAATGAACTGGAGACATCCAGTATCAACTGATCAGGCATGAATCTCACTTCATCGTCACACTGAGGCGAGGGCATGTAAAAGCAGTCTTTAGAGTGAGGTCATGAAAAGAAGCCTCACTCAAAGGTTCATAAGAGGTTCTGGTTGAAGACCATAAAACACTAGAAAGATTCCATCTAGGCACAAGAGAGTGCAAGACAGGTCCCATACAGCTCAAAATACTTAATAAGATCAGAAAGGTGTAAAGCCAAACCAATTACCGTGCCTTTTGAGAATTTAAGTGTGTTTGAAATGGCATCTCTTTAGTCTTTGATTCTGGATACAGAGCATTTTTTTGTTCTCAAAGAAAAACAAAAAGAAAAATCAGCCAACAGATTATATAGAAGGGCAGCAATGATCAACACTTTTCCTACTGCACCAATCGTGGAAGATTCTCCAATTGGCATCTTATAACTTGGATGTAGAAGCTCTTCTAGCCTGAATTATACAAAATGATGGACCAAGCATGAAGGTGTTGAATTTGTGGCTGTTGTGGAGGAGGGATCCTTGCTGTTGTGATAGAAGGATTTTCTGAGAGGAAGCAACCTGGGTCAAGCAATCAACAAGGATAGAAGATCGCTGAACCACAAGTGCTTAAGCCATACCGAGGCTATTAAAATAATCTGAGCAGTGGAAATTCTGACATTTTGCAGAAGCAGAACTTGAGGAATCATTTGGAAGGGTGGGAAGGTGTAAGTGAACAGCCAATCCCACTGAAGACTGAATGCATCCATTGCCCATGCTCCTTAATCTGGGACAGGAGAAACGTAAAATGGATATCTGTTGTCGAGCCTTGTTGCAAATAGATCCACTAGAGGCCAACTTAACAACAATAAATGGGACTCTGTAACTGAACGGTGAAGAATCCATTCTGTGAAGATGGCTGTGACAGTTCTGGAAAGACTGTCTGCCAAAATGTTCTACTTCCCAAACTATGTGTTATGTTCTCCAAGGTAGACCAGCACAGGAGTTTCCAGACTTCCACACAAAGAAGAGGGGCATGTGTGCCTCCTTGATGCCAAAGATAAAATACGATGGATGTGTTGTCAGAGGAAACCATGACACATTGACCCTTTACTCTGTCGATGTATACTTGCAATGCTAGGTATACAGCCTTCATTTCACGGTTGATTATGTGGAGAGATGATTCGGATAGGGTCCGAAATCCCTGTAGACTTATGCCCTCTGATTCTAAATGAGCATTCAAACCGGAATCTGGCATATTGGCTAACAGGCAGTAGTGGGGTTCAGGTGCATGCATGGGGACTCCAATCATGAATCTGTCCCAATTCATCCACTACTGCAAATGGTGATAAAATGCTGGTCCTAGAAAGAACAATGTTGATAGAGAATCTCTGTGAGGTTTCCACCTTCCGAAGAGGAGTAACTGAGGAGGTCTGATATGAAGATGTCCTAATAGAACCAAGTCGGCAATGGCATTCAAGGTTCACAGAATTGATAGTTACAGTCAAGGAGACAAAGAAAATTTTGCTTGCATCTCTAACAGATTCAGGATTCGATCTGTCCAATCCAGAGGAACTGTAAGTACTGGTTTGCGAGGAAAATCATCCCCCATAAACAAAGTCTTGTGATGGAGTAAGTTTCTCGAGGTTGGACAAAAGGCCAAATTTAGTTACCATGTACCAACAGCAGTAAAGATCTTGATGAAGGGACTGGATTTGAACATTGTGGACCAGTCAGTTGTCAAAATACTGGAGAATTGGTATTCTCAGTAACTGGAGGTATCCCATAACTCTTGTGAAAATTCTGGATGCAGAAGAAATTCCAAACAGTAGGACCAGGAACTGAAAAACTTCCCAAGTCTAAGCAAAACCAGAGATAATTGCGGTGAGGATGAAATATGTGGATGTGTAGATTGGTATGGTGAAGGTTGATGAAGACTGCTCAATTGGATGTTTGAAGCACATTCCAGATTGAGGAGGTGGTCTCCATCTTGAAAGGTTATTCTAGAAAGAGAAAAAGACCTGTTTAAAGGGGAGAGGTCAATTATAAGGTGAAACTTTCCACTTTTCTTGATGATCAGAAAGATATGGGAATTAAAGGTGGGTGAATGATCATTCAGGACCCTCTGAACTACCCCTTTCTGTAAAAGGATGTGCACTTCCTCCCTCAATTTCACCAGACTGGATTGGTGAAGAAAAATTGGGATCTGTATACAGAAGGTTGATAGTGAAACTGTAGTCAGTACCCCTCATCTACTTTTGAAAGGATCCAACCATCTTCAGTGAAGCTTGATCAGGCCTTGTAAAAGAAGCCGAGGGGAGCTATAATGGAATTGCCTGGGAGAGGCATGTGCAGGAGAAGAGGACTAAAGTCCCTAGGGCAGTCTCCTACACCCTCCTTTGAGAAAAGAAGGGGGCTGTGAAAAATGTCCCTTCCTTTCCAGGTTCATCAGGCACATCTGCCTTTTGGTTTCTGACAGCCAGACCAATAAGGAGGTCCATTTTAAGGTTGCATATTGGACTCAGGCTGTGTCTGCTTGAAGAACTGAGCAGAAGGCCCTTGAGGGTGATTCACATCAACACACTTCCTGGCCAATTGTGATGGGTCAGGAGTGGATGTGAAGGCTCTATGTTGATGATCCAATAAGTCTTGAGATGCCAAGGAAGGAATGAGGCCTCCAAACAGACTCTTGGCTTCAAGCAGACAGCTGCTCTGCCCTAAGGATGTCTTTACTGTGATCAAGTAGTACCTTTGGGGAGTCCAATGCAATGTCATGGCAGATGCAAAGATGTTCCACTGAAAGCCATAGAGACATAAAGTGCATGCCAAGATGTCTTGGACACAGCTTCCAGCAGATGATGAAGGGTGGATGGGTTCAAGGATGCTTCTCTCAGCATACACAGAAGCAGCTGAGGAGAGGTTAGCAAGCTATGATGACAACCAGTCAGACTTTCTGTTCCATAACTGCAACTTCTTTTACCAAAAGGCTCACCTAGGCCCCACTTTAAATACCCACCTTGGCTGCACCAGTATAAGTTAGGGAGGTTTCGTGGACCACTTTGTGGAATGTACCCGATAGCTGGCAAAAGAGACCAAGGGTTGCAACAATGAGGAGGGAACAGCCCACCCTCAACATCGATTAATATTTTGGCCTGTTGAAAACCTCTCAGTAACTTTCCCAGTCAGAAGAATAAGGAAGGAGGATGAGATCTGGTAGAGGTTGAGCCCCCAAGATCTTTTCCAGACTGAAAATTAACATTTTGGACTGTGTGGCAGGTTTTGGGCACAATTCAGAGGGTAAGAGGTGAGAGACTTCATGTATTGCTTTGTCAAAGACCAGACATTCTCTTCCACATCTATCAGAGATGAAGGAACAGCCATCACATGTACTTCCTCAATATCAATCTGATCCCATAGCCTATTCTGAGCCCACTGGTTAGACTCCCAATATTCATAATGAGGTGGTATCAGATAGACAGGGGAGAACTCGGTCTGAACCCTATCCCCATATCATGAGACCTTAATGTGATGATTAGAGAACACAAGATCGTCAACTGATGCATCACTAAGGAAGGTGTTGTGCTGATCCCTCCCAGTTGGAGGGTGCAACGCACTACTTCTGACAGGTTAGTGGTGACACGCTGTGCTTTTGGTTTTGGTGCATCTCCTCCTCAATGGGAGCAAGCAACATGCCACAATATGAGTGGTACATTTCCTCCACACTGGGAGGCAGTGACACACTAAGAAGTGAGCAATGCATCACCTCATTTGGAGGCAGTGACATGCTGCTACATGGTCGCTGAATCTCCTTAACAATGACATGTAGTGATGTACTGTGAGGTTTATTCTGGTCAGAAGACCATATTTTTCTGTAACAGAGAAGCCGTAAAATTCTGATGAAGAAGGAGAATAAAGTTTCCTCTTTCTCTGATAAGTGTGGCTGGAGTCTGCAAGATTCCAGCTTTCTGCAGACCATGATTTACAAAATGTACAATTATTTTTTTCTTGTACATTTGGAACATTTAATAGAGTCTGGTTGAGTGTCCCAAGAAGACATCTTGCGGCCAGATTTTCCCAGAGACTGTGTTGACATTATTCCTTAATACAGTAAATAAATACAAAATATTTCTAATGTCACGTATAACACATCTTGTTTCTTGTACTGTGTACAGATTACACCCTTATGATCTCTATAGACACAGTAAACAGTTGCATAAATTTACCAGTCTTTATTTCCATGTAAGAGAATTCTCCAAGGTTTATACAACTTTTATCAAAAAAAGGAAATATACATGCATACAATAACAATGTGAAAAAAAATACAATGTGTTGAATCAAATATCTAGTTCTGATACCATATACGACGTGGTTCCTGCAATGTCAATCTAGAATGAAGAACACACAGCATCTTGTGAGCAAGCTGTCATTATTCCTTGCATAAATGACTTACTGATACCTAGATATAAAATAATTTTGATAGCAAGTGTATCTGACCCCTGCACACAAAGTAACCCCAAGTCCCTGAAGAAACTGAAACCATAAGTAAAAGGTTATGGCATAGAGATTTGAAGAAGAACAAACAAAATGGATAATGTAACACCATTAGAAATTAATTATTGTAGAGGCCAGGCCACAACTGTGGTTAAAAAACACTGCTACAGGCAAATTTTCTCTGGTGTTTGGCACACGTTCGATCACATCAACATCCTTAAAAAAGATGATCTGTGCTTGTTTTTCACATAACATACCAAGGACAAGATGAGTTGCACATGGAGTTGTCATACTGAAAATTCTTCACTCTAAAGGAGGATGTATGCACATCAAACAGTTGGTGCATTTTTTTCTGAACAAAACAGAAAGCTAAACAATAGCTAGGTGTATGCTATTGCTGCTATTAAATGAAGTCACTAACTAAATGTACTACTTCAATCATGTTGCAATGCATCTTATGGTTCTGAAAACTCAGTTTCTGATAAGGAGCATCAGCTAGACTTTTTTAACACTTTTCCAGCCCCAAGTCTTATGTACTTCATAACTTATCTTCCCTAGCCATGGTTCTGATAACCCTATCTACACCTTGGCAGATCGAATAGATATACTGGTGATTTGTCCAAGCAACATCTACTGGATTTCATTAGTTGCCTCCCTTAGTATGTAATGCCAACTAACCAACAGCGTAATGTAATGTACATCGGAATAAAACAGTGGGGGCAATTGGCCTAAAAAGGATACTTTGTAAGTTTAACATCAAAAGTATGACTATGTACCAGAGGGAAGCCATTACAAGTGTATTTGAGTGAAAGGTTTTGTGTAAACAGGGATCGGCACTGTAAAATTGCTTACTTATCAATCCATTCAAGTTGTGTGCTCGCCTTGTCTCTGTCACATATGAATAGTGTGCAAATTCGAACAACTTAATTTTGATGGGATGCGGTGAAATTCACAGACACGAAGCACAAATGTCTGCTCATTACATCAAGGTGTAGATAAGGTTATTGGAACCTTGGCTAGCGAAAATGTTCATAGCTTTAAAAAATAAGCTGCCATGAACACCATCATCAACCAGTATTTGCCAAACAAAATCATCATCTATAGTAAAAGTCATACAGGTAATGAATGTGCATTTACTCATCTTAAATTAAATATAAATTATTGTTTCAAAATTTAATTATAATTTTATTTAACCAAAGCCTATTCAGTCCTGATTATTATATGATCTGCACCATAACTGTCATCAAGAAACTTCCAGATTAAAAACATCTATCACTATGGACTTTTACAATGGTGGCCGGGTACTAAACTGGGTATTGAAAAGAGCACATCAAGTCAAATTGTCATAATGTAGGGTAGTACGAATTTGTTTTTCAACATGCATAGCTTTCAATGTGACATCACAACATGTGACAGTCAATCCAGATTGTACGGGATCACATCTTGGTGGATCACACCTTGGTGTTAAATAAATTTAATTTAATTGTTTGTTAGTTTTCAATTTTTTTTATTTCATTGCATGCTATTGTAATGTAACATTGTATGCAGGACTTGACCTTGTCCAAAAGTGAGTTCATTTCTGCTTGATCTGATTGTCTTTTAAAAAAACAACATTATGTCAACAACCAATAACTAATACATAGGTAAATTATTCTCCATGTGTATGAGCTTAATATCAGGATTATTATTCAGGTAAACAAAAAGGAGTAAATAGGTTTATTTAGGTCACATTTTTGGAATTTCCTATGTGAATTTTACAGGTTATTGGGTTGCAAAAAAACAAGGTTCATTAGATCAATCTAAAAGGTTATGTTCCTTTAGGTAATGTTTTTTTTACAGAAAATGCTAAATGTGATCTGATGTCAAGTAGAGAACTATACAGTCTTGTGATTGTGAGGACTTGGTCAGGCGTGCTTTAAAAACTAGCACTTTAAAGTTGTATTATGTTGTGACCAGTTTGGGGTGAATTTTATTTTCTTCAAATTACTGAATTTAAGTAATTATTTTCCTGGAAATACAAATGTGCTCAGATGAAATTCTTGGAAAAAGACATTCACTGTAATTTATAATATATTCAAACCTGGAATTATATTACTGTGATTCAACAAAAGACTGTTGATGCATCGAAAGTCCACAAGCTATAACAGAAACGTCATTGCCTTCAGTTTTGGATTTCTTCAGGACTTGTACTGAGTTTTATTCAGGATTTTATATTACCAGGACTTGTGTCTGTAATTCTTGGATTATTTTGGGATTTAATTCACAATACTGTAAGCTCTTTTTTTCTCATTTTTACTTTGTTTTCTAGGAAAATGAATTATTTGTTAAATATTACAAGGCCTGTTATCTTTCACTCCTTTCTTATTTTAAGAGCAAAGACTCAATACATAGGGTTGATCTTGTCTAAAAATGTCCAGATACTTTACCACTGATTTTGCCACATGTACTTCGCAGAACATTTAAATCATGACCATCCAAAGGAATATGGATGGATGAGGATCCAAAATAAAGTAAATAACTGCCTTTTAAGGTATGTAAAATCAAATTCTAAAAATTACACCCATTACTAAAATAATCGGTGTTGAAAACCCACATGACCTGTATGACTTACTTTAAAAAAATGAACAGTGCTGGAATTCAGATATTTTGGGTTTTCTAGGTAGCCTTTATTTTAAAACACTCATATGTAAAGCTTCCTTGATGCATGGTTCAAACTATCATAGAATGCTTCAACCATGATCCAATGTGCCAATTAAACTAAGTGAAGTGAAAAAGTATGCATTCCTTAATTACGATGTCATGCGAAAGGGGCACTATATCTAATTACTTCCTGTTGAATGTGATAATGGTGGAATTGCTAGGATCAAACCATACCTCAAATCATCACACAACATAAAACAAATCAGTGGAAAGTAACATTTTCCTTCGTATTTTATTTTTAAGCAAAATTTTTCAAATTCTATGACTTTCAGTGACTTATGTGAACTATCATTTACTTTTTTCAAAGGTCTAGAATTGAGGTGTTCATTTCTCAATGACTTTCAATGAGCTTAAATGATTGTGCAGACCCTGACTAGTGTTACAGCAGGGTTCAGCACACCTATCTAGCCTACAAAGGTTTCTAAAACTCCTCTATGTGGTGTAGGAAAAGTTGTAATGCTGATCCAACTTATCAAATTCTGCCTTTCAGTATTTTAAAGAATTGGGGCAAGAGGAAAATAGCAAAACCTTTTTCAGCATGAGGAGCAACCATATAACTAGCTACAAAGTTTCAGGCAAAACCTAATAGTGGTGAAGGAGAATAAGTTATGGACAGTTGGATACAGATGGATGGACTGATGTACAAAGGGTAATATGACAAAGTTTGGTGATGACAATGCCAAGATATTAAGGAAACATTTTAGACTGTTTAAAGCTAAATGATGAATTCTTTTCCAACCATATATAACATAAATGTTTCACTTAGCAATAAATATCATTACTGAAATCAATGCAGGACTCTTCCTACCTCATGTGTGCTATGGGAGCAAGACATTTCAATCCCAGCCATGGGACAATTCAACCCCAATTCATGCATTTTTAAAACAATAATTAGCACACTGTTAATAGTTATTCCCACTAATCATGTATTCATTGATGTCTGCAATTAAAGAAGATAGACATACTGCTAAAGTCACCCCGAAAAAGATGTAAGCAGATAATTATAATGAAAGTCACTTTTATTAAATTAATGAATGCATGCTACTTTGAATAAAAGAAGTCAAAAGTACCACACTGTAAATTTATATAAAACGGCCAAAAAAATTCATTCAATACCAATTTTTATTATAAGCTTTAATAAAAGTGTCAGTCATACTTATGTGTAAAATTTGCATGAATTTATGTTATAGTTTACAGATGGAAGATGAACTGCCACATGGACTCAAAAATCATTGATCAGTGGACTTGTGATGAGCATGAAATCATTGCAGAGGACTTTGTGATAGCTGTCGAAGTGTTTATCAGCTGGGAATTTAAATGCATAAATCTGTGTAAAGCATTTCTCTATAATACTCTATGCTTTACAGTAATATATTGATTACCAATATAAAAAAAAGTGTGTCTTTATCTTTTCTATCTTAAACTCGTTTCCTTAGAAGTTGGGATTTCGTTCCTTAGATTAATAAACAGTATTTGATTACATGGGGTCTTTTATACATCTTGTATACTATAGCTAGTATGTCTATTTAACTGGGTTATATTGATTTGATTTTTTTAAAAAGTGATAGTCCCTATAGTACTAGAACTGCAAGATATTTTTCCTTTGTTTACTTATACATAATGAATGAACTTAATTGTTCTTTAACCATTAACATTACTGATGCTTAGCTCCAGTTTAAATCCTCCCAATATGCATTCAGAGACATGCATCTATTGTGTGTAAAATTTGAATGGCTAAATCAGTTCTCCGTGTGTGTGTGATTTGGATTTTTAACAATTTTTCAGTCATATCGCTACGATGCCTGCAGTGTGGCAGTTAATAGTGATGCCAAGCCATGCGGCATCATGTCGCAGACATGTAGCATGATGTCCCACCCAGTCATATTATCCTGACACCAGGCTGACCAGTCCTAACACTAACCTCTTAATAATGAGTGCCAAGCAAGGCAGCTGTTTGCACCATTTTTGTAAGTCTTTGGTATGACTCAGCCGGGGACCAAACCCACAACTTCCTGCATCCAAGGCGGACGCTCTAACCACTAGGCCACCGGAGCAGTCACTGACCCAGTTGTCTTTGTTATATTTGGTTGATCTCATTTATAAGAGAAAAGGTCACTGACCATGTTGTACTACATAAACACAATGATTTAATCTTGGGTCAAAATTGTCTTGGGGTCAAAATATCCAGGCTGACTTGACTTTGCGGTTGAAATGTCA
The DNA here is from genome assembly GCA_028554795.2 of Sinohyriopsis cumingii. Classification (NCBI taxonomy): domain Eukaryota; kingdom Metazoa; phylum Mollusca; class Bivalvia; order Unionida; family Unionidae; genus Sinohyriopsis; species Sinohyriopsis cumingii. The sequence goes on along the minus strand of CM068834.1, from coordinate 10,906,085 downwards.
GAGAGCCATGTTCTATTGCCGAACATTTGTGACTCAATTCCCTGCACTATGTACGTTGCTAGAAGTTATGATCTGACACTGGTTTATTATAGACCAAAGGGCTATTTAAATGTTAATTAAAACACAACAGCATTCTGAAGAATACCTATACTGTAAAAAATAGTCTAATTTTTTGCCATTGGAACAACACCAATCTTTAATGGAAAAAAGTTTGATTCATGATTCAGCTGACATTCCCTAATGAGTGATTCCTTACTACCACATGCAATCTATCATTCTTTTTATTATTATTTTATACTGTTAGATCACAAAGAACATGTCTTTACCACATCTTCCTTTGATTACCTGGAAAGTTTGGAATCACAACTCTGTAGCCTAACTTGGCAAACGGTTCGAGCACATCAATTAAGTCACCATGTGTTCCTGGGGTGTCATGAATACCCAATATTGTCGGCTGTCTAGGATTGTGATGTCCCGCCGGATGCGAGTCCAGGTAACCAACATCAAACAATACACCTTCAGGAACATCTTCCCAGAGGCCTACACTGGTCAATACTACTATATAGCGCTCCTGGAGTAAAGAAGATGAGAGATCTCCAGGTTTTAGTTTAATATGAGTTGTTGAATAACATCTTATTCCTGTGAACGACCGTATTATCTTAGGACAAACTGTCAGACTTGCATTCAAGTTTGTAACAGATCTACATTCCGTTATTAATCTGAACACACCTCTACAACTTATATATCGTGGAAAAAGTGAAGTCTGCAATATGATCATTTTGCTAACTAGTATCGTTCAGATAAATATTAATTAGATCTATCAAATGATTGAGGCTACATTATGCAAAATGTCTCATTTTGTTTGAACTGCATGCTTTCATTGTCGCACCCATAGTGTTGTTCTTGTCGATTCTGGTCCCTCTGGTACTTCGTCAGAGCACCTTATTTAATATAGTTTGAAGCTCGAGGTATAATAAGCAACTCATTTCTGGCGATCACCCTCGAACGATCAGCCTTAGCTAGATTTGTCTCGCGAGTTCTCGTATTGGCTGCGGGACCGATCATTCTAGCTTAGTAATCTGTATGGATAAGAAGCTTCTTTTGAGGTAACTAATATGTATAATGCACGGCCGAACGTACTAAGGAAACGGAAGAATAAGAAGAAGAATGCATTTGTAACAATGAGTAAAAATTTACAACTGTCCAAACATGATACAACAAGAAACAAATATTGAATTACCACTTAACATTACTTTTTTGTTGTAACTTTACATCAGTATCAGTATGTATCATGATATCACTTTTCTTTAAATTTAATTAGTAAACTAATATAATTAAATGACATTAATAATTAATATGCTGACATATCAAGAATGCTGACTTTAAAAAAGCTATATTCAAAAATCAAATTTAAAATTATTTACAATGAACTTGAAATTAAATATTTACATTCATTTAAACTTGCACAATTTTAATAATTTTAAATTGTAGACTGAAAATAAAATAAGTTGACTTACTGGTTTGCGATTTGTCTCACAAGATACCATTCAATGATAACAAAAGAGTAAGTATTAACACTGTCGCAGAATAAAAAACCGAGTGGGTCTTTGGACTAAATGAATAAGACAAACACAATGTGAGAAAGATGGAAATTTATGAATGAATTAATACAGATAAATATATGATGTAAAAATACAATGATTCTCTCACGCTCTCAACATACGATTTACTCAAATCACTCTACACAACATTCATGCATCGAAAATAAACCAAACATATTAAATCAAAATGAAGTACAGATCCAAGAAACCTCATGGACTGCACATACGCCTCAAACAGTATTTTACAAAATAAGAGATTCACATAATCTCGAACATAAATTCTATTAAGATTCAAACTAATCTTAAGAACACAACTAAGATTCAAAATAATCTTATGAACATAACGAAGATTCAAAATAATCTTATGAACATAACGAAGATTCAAAATAATCTTATGAATATAAAAAAAAAAAATGCAATGGAACAACAAGTGATCCAAACGTATGCTTCTAGACCCCTTGTACAGTCGCACGATTCCTTGGGTTGGCCCACACTCTTATCGACCGCTCGTACCCTTTATGAATCCACCACGAGTACAGTCATACGTTACACGTACAGACAGCATACAGCACCTTTTTAAATTTGCTACGTCTACGTCCGTGGCACAGACATACGTACATACATACATACGTATCGACAGCACGTAGCATTAAATGTTCTGGAAACTCCAGATAGCTCTAAGCAACTTTAGTCGGCTTCGGACAGCTTCAGACCCCTCTAGTCATATTCACAGTCACATTGACAATCACACTTCATAGACACAATCACAGCGACAGTCACAATCAGCTACAATAACAGTCAGCTACAATAACAGTCAGAATCAGCTTCAAACACAGCTACAAACACAGTCAGCTACCATAACAGTCAGCTACAATAAAACCAAATTGGACATAATAATAATTTCTGTATAATCTCTAGATATTTGATAATACTTTAAATCTGCGTTGTAATAAATACATTATTACGCGATAAGACATTACAAATCGAATAAGCTTCGCATATAAAATAAAAATGTAAATTGTAACACTTCCCCCTATGGCTGGAGAACAATGGAGAGCGTACACTCCTTGACGTGATCCAAAAACGACCAGTGTGGTTTTAGAAATTGGTCTTACTTAAATCCATAGGAGAGCGAGTACAAGTCAGGGTAGAATACCCGTGCATATCATGTTAGTCATGTTACCTCGTCAAAAGTAATCTCTATGGCTAGGTACATGTTAATACAGTCGCTTACCTGGAAAAACACATACACCCTAGATAACGTTGTACGCATGTACAACGAGAAATAGTCGAATTGTTTTAAGACAAAACCAAGTTATTTCTTTGCCTAATTCTGTGACAAACACTGCATTGCTCATTAATAAGTCCTAACACAATATTTATTATTTTGTACATGGTGAGGAAGCTGTAATTGAAAGGTTGCATGAAGAAACAACATGGGAACTTCATAAAGTGCAAACATGTAACATGTATAATTAAGGTGAGTGAAGACATTTGTATAATCTTTATTATCACTTGTTTATAAATCAAATTATCATGCTTTAAACAGGAAACAATTATTCCTCTTTTTAATCCACTTTAATTGAATTTGTTTGCCTTTGATGTCAGGACAAGTAGGATCAATTAGGAAAGGAATAATTAAAATCACTTATTATGATTAAATACCCTTAATGTATTTGTAGTATAAATTATATATTTTTAATGAAATTATGTTATTATTATTAATTAATTAATTAATTAATTAATTAATTAATTAATTAATTAATTAAAACATATGAGATTAGTTAGGATTGGATTAATTAAATGTGGAATGAATTGCCCACTGAACTTAGACACAAAGACACAGTGATCACATCCAAGAGGGCTCTCAAAACTCACTTATTTCGACTGCAAGAACAAACTTAAAGACCTAATAATGTTTCCTACCTTAAATATTCTCAGCATGTGTTTTTAATGTTTTCTAATTTCATGGTGTTTAGCAGCAGGAAGGGCGAACAGACCAATGGTCGAAAAACGTCCAAACGTCGAAAATAAGCCCCCTACAAATGATCGAAAAATAAAAAGCGTCGACACTTTACTGAGAAAATCTCTCCGGAATTTTTCTAATTAATATTACTCCATTGTCGTTGGTGATTTTTTCTAGTTTATTATGCACGCTGTTTACGCAATTACGTCTTAATTGAGGTCGCGCCGTCCCTGCTGCTGTAATTAAAAAATTGTTATATCAAATAATGGTCCATCCAGAATCTCACACAGCTAGATTAGCCTGAGAGAGACTTGAAGCAATTAAGAAATTTCTCCCTGTTAGAGACTCATTTAGAGAAAACTTACGAGCGCAGCGGGAAGCACGAACTGAATTCGCAGAAGGTGCGGAACAGTTACTTAAACCCGTCACAAAAGTTACTGAAAGAGTTGCAACAGCTACTGAAGAACTTCTTCCATCAGAAAAACAAACCGCTGCGTAGACTGAAAAAATATCAGCGAGAACTAAGAAAACAAAAAGGATTTTACGAGATCTTCCAACTGACATAGCCAGGGAAATAACTGCAGCTCAGACCCAACCACAACCACAATATGTTGATAAAGAAGAACCTAAAGGGGGAATTGCCTTTACGGAATAAAATACTGATGATGGTATACAGACAATAAAGAGATTTATATTAAAGACTAATGAGAACATGATTGATTTTGGTGTATTCGCTGCTTCAAGTTATAAACACAGACTTCGTTTTTTAAAACCTGAGCATGTTAAAAATGTTAATTATGATACATGGATCAATTGGGTTTATAAAATAAACCAGGGTATTGATCGGATATATAAAGATGATATTTATGATTCTTTTATGGAGGGAGCAACATCATATAAAAGAACTGAACAGAAAAAAACAAGAAGAGAAAAAGCAAAAACAAAAAAGGCAGGAACAACAACCTCTTCCACCTGAGCAAGATCCATATCAACTTCCTCCACCTCTACAACAAACAAAACAAACTCCACCACCGCAGCAACAGAAAAAATCATAGATTCCTCAACGATAGAGAAAAAAAAAAAACAACCTCCTCGATCACAATCTCCAGAAGAAGAATTTCATTATGCACCTAGTGCTACTGGTAGTGGTTTCGGAGGTAATATTATTTGTCCTGATAATATTCTCAATGACGTACAACGGTTAGAAGTTCTTATAGGAGGAAAACGAGCCGGAAATAATTAATGAAGCAGCTGATATTTGCCAGCGATTATTTCGCGGCGGCATCATGGATATCGGTGTTTACCGAGAACTTATCGATGAATTTGTTGATGATTAGTCACCATGATTAGATAAATTATAAATAAGATAAGATGATCATACAGAATAATTATCGTAGACCTGTAATGGTCAGAGTAGTGAACTCACGACTACCAGTCTACGGGGTAACTTACGGAGATGGGCTTGGCGATGTTATTCAGGGATTATTTAGAAGATTAGCCCCAAAAGTAGCACCTGTTGCAAAACAATTATCGATGAAAGCTATCGATGTTGTTCGTGAAAAAGCTCCTGGTGCAATTATCAATGTTGCTGGTAAGGCGTTCTCGGCGATCAAAGATAGACTAGCACGATTAATACCACGAAAACGACAACCAGTAAAATTACCAAGTACTGAAGTGATGCCCGCAGATGTCAGTAAAATAATAAATCAAGCTGCAAATCAAAAAACTAGCAGAACTAGCAGATCAGGGACTCGGTGAATCGGAAAATAATATCTCAAGTTTAATATCAGGAAGTGGAATTTCCCGAACGCGGTAATCAACGTGTTAGACGAAAATAATTACAATAAAATGTTAAAGCGCATGTCCGACACAGCATTTGACATGGAAGCACCTGTCCTTAAAGATGAGTCTGTACGTGATTATCAGTTTTATTCTTATGACGCACGATTACCAGATCAACGTGGAAGAATTGAACTACAAGTTCATGATACAAGTAGATACTTTCTACCCGCTGCGGCTTTTATTGAGGTAGAAGGTACAATTGTAAAAACGGATGATACTAATTACGGAGATGCAGTAAAAGTTGGTTGTGTCAACAATGGTATTATGGCATTATTTGATAGCGCCACATGTATGATTGATGAAAAAAATATTGAATCGATTCAGAAAGATGTCGACGTTGCTACAACAATAATAGGATTAGCAAGATATTCTGATGATTATACAAGATCAGCAGGTCCCACGATGATGTTTGTAAAAGATAATACTGGTCACCCTGAAAGCGAACCGTATAATATAAGACGACCAAGAAATTTTGCCGGAAACGCTGATGCTGATGATGCCAGTAGTTCATGGTGCTAACCCAAATTTCAACTTGGGATTTGCAACGCGTAAAAATATGTTGCTAGGAGCCAATAGAAGTTTTTCATGTACAACTCCACTATCACATATTTTTGGATTTTGTAGGAATGTTATTTTTGGAGGAAGACACACGGTTGTTTATGTAAGAAAGGGTGATGATAACGATGCTCTGTGGAGACCTGCTGGTGATGCTGGTAAAGTAGTATTAACAAAATTTTCCTTGTTGATGCCGGTAATGACTCCAACGATCGCAGAAGAAGAGCGATTACTTTCTTTCATGGACACAGGTGGTAAATCCCTGTTGTCATGGTTAACAACAAGCACGGATAGTATACAAAGTAACACTAACGGTCAGTTTACATGGCATATAGCATCACAACAAGGTGTTTCTGCACCGAGGCATATTTTTATTGCGTTTCAGAATTATGATCGTTTAAATAATCAAGAACATACTCATATGATATTTGACAAACTAGGTATCACAGATATTTCTTTACGGATAAACGGACAACAAGAACCAACAGAAAATATACAACTTAATTATGAACAAAATCATATAGGACGTGTATATCATCGTTTGATGTCATTCATGGGACGTGATCAAAATGTGGATACCGGTTTGCAAATATCACAACATGATTTTAGAACTTTGTATCCTATCTATTACTTTTCGCTGGAGCATCTTGATCTATCAAAACAACCTGTCGTTGATATACATCTTAAAGCAACATTAAATACAGGTGGTGGTGTTGTGTTGATTATAGAGTAATCGCGGTCATACTCAGCGATAAAGCCATGTTACTTGAAGGTGGTAGCGGACGAATGAGAGTCGTTGATGCACCAGTGGAAAATCTTTAATCATTATTTGGAGCGTGGTAAGTATTTATCATAAAATGTCGTACAATCATGTTAATGTCACTCTGACTCCTGGTCAGGTAAAAAAAAACTTCAATCAAAAAACGCCAACAAATGCGGAACAAAAATATCACTAAAGCGAGATCAGATTTCTAGTGGCGGTCCAAACAAATTATCGTTGACAAATAATCAGATTAAACATCTCAATAAAACCCTAGAATCAAAAACCGGAGTTCAATTTCATCTTTCTCCGAGCGCTATTAAAGATATGATTAAAACAGGTGGTATAATTCCACTTCTTGCAGCAATACCGGCGTTAATAGCTGCTGCTGCTCCAGCCGTAGCAAAAGCGGTGCTGTTGGAACCGCTGATGGAATGGCGCTGAAGAAAGCAGCAGGAAAGGGATACAAAAAAGGGACGCGGCCTAAGATTACCAGGATCTCGTTGGGGAAGAGGTCTGAGGCTTCCAGGCTCACTTCGTTAGACGTTCCAGCATCCAATTTTGATTTACTTAATGCCGCTAAACAACTAAAAATATCTGCCTTTAGAGGTGTTTTCATGCGAGATCAATTACCGAAACAACCGAACGAACTCGAAACGGGTATTAATAATCTTGACTCGAATTCAGGACTCGGTACTCATTGAGTATCATACGCAATTGATCCACGTGGAATTGTTTATTTCGATTCGTACGGATTAGCTCCACCCGTTGAATTTATCAAGTATGTCGAGCCACTTCATAAAAAAGTTTGGTATTCAACGCTACCAACACAAACAATGACAGATCCGCCAATATGCGGAATTGAAGCAATTAATGTACTTAACGCCATATCAAAATCATCCAAACCGCCACATAAAGTCGTGCATGATTATACGAGTAACCGCTTCGTTGCGCGCAAGGTGTTTTAAACAAATCAAGGATCTTATATAATGGTTAATATTTACGGAAGATCTTCCTCTACAAGTAAGAAAAGTAAGAAAAAGTCCGATGACATCGATTTGTCAAAGTACGCAACTAAAGATGAACTCGCCGATATTATGAATCTGGCTGCAGTTGACCGAGACGAAGTTGTTATTTTTCAGGACCGATACGGTGTTTTAAAAACGAGTAACATCAAATGGAATGATATAGTTCGACGAGTACTCGTTGCGGTCACGGATAACATCCCTGTGTTTACTGACAGCGGAAAAATCAGGGATTAAAGTATATCGTTTACAACCATCAGAGATGAAATTGCAAGAAGCGTTGCTAATCGTTTAAGAAACACCGGCGACACAATGACGGGAGAACTCAGCATGAACGGGAATAAGATAGTAGTGTTGAGGGATCCAACATCCGACGAAGACGCAGCAACGAAAAAATACGTTGACACCGTAGATGGTAAATTATCCACGTTGCGGGCCGAGTATGATGTTCACGTAAACGCGTTCATAAATCTCCGTAGAAATTTTAGATAAATTAACGAAACCGCAGAGGAATTTTTTGGCACTCCGCCCACCGCTGATATAAAACTCTTTGATATCAAAACTAACATCGACACGATTAAAAAAAACACTCGAAGACATCGTAGTGGGGATTCCTGAGATCGTTAACAAAATTAGTTTGATTAAAATTCCACCTGGAATAACTCCCGGGCATATTACCTACATCGTATACACGGTATCATCTGGATTTGCAGCATGGTAAACGCAGAATAAAACTATTAAATATACCAAAACAGTCACTGGCGTGTACAGGCTATCTGTGTTCAGTGCTGCAAAATTTGAGATATTTACAAAGTATCTATGGCGACATTCCACCGATAGGTTTTCCGGGGTTGTGTCTGTTGCATTAAATAAAGGAACAGAAGAAGAATTTATACTGGAAGCAGCTGATAAGACATTAAACGCAACATCTTACTGGTGGTGTTTGGAATTTGCAGCTGAAACACCTCAATTATATACTGCATAAAATATAATGAATACCTCAATCGACGTTCAGAAATGTAGGTATAATCAAGCACGTAAATGGCAAGTAAAATTAAAAGATATCATCGAACAATATACAGTAGAAAAAAAATATCGACGACGACTGGTTATCGTCGACGTGCTTGTTTATTCAGTGTCCTCTGTTGTTGCTGGAACAGGTGTTATATTATCAACAATGACAATGATGGCACCAGTAGCCGTAACAATATGTATTTCAGCCACAACAACAATTGCAGGTGTTTTTAATATCATAGCAAAAAAAATATGCACCTGCATGAATGAAAAAATATCCGATTACATAATAAAATTACACACAGCGACGGTCGCATACTCGAAGTTACCATCGTTGTTATCAGCAAGCCTCAGCGATGGAATAATTTCTGATTTTGAGTTTTCAGAGATGATTAAAATATACAACTGCGCTGGTATTAAAGGTACGAGTATTAATAATGACATCACTGACAACGTCAGTAGAGCTACTTCAACAGATCGTGACAAACACAGCTCCACCAAAACAACAATGATCTCGGTAAGCTCGACTAATCCCGAATTTAACGTTAATTTTCCAACTGCGATTCGCGCAAATGAAATCGCACTAGCACAATTACGAGTATATCATAGTTGGCCAATCATCAGATCGAAATCGTTTAATGGTACACCAGCAAATAATTCGCTTGTGTTTGCTAATAAGAACAAACCAGATGGAACACCGGATTGGGTCGTTGATGGAATTCCAACTGGTGGTTATGAGATCGAGGAAATCAATGAAGAATTTCAGCGCAGAATAAAATCAATAACAGGAAAAGAATCAAAAATATCAATTGACGTTCATGAGCCAACTTTATCAGCAAAGATTGAAATACATTCACCTGATTACGCCGTTGATATTTATCAATCATCGATCAGAAATGTGTTAGGTTGGCCTGAAATCATACCACCTGAAAAACCATTATCAACAGAACCAAAAATTCTAATTATGTTACAAATACACAATCATATCATGAAATTAATCCATCATACCGGGAACAACTACGTAATTTAAAAAGTAAATCACTGTTTAGTATATTTGTCATTATCGGTGATGAAATTGAGTCATGGACTTTTAAAAATCCCGGAGAAACAACTACTTTAGGTTTTCATCGTAGTGAAATTATTGAATATTTTCAGGAAATCAATCAAGAATGTAGAAAACAACTAAATCAACTAAATCAATATTTTCAAGAATATATCACTGATGTAACAATGTCACGCGAAAAAAATATCACGCGCGTGGAAATATTAAATCAGTTTGTATCAGACATGGAATATATTAACAAACGAATAGATCAAGCGATGGTTAATTCAAAAATTTCTGAAGGATCGTCAACAAAAAAATGGTTAGATAAATATTCGATAAAAGAAGCGGATCTACCGAATTATAAATTCCCTGGATATAAAGTGGATGAACTAAAAAAATAACTCAGCGATATCATCAACGAAAATTTTCCTAAAATACTCGATGCGTGGAGAAAAATAGCTCCACATCCGGTTATTCTCAGACATAATAACGACCCGTACGGAGGCGGTGACATATTTCACCAGGAATCGTTAATATAACATCAACGATCGCAGTCAATCTTGTTTGTGACGTAATCGATGGCAGCTATCAAATAGATCTTGGAAAGTCAAATCAGGCTCAACAAGGATATATTTTATACACGTTCACACTACAAGTTCCCCATGGGGATTTGATCGTGCAAGTACCAACCAATCTTGTTTATCTTCGGTGTCATAATAGTGTATTATCATGAAGCAATTTCAAACTCACCGACCACATCGGACGATTAATTGACCTGCGTGGGGAGAAATTAATTGTGAATCTACATGTAAGATCGTAGATCTTCATCGTAAGATTTCTGTCTTAAAGACTTTTATCGTAATGATTTTTGATCATAGATCTTTGATCAGAAATATTTTTATTTTTTTTATTTTATCAGAAATATTTTTATTTTATTTTATCAGAAATATTTTATTTTATTTTATCAGAAATACTTTTATTTTATTTTACCAAAAATATTTTATTTTATTTTTTCTGATATATTTTATTTTATTTGTTCTGAAATATTTTATTTCATTTTATCAGAAATATTTTATTTTATTTTTTTCTTAAATATTTTATTTTATTTTTTCTGAAATATTTTACTTTATTTTATCAGAAATATTTTTTATTTTTTCTGTAATATTTTATTTTTTCTGAAATTAATGAGGTAGTTGGTATTCAGAATTATGCAAAATGATCAATTTCGTAATTTTGATGGGGTAGTTGGTACTCAGAATTATGTAAAATACCAAATTTTCTGATAAAAAATATTTCTGATAAAATACAATAACATATTTCAGAAAAAATAAAAACTAAAAGTATTTCTGATAAAATAAAATAAAATATTTCTGATAAAATAAAAAATAAAAAATATTTCAGAAAAAATAAAAATATTTCTGATAAAATAAAATAAAAATATTTCATTTTGAAGCATTATTTACATCATTTTGAAGCATATTTACAGCATTGTATTTACAAGGACAACACAACATATATTTGCACCATTTGAAGCGTATTTAACCCTAACCCCAACCATCCCAACCCTAACCCTAACTCCAACCCTCCCAACCCTAACCCATTGTATTAACAGTATATATAAATCTTAATTAAGGACAGTACAAACATATATCTTAATTAAGGACGGAATACCGGGCCTTCTCTACGCTCAACATATTTTGATACCCCCACAATAATCAGCCCGTGGGTGATACAAAACATGTATCCACCACTGGTGACGTGGTGGTAGGGTATCTATTTTTTCTGTTGAGTTTCGAGGGCCTGCGGGGCCCCAATTGATTATAAAAATTGCTAATAAGCGTAACCACCGACAGTTGTCAGTCATGGATTCGATCGCCGGACCTCGAGTTCAGTAATTCTACACGCTAGCAATAAGCCACGGAATCATCTGACAAATATATGTTTCAGAAATTATTATATCGGTTTCTGAATAGATTGTTTATATTTCTGTATGGATATAATAAAACGGCGGTTTCTGAATAGATTGTGTATATTTCTGCATTAAAACAGCGGTTTCTGAATGGATTGTACATATTTCTGCATTAAAACGGCGGTTTCTGAATGGATTGTAAATATTTCTGCATTAAAACAGCGGTTTCTGCCTTGAAAGAATAGTCTTTTATCATAACAGCAAAAATATCCTAAAATTGAATAATTTTCACCAGAACTCTAATCACTGCACTAACAAATATTTTATGGTTACCTACAGATCAGTTTCTGAACACACTGTAAATATATAAATGTAACAGCGTGTTCTGCCTCGATTTCTCGTAACAGATCGTAAATATCTGCACTCAAACAGCGTGTTCTGCCTTGATAAAATATATGTGCATCTCCTACAACTGCACCATTAAACGTTTTATTACCTACAGATCGGTTTAAATATTTCTGCATTATAACAGCGGTTTCTGAACAGATTGTAAATATCTGCACTCAAACAGCGTTGTCTGCCTTGATTTCTCGTAACAGATTTAAAAATAACTCGCTATATTGTACGATCTAAAATACGTTCATTCTTCTATTTTCTAAGCTAAAATACCATAAATATCTTTCTACGAGTATAATTATTGATATTAATTACGACGTAGATGGTTAATTGACTAATTATGACCGTAATAATCAGAATTCTACGGAGAAAGCTATATTACAGAATTATCTCCCTTTCGCTCAAGTCGAAAAAAATAAGTAGTATACGAGTGGAGAATGCTGGGATCCAAAATAAAAATTAAATAAATAGTTAATAAATATAATTCTACGCAATTATTTGATAGTGATGATAGTTTATCTCATTAACAATATTGGAAAATAATATTTTGCTTATATTTTTTTTGAGAAAGCGGATTTATATATATTTTCTGCAACTCTTTGTACTGAAGGCTGGCAGATATCAAAATATTTCGCGGCTGAATTTATTGATTGAAATATAATTTCTTCGCTAGTCTCTGTATTCAAGGACTTAACTGCTCTAGGGATTTTTGAGTATTTACCCGCCTTCCTCGTGTTAAGTTCTCATTCTGTGTAATAGCTTGAAGGTTGGACAAATTATTATTTTGAGGATTCCCGTCAATATGATCGATCACAAAACCGTCTTTGATCAACCCATTGTGACATTCATACACAAATCGATGACAGAGATATTTTTTCTTCCCATCAGCAGTAAACATCAGATAACCAGCATTATTATTATAACCAACTGGTATTTTCTTCTGACAATTTCTGATAATACCATCAATATTTGATTCGTAGTTTGTTAATGTAGGATGTTTTATAAACTTGTGGTTCACATTTTGCTTCATATATGTAATATTATTTGTTTAAATCATAATTTGTCTGAAAACTTAGTTAGATAATCCTCCACGGATTTTATAGCGTTGTTATTGTTATTATTTTTTATCATAGTATCTTTTAAGTTCTCTGTATTGTTTTCCACCACAACGTGCACATAACTCTGTTTTATCTCGTACCCCAATACCACATCGCAGACACGGTATTGGCGCTAGACTTCCGCTGCGAACGGACTGCAAATGAATCCCGCAGAATTCCCTCCTGCAGGATTTATTACAGTGAGTCAATGATCTGATCATCAACCATTTGCACTTGTTCTGTTGAGACATTGTATATATAATATTTTTTACTTAAATACTTGTCTGAAATATAATATGGATGAGTTTTAGAGATTATCCAGAATCAAGCCCTGGAAAACAAGTAAATTCAACCTCGACAGGACGTCTTCTGATCTACCAATACGAGATCTGGTTGATCCGAAAAATAAAAGTTTGATCAATAAAATTCATGACGCCAAGAAAGAATTTCAAACAGATGGTGCATCTCATATATGGTCAGTGTTCAAAATTATACGTGACAAAGATATCATCGACGCTACGATGAATGACAAACGAGCGTCAGCTATTATTAAACAGCTCGATGATAGAAGTTATCTTTTCAGAATAAAGTTTGTTGTTTTTGCAGAAACAGATAATTGGATTATCCGTGACAAATACGATCCTGTCATTGGTAATAAAAAAAGTGTTGTATTAAATAGAAATTCCAAACCAGGAGCGCTGACTGGTATTGACAAACCGTATTATGAATGAGCATATCCTGTGACCGCGGTTATTTATGGAATCTATGTGATAAATGAAAAATCCAGCATTAATAAACTGACGCTGATGAAAATTTCAAAACTAAATTGTGTAGCCGAGCGAGTAACAGAACATTTTACAAACACGATGCGCGGAAACGGTCTGACAAATTTACGACGTGAAAAAATAAACAAATGGGCTAATTTAGTGAAGGATACTGGAGCTACAATAAATGATGTTGCTAAGTTGGAAAAAACACTAAAATTCCCAATAACCGTAGCGACGATAACCGTTGAGATCTTGTATGAATCGAAATATAAATCAAGAGGGGCTTCAATCGAAATTATTGATCATAACGCTCACGCGTGGACCAGCGCAGTAACAGTGTTTCCACGAGATTGAACTATTAAATTTTACCGCGGAGTCATGCTTGATTTTATTAACGAAATAAGTAAAAACGATCCTGTGTCAGTATGGCTGTTTCAGAGTTCTGAAAACGACGATCTGATTATTAGATCAGATGGAAGTATTTGTACCGAAGAAAAAAGTTCGATCAGCTTGTAAGACCGAATGTTGTTATTTATCGTACAGATCTTCTCCACGAAATAATGAAAAATCTTGCGCTGCAATATACTGATGATACTGACGAACTATTGAGCAAATGTTTTACTGTTCCGTCAGTTGCGGATCATTTTGGTAGAAAGAAAAATTCGTGGAAACCAACTCGGTCCGATTTTCTTAATGATATAATACTGAGTTGTGTCGAATACGGACACGGTGGATTGTGGAATACCAATTATAATTATAAAGATGTTATTTCGGTTGATATGGTTGCATGTTATCCGGGAAGTTTTCTTGGATACGGAGATTGTTCTGCATACTTTGAGCGATTCGGTTATCCGATGCACGAGATGACACGAGTATCGATAAATGGACCATTACCGGATTTTGACCTAACTGGATTTGTTAGTATCGAGTCATTCGAGTTTGCTATGGGTCTTCATCCAATTTTTTATGTTTGGTTTGGATAACATTTTTCAGAAAAAATGTGGGCACCAATAGTACTGTTACGGTATATGCTCGATTGTGCGATGTTAATATCGCTGATTGTAAGTGAAGCAATTATATCATACCGGAAACAAACCGAAGTTTGGTTACCACAACAAAAGAAATATTCCGATGATGAACCCCCCGATAAAACCGATTACGAGAATAAAATTACAAAAGATCTCGGTGGAAAAATAATCGGCAAGTTCACCCAAGGAGGAGCATATGATCACAGACGACATTGTACAAGATTGATTATGGATGATGCTGAGTTATATTTTATAATCGCTGATACAACGAACAGAAATACGTTTATAAGTCGAGAAATTGCTTTCTTGTCAAATAGAGCTAAATTAGGTACAGTTGTGAGCTATATGGACGGTGAGTCACCTTAGTATACTCATTTAAGATATTCAATGCTCGCGTACGTTTCGATAAATCTATTATCGATGATAAATAGAGTTTCTGTACTCGCTGTCAGAATCGCTACAGATTCGTTTTACATCAATAAAAAATATTCAGGATTACTAGAACAACTACATATCGGTACTTGTGCATCATGGGGTTCGTGGAGGATAAAAAAAGAAAATATACTCGATTATTCCGAATCAGCTGATGTTGAAGTTAAAGATATTTATTGTAAAAATCATCAAACACTACAATTATCATCTGCACCATCGGTGTACGATCCAATAACTAGAAATAAAACAGTTTATCTAAACGGACCTGGACGTTCTGGTAAAACCACTCGAGCGATGGAACTGTTTCAGAAGCCAGATATGATCGTGCTAACACCCACACACAGACTCGCGCGAGAGATGAAACAACGAGGAGTACAATCATGTACCTATCACAGCTTCTTCCGATGGAAGGATGATGTATGGACATCTTTAAGGATGGGCGAGAAATACATTCCAAGCACCATCATTTGGGATGAAATATGTACAGTACCGTTAGAAACATTAAAAACATTTCTTGATTGGTTGTTAACAAGAAATACTGCTGTGATAATGTGCGGCGATTATGGTTAACCACCACCCGTATTTGGACCATCTCCACATTATTGGCTGAAAAATTTCGTTGATTACTATGAAGAAATAACGGATGATTATAGAGCACTTGATGCAGAATTAATGGAATTAAAAAATTATTCAGACTACAACCGAATAAAATTCAGTGTGAAGTAATGTGCGAGATAATTTCAGAAACACCCATGAAAGACTTTTTGCGCGCGTGGAGACCAAGTGATTTGATAGTGGCAATTAGAAAAATAGTTCGTGATACACTTCAACGGGAATTGTTTCAGTTACATAAAGAAAAATTTCCAACATTGCCAATTCCGTTATGTTATCGACCAGCTGATACACGACGGCAAAATATTGATGTTGATATACCAGGAGAGACCGAGAAACAGAATTTAGTATTAAATGATATTATCACAGTTGATATCAACGCTGTTGAAGATGCGATAAAAATGAACAAATCCCCGTGGACACTAGGATATGCAATGACATTAAATTCATCTCAAGGATTAACTATTACCGAGACAGTTGTTTGGATTATAGATGATCGTATCGAGTGGTCATACTTAATTTGTCTCGCAGTGTCTCGAGTCAGAAGAATATCTCAGTTGCGGAGAATTGTCTTGGACGAGTCAGTGACTAGTGATGATATTGACAATGATATAATAAGAAAAAAATTAGCTGGTTATAAACAATCTGATAAAAAAAATAAACGCGATTTTGATCTTGATGTTGAATTTATCTGCACGTTGAAACAACAACAGAATAATCATTGTACAAGTTGTAATTGTGTGATGTTATGGAGGTATTCAAAAAATAATCCAAGAGTATCTTGAGCGTATTCGACGTAGAGGAGCTAGTTAAGTGATCGCGGTGGTAATTGTGTATCCTCAGGAATCATCTGCAATTGTTCACGTGTAAATCTACGTTGAGGAGCAGTTGAATCTAATCTGTAGATTGCGGGTCTACCCGAGGATCTTGTTATGTTAGATATCTTGTGTGTCGTGATGCTCCAGACAGGATCAGTCGCTCTTTTTTTTATCACCTTCGAGTTCACCGGGTTCATATAAATACCTTACAGTAACATTACCTAATACTGGTTGCGTTGAAAAATCACGTCGTTGTATTGGCATAATTTTTTTTTGTAATTGCATTAATAGGTTTCATATTGGTCGTTCGAGTTACTTCATTATTTAACGCGGCTATCACACTTGATAATCTTGCAACGCATTCACGAGATCTCTTGTCTTGAATAAATTCCTTCGCGTATTGATATCCAAATAACCGCTCAGCTAGCGTTCGATTAAATCGTTCAACAATTGCCTGATCACGATGAATTGCAGTGTGTCCTCGTCGTATTTTGACATTATATCGCTCCATCAACGTTGATACTGGACCAAGAAATTCTTTGCCAGGATCAACCTGTAGCAGCTGTGGCCATTGCAAGGGTCCACGTCGATAAATTCGTTTAAACGCAGAAGCTAATTCAGCAGCTCTCTTTGTCAATAATGGTTCTGCTTCTTTATATCTACTTGCAACATCAACGACAGTTAGCGCGTATTTGTACGTTTTACGACGTACGGTGGTAGGTAAATCCGCCATATTGCCTGTTTGGATAAACATATTTTAGCAGTAACGCGTGTAACTTTTGCTGCCTCGGCGAGTTTACTAATCGCTGCGTTACCTTTCCAGTATCCTCTTGGGGAATAATAAATCGTTTCCATTTATAATTAATTAGCAGTACCTAGCGCTAATTTACCTTTCATTGCGGATCTTACTAACCCATTAGCTAGTGATTCTCTTATATTTTTATTTTTTTATAGAATTTAACGCATGAATTAATTTCACATCTGCAATATGTCTGTCTTGTAGATTTTCACTTTTATACGCTACATCATGAACATGACACACTTTATCAATAGCGTTTATTGGATACTCACCTGGTTTTGGTTGATCCTGATTATCAAGTCTGATATCAAGTCGAGTACCAGGATCACAATAATTATATCCTGGTAGATGTTTTTCTCCTGTATATTTAGCCCAGGGAGTTCCTGGGAACTTTGACATTAATTTAGCAATATCACCACCATCTTTTATACGTAAAAAAGAAAACTTTTTTCTGTTACATACTGCACATCTTCCACTATATGCTATTCTCGCATTTTTTGTTGTAACCGTGGATAGATCATTAGTTGGGGTTTTGGTTCTACAGCGTAAACAGTATAGATTCATATGTTTATATGATATGGATATAACTGATTTCTCAGCGACTCGAAAACAAGAGCCAGTTAAACACCATCCTGCGTTGCCAAATTCGATCAGAATGATAATAATAGGACCAGCTGGATTGGGTAAGACACAATTGTTACTTAATCTTATAATGAGATGGCTAAAATGGGATAAGTTGTATTTGGTAGCACCATCAGTTGATGATCAGAGATGCTACGATGTGCTTAAAGATTTTAATGAAAACGCGCGATTACTGGATGACGATGTCGTTAAATTTATAACCGATATTGATGAAGCACCATCTGTAGATGATCTAGATGGATTTATTAATAATTTAGTTGTATACGATAATGTGATGCTGGACAAACAATCAAATCCAGCTAGAATATTTTCTCGAGGAAGACATAAAAACACTGATGTGATATATGTTATTCAGCGATACGTACAGATTCCGAAAGTAATAAGGGATAACTGTAATGTTTTTGTTGTGTTTAATGGCGTAGACACACAAACGTTGCGCATTATTCATCAAACTTGGTGTAGCGGAGATATCGATATAATTAAATTTAGAAATTTCTTTTCACGAGCGCAAGCTACTCCGCATGGATTTATAACAATAAATTTATATGATCCTAGATCCCGATATCGTGTAGGTCTCGATAAAATATTTGGATAAATTAATAGCAGCATGGAGGGCGCGACCTCAGTTAAGACGTAATTGCGTAAACAGCGTGCATAATAAACTAGAAAAAATCACCAACGACAATGGAGTAATATTAATTAGAAAAATTCCGGAGAGATTTTCTCAGTAAAGTGTCGACGCTTTTTTAAATTTTGTCGACGCTTTTTATTTTATCGATCATTTGTTGGAAGACTTATTTTCGACGTTTGGACGTTTTTCGACCTTTGGTCTGTTCGCCCTTCCTGCTTCTTGTTTGTTTTTGTGATCATATCATTATATGCTTTTTATGTGTTGTCTAATGTTGTAAAGCGCTTGAAGCTTCTAAAGATTAGGCGCTATACAAAGTCCTCATTATTATCATTATTATTATTATTATTATTATTGTTGTTGAATATAATCAGTTGGGATGATGGAGAAATTCTGCCAGTCATTAAATATTCATTTATGCAAATATGCAAATGACTTTGGTTGAAACTTTTGTTTTCATTGGACATTGTGGTTTTTAAAAAATAACGTTGACATTGAGACTTGTGCTGCTAGAAATTTAGTATTATGTTATCAGACCGGTAGTGTATATACTTTAGCCGTTACTAATAATTCATTGTACGTTTCATTTCAGCGCTGGTAACTACATTTTTATTTTGTTTACTGTTACAATTTTTAAAGTACTATTTGAAATTAGACCGCCATTGGTGGCGTTATCAATTTTCGTGGATTGGTTCAATTGCAAAGTTATTTCGCTAGTAGTTTTAGTTTTATTATTATTGTTATTATTATTATTATAACCGTATCTATGAATTCTTTGTACGTTCATATTTTTTAATAGACATGTTTTTGAATTAGAATTGAATTAAACGATACATTATACGCATCAGACCCATTTATGACCGTTATCAGTTTTCGTGGTGTAGTAATAAGATCGCATTATTTTATCTGCATGGCAGTACTCGTAGTAGTATGTATACTGACACCGTTACTAAGATATAAGTTACATTTTATTTGGGTACTGGCAATTACATTTCTTTCCGATTAATCCACTTTTAGTTGATTACTGTTATTAGTTTTTGAGGACTGGTATAAAAAAAAATCATTGAAAAACCCGCAGGGGCTCGTATCATTACTTACAATTGACCTGTCATACATGTGCTATATAGTAGTTATTATATAGTACATTAATCCGAGTTTCCTCTAACCATTGCCACCCCATTTTTGATATTTGGACAGTTATATTGGGTGTAGGGTCCCTACACCCCAACATAAATATCCATATATCAAAAATGGGGTGACAAGGGTCAGAGGAAATTCTGACTAATAGTACATGTATGACAGGTCAGTTGAAGCAGCGATACGAGCCCCTGTGGAAAAACCAATATGGTGTGGCCCAGCTTCCGACAATATTGGTTCTATGGTATCTCGATAGTTGAACTTTTCGGTAGGTATTTATTTCATCTATTGCACCACATATATATACTACATGACCATAGGTTACTAGTTCTGCATCACCAGTTTATTTTGGGAAAATGTCGGGATTGCTGACGAGTACACTATTTTATAAATAAACCCATGAATATTATTGTTTCTAAATAATATCCATAACCTATGTTTTTAGATAGAATCAAAATCTTCTTAAAATTGCTATCACTGTAACAAATTGTTTAGCCAGTTTGTTGTCTGATAATGTCCAATGATGTTATACAAGAGTTAGATCACATGATTACTGTGATGGTCAAGGACTAGGAGATCGAATCTATGGTAGCACATTAGAGTCAAAATGTGAAGTATGTTAATGTTGTTTTTTGGTGGCTTTCGCAGTTAACAGGTGTTGACTTGAAAGCTGCATTGTACATGATTTATTACTTTTCATTGGAACACCGGTTGTTGTTCAAACAGTCTTAGGTTGATATGTACTTTCATCCTCATATTGATTGTTCGTTCTCAGCAATAATCCCAGAGCAACTCCAATCATCATGGGTGGTTATTGCAAATGCATTTCTTTAATTCTTTGTTATAAGTTTATGTTGCTGTATGGCACAGGTGGCATAATGAGTGCCATAGAATTAGCACCCATTTTTAAAGTTGATTACACTTTGTGCAACACATACATTAAATTTCCAATATTAATTCAAGTATATGCCATCATCAGATTAATTTTTGTTGTTGATCTTACTACGATATCTTAGTAACTCCCCATTCATAACTAGGACTGTACATAATATCTGTTTATTGTTTGTTTCCCACAGTCATCTGATTTATAGTGGAAAATAAATTCATTTTAATACAGACAACAACAAACAGACTTAAATTATATCTTGAGGGTCATTGTTTTTATTAACTTATTTGCTGACTGCAGACTTCAAGACCTGAAATATCATAGCACTCATGTATAGTAGAGAACAGAAAATCAAAACAAAAGGAAAGAAATAATTAAAATTTTGAGTCATTTTAAATAAAAAACTGAATTGAATGATTCTCATAAATTCTGTGACATAACTACATAAGTTTTAAGACCCTTTTTGGTCTGCTTAAATGATAAATATACATTATACAGCAACACCACTCAACTGTGTGTTACCGTAGTAGTTGTAAAGACTTTGCATGGTCTATATACTGGTCCAAATCTGCCATATCCTATATGTACCAAAATCCATCCAAAAATCTCCTAAAACAAACATTTTACAACCTTGATGGTAATCGTATTGATATTTTACAGCAGCTGATCATTATCATCAGAAGTCTGTTCAGCGGATGCATTAAGTTGAATGATAACTTTGTCAGTGCTCATCCATATCTGGTGACAGTAACAATCAGTACTGTTTGAGTTTTACGAATAACATATCCATATAAATGTACATTTGCCTGAATATTATAGTATGTGTTTTAGATGCTTAACATAGCTTTAACAATTTTTAAGTCATATCGCTATGATGTCTGCAGTGGCAGTTTATAGTGATGTCTAGCACTGGTGCATCATTCCCCAGACATGTAGCATCATCTCCCACCAAGTCACATTATCCTGACACCAGGCTGACCAGTCCTAACACTAACCTCTTGATGCCGAGCACCAGGCGAGGCTGTTGTTAGTACCATTTTTTGAAGTCTTTGGTATGACTCAGTCAGGATTTGAACCCACGACCTTCCACATCCGAGGCGGAAGCTCTAACCACTAGGCCACCAGAGCGGTCACCTGTATATTATGTAATAATGTATGTACTGGTTAATCTTGTGATAATGACATGATTCTGTCGCTTTATTTTTCTGTGACACTAATAGGTCATGCATAAAGTATGTATTCATTGAGTGGAGGGGGGGGGTTTGAAAAAATTCAAAAAGCATTAGCCTGTGTATGTGGCAGTGTGACTGCTAAGTATGTTCTGCAGCGGTAGGAGTCAATATTCCTTGATAACTGTGATGTTTATGAATAGTAGTCAAGTCAGAAACATAACTAGCAGATGAGTTAGATGCAAAGTGGCTGGTATGCCATTTCAGGCAGAGCCAATATCTGCTTAAAATTATGAAGTATGATATGTTGTAGTTTTATTGCCCATGGTGCACTTTGTGGAAGACGTATTTTCCTCCTCATTTTCTGACATGACCAGTTATTTTATCCCATGATTCCGACAGATTATGCATTGCAGACCCTGGTGCCTCATGTAAATTTGTGAAGCCATACCTTGCCAGACTGGGACAGTATTGTATTTGGATAGACACATGGATTGCCTTTTTGACACCTATTGTCATTTACTTTTATAAGAGTGAGATTTAGAAGCTTGTCTTAAATGTATTACTCATCCTAGGCCAACATGAAATGTCACATGATCGCACACACCTTACAAAAATTGTCACCCGAGAAAAGAGCATATTTTTCATGATTTGGATGATATCGAAGCTGATGATAACAATTTGAGGTCCAGTCATTCCAAATGATGATAAGGCTAATAATATTCCAATTTTCCACAGTTGATATAAAAATTTGTAGTCACTGGCTGATACTTGACTATTAAAGTTAAGGTCTACTAAATATTAGCTGCTGAGCAGCAGAGAGGGCGAACAGACCCAAGAATTCCGACAAAAAAAATAAACAAAAAAATAAAATCATCTCGTAGAAAGGTCCAGATTTTTACAAATAAACGTTTCCTGGGAGGTTTTTATTTTTTGTTGAAACCAACCCCATCAATAAAACCTTAGTTCGAGAAGGTAGCTGAAAAATAAAGTACTCTACGTGTTTATTTATTTTTTGTTTAATTTCCACGGACGACCAACTTTGGCAGGCGCCCTCTCTGCTGCTATTAATTAAAAAATTGTTATATTAAAAATAATGGTACATCCAGAATCTCATACTGCAAGAATAGCACGAGAGAGACTAGAAGCAATTAAAAAATTTCTTCCCGTGCGAGACTCATTTAGAAAAAATCTACAAGCGCAGCAAGAAGCACAAGTTGAATACGAAGAGGACACTAAAAAACTGTTTAAGCCCGTCACTGCAGCTACTGAGAAAGTTACAACAGTCATCAAAGAGGATCTTCTTCCGGTATCAAAACAAACAGCAGAACAAACCGAAAAAATAGCAAGAAGAACTAAACAGACGAAGAAGATTTTACGAGATCTTCCACCTGGCATAGCCAGGGAAATAGCTGCGGCTCAGCCTCCAACTTTTGATGAGGAAATACTTGAAGAAATTGGAAAACTTCGTGATGAAGTCGCCGACGTGCAAAAAGAACATACACCTGAACCCGAACTAGTAGAAAAAAATGTGGAATTGATTGCAAAATTTAGGAAAGGGTTTGTTGAAGAAATTAGAAATATTAAAAAAGAACAATTACCCGAGGTAATATTAAATAGTATATTTAATAAATCTAGTATTTTAAAACCCCGTCATGAAAAAGTAAATGATGATAATCTTATTAAATATATATATCGCGTATATTGCAACAAAAAGCAAGCTAGAGGTCAAGAATATAAAATTATTGAAGAAGAAGTAAAAAGACTTTATAGAGAGAGAGACTGAAACAACAAGAACAACTCTCCCAGTATCAACTTCCTCCACCTTCACAACGTAAAAAAATTCCTGCGCCGGCAATGACATATTCACCGGTAGAATCACCACATGGATTTCAAAGAAGCGACTCACCGGTCACCACTGAAGTACTTTCTCCGGTAATGCAACCACCAGTATTTAAAACACCTCAAGATGAACCTAAAACAGGATCTGGTTTATGTCCTGATAACATCATTAATGATGTGTCACGGTTAGAAGTTCTCATAGGAGGAAAACGTGCCGGAAATAATTCACCAAAAATAATTAATGAAGCATCTGATATTTGTCGGCGATTATTTCAAGGTGGTATCATGGATATCGGTGTTTACCGAGAACTTATCGATGAACTTGTTGATGACTAGTTGTTAGATAAATAGCAAATTAAATAAGATGATCATACATAATAATCATCGTAAACCCGTACAGGTCAGAGCGGTAAACTCACGATTACCAATCTACAGAGCTACTTACGGAGATGGACTTGGTGATGTTATTCAGGGATTATTTACAAGGATAGCTCCAAAAGTAGCACCCGTTGCAAAACAATTATCAATGAAAGCTATTGATATTGTTCGTAATAAAGCTCCTGGAGCAATTGTCAATGTTGCTGGTAAAGCTTTCTCGGCAATCAAAGAAAGACTAGCACGATTATTGCGACGAAAACAACAACCGGTAAAATTACCAAGTACTGAGGTGATGCCAGCAAACGTAAGTAAAATAATAAATCAGGCTGCAAATAAAAAACTAGCGGAATTATCTGAAGAGGCAGAAAAAAATTTAATAGCAGATCAAAGACTCGGTGAATCAGGGAATAATATTTCAAGCATGATATCAGGAAGTGGAGTTTCCAAACCCGGTTTTCGTGTTAGACGAAAATAATTATAATAAAATGTTTAAGCGTGAATCAGACACAGCATTTGATATGGAGGCACCTGTCCTTAAAGATGAATCGGTACGTGATTATCAGTTTTACTCTTATGAAGCACGAATACCAGATCAACGTGGAAGAATTGAACTACAAGTTCATGACACAAGTAGATACTTTTTACCCGCTGAGGCTTTTCTTGAGGTAGAAGGTACAATTATAAAAACGGATGATACTGATTACACAGATGCAGTAAAAGTTGGTTTTGTCAACAACGGGATCATGGCACTGTTTGATAGCGCCACTTATATGATCGATGGAAAAAATATCGAATCGATTCAGAAAGATGTAGACGTTGCTACAACAATAATAGGATTAGCAAGATATTCTGATGATTATACAAGATCAGCAGGTCCTACAATGATGTTTGTAAAAGATAATTCCAATCACCCTGAAAGTGATCAATATGCAACAGGACGACCAAGAAATCATGCCAATAACGCTGATGCTGATGTGGAGTCGGTGGTTAAAAGTGTTAATAATAATTTCAACTTGGGATTTACAGCGCGTAGAAGTATGTTGATAGGAGACAATAGAAGATTCTCGTGTGCAATTCCACTATCGCATATTTTTGGATTTTGTAGAAATTTTAGAAAGGTTATTTTTGGAGCTAGACACACGGTAGTTCTTGTAAGAAAGGGTGATGATAACGATGCTCTGTGGAGACCTCTTGGTGATGCTGGTAAAGTAATATTATCGAAACTTTCACTATGGGTGCCGGTAATGACTCCAACGATCGCAGTAGAACAAAAATTAATTTCTTTCATGGACACTGGTGGTAAATCCTTGTTGTCATGGTTAACAACAAGCACAGACAGTATGCAAACTAACGTTAACGGTCAGTTTACATGGCATATAGCATCACAACAGGGTGTTTCTGCACCACGACATATTTTTATTGCGTTTCAGAACTATGATCGATTAAACTCACAAACTCACTCTCATATGATATTTGACAAACTAGGTATCACAGATATTTCTTTACGGATAAACGGACAACAAGAACCAACAGAGAATATACAACTAAATTATGAACAGAATCATATAGGACGTGCATATCATCGTTTAATGTCATTCATGGGACGTGATCAAAATGTTGATACTGGATTGCAAATATCGCAACATGATTTCAGAACTTTATATCCGATTTATTATTTTTCATTGGAGCATCTTGATCTATCAAAACAATCTGTCGTTGATATACATCTTAAAGCAACATTGAATACAGGTGGTGTTGATTATAGAACAATCGCGGTCATACTTAGCGATAAAGCCATGTTACTTGAAGGTGGTAGTGGTCGAATGAGAGTCGTTGATGCACCAGTGGAAAATATTTAATCGTGTTATTTAGAAAAATATATTTTATATAAAAATGTCGTGTGGTCATGTTAATGTTACTCTGACTCCTGGTCAGGTAAAAAAGCTTCAATCAAAAACCGCCAACAAATTCGGAACTAAAATATCACTAAAACGAGATCAGATTAGTGGTGGTCCAAACAAATTATCGTTGACAAATAATCAGATTAAACATTTCAATAAAGCCCTAGAATCAAAAACTGGAGTTCAATTTCATCTTTCTCCGAGCGTCATCAAAGACATGGTTAAAACGGGTGGTATATTTCCACTTCTTGTGGCTATTCCATCGTTAATAGCTGCTGCTGCTCCAGCCGTAGCAAAAGCAGTTGCGTTAGGTGCTGCTGCAGCGGCGGTAAAAAAGTTTTTGATAAAATTACTGGTGGACGATATAACAAAAAAAAGGGACGCGGTCTAAGATTACCCGGATCTCGCTGGGGAAGAGGTCTGAGGCTTCCACGTTAGATCTTCCAGCATCAAATTTTGATTTACTTGATGCTGCTAAACGATTTAAAATAAAAAAAACTTTAGAGGTGTTTTTATGCGAGATCAATTACCAAAACAACCGAATAAACTTGAAACAGGTATTATTAATCTCGACTCGAATTCAGGACCCGGTACTCATAGGGTATCATACGCGGTTGATTCACGTGGAATCGTTTATTTTGATTCGTACGGGTTAGCTCCACCCGTTGAATTTATCAAGTATGTCGCACCACATCACGCGCAAGTTTGGTATTCAACACTACCCACACAAACAATGACAGATCTGCCAATATGTGGCCGTGAAGTAATTAATGTACTTAGCGCTATATCAAAATCATCCAAACCGCCACACAAAGTCGTGCATGATTATACAAGCAACCGATACGTTGCGCGTAAAGCGTTTTAAACAACAGGTCTTATTATAATAGTTGATATTTACGGAAGAAGATCCTCACGCGTTAAGAGAAAATCCGGCGATGTTGATCTGTCGAAGTATGCGACTAAAGATGAACTTCTGATATCATGAACCTGGCTGGAGTTGACCCAGATGAGGTTATTATTTTTCAAGATCGATATGGTAAACTAAAAACGTGCAATATCAGAGGGAATGATATAGTTCGACGAGTACTCGGTGCAGTTACAGATAATATTCCTGTGTTTACTGACAGCGGCAGAACCAGGGATTCAAGTATATCATTTACAACTATCAGAGATGAAATTGCAAGAAGCGTCGCTAATCGTGTGAGAAACACCGGCGACACAATGACGGGTGAACTTAGCATGAACGGAAATAAAATAGTAGTTTTAAGACATCCAACATCCGACGAAGACGCAGCAACAAAAAAATACGTCGACAACGTAGATGGTAAATTATCCACGCTGCGGGCTGAGTATGACGTTCACGTGGGCGCTTTTGCAAGATTTCTCAGAAACCATCAAAAAACCGCTGTAGATTTTTTGGGTTCTCCGCAAACTGTTGTCATAAAACTTTCTGATATCAAAACCAATATTGACATGATCAAACAAACACAGCAAGATATCAAGACCAACATTGCCACGATCGAAAAACACAGCAAAACATCGTAGCGGGGATTCCTGAGATCGTTAACAAAACCAGTTTGATTAAAATTCCAACCGGAATAACTCCCGGACATATCACAAACATCGTATACACAGTATCATCGGGATTTGCAACATGGTCGTAGCAAAATAAAAATATCAAATATACCGTAACAGTCACTGGCGTGTACAGGCTGTCTGTGTTCAGTGCTGCAAAATTTGAAATATTTACAACGTATCTATGGCGTCATTCAACCGATAGGTTTTCCGGAGTTGTATCTGTTATATTAAATAGCGGAACCGAAGAGGAATTTATTTTGGAAGCAGCTGATAAGACATTAAACGCAACATCTTACTGGTGGTGTTTGGAATTTGTAACTGAAACACCTCAACTGGTTACTGCATAAAAATATATGGATGGTGCACAATACACATACAATCAAGCGCGTGAATGGCAGGCGGCGCTAAAAGATCAAGTCGAACAATATACAGTAAAAGTAAAAAAATATCGACGACGATTAATTATCGTTGATGTGATTGTTTATTCAGTATCCGCTGTTGTTGATGGAACCGGTTTTATATTATCAGCGGTGACAATGATGGCACCAGTAGCTGTAACTATTTGTATTTCAGCAGCAACAACTATTGCAGGTGTGTTTAATATTATAGCAAAAAAATATGTACTT
Source organism: Sinohyriopsis cumingii (assembly GCA_028554795.2). Lineage (NCBI taxonomy): Eukaryota > Metazoa > Mollusca > Bivalvia > Unionida > Unionidae > Sinohyriopsis > Sinohyriopsis cumingii. Next base: position 10,877,632 of record CM068834.1, on the reverse strand, counting down.
GCACGAACGAAAAATTATCCGATTACATAATAAAATTAGACACAGCGACGGTAGCATACTCGAAATTATCCTCGTTGTTATCAGCGAGTCTCAGTGATGGAATTATATCTGATTTCGAGTTTTCAATGATAACTAAAATATACCATGAAAGTATCGGTATTAAAGATACAAGTATTAATAATGACAGAATTACTCCAGCAGATCGTGACTAACACAACTCCGCCAAAGATAACGATGATCTCGGTAAGTTCAACTAATCCTGAATTTAGTATTAACTTTCCTACTGCAATTCCAGTAAAAGAAATAGCATTAGCTCAATTACGGGTATATTACAGCTGGCCAAATATCTGATCAAAATCATTTAATGGTACACCAGCAAATAATTCGCTTATATTTGCTAACAAGAACAAACCAGATGGTATTCCTGACTGGATAGATGTTGGAATACCAACTGGTAGTTATGAGATTGAAGATATCAATGAGGAATTTCAACGTAGAATAAAATCAATAACCGGAAAAGAAGCAAAAATATCGATTAATGTTCATGAGCCGACGCTATCCTCGACGGTTGAGATACATTCTCCCGATTATGCCGTTGATATTTATCAATCCACGATAAGATCCGTACTAGGTTGGCCTGAAATTCCCCCGGTGTATGAAGGACCACCAGAACCAAAATTAAATGATTTTCTTACGAATGTGAGTAATTATGCAAGCGGATTAAATTATCTCGATGGAAACCGCGCTAATGATCACGCTGGTAGAATTATTTTTAATTATGAAATTTCCAATAAAATAATTACCAAAGAAGTAATTGAGTCAATAAGTAAAAAATTTAAGGATGAATATCAAGCTCGATTTAAAATTTTACAGAATTTATTTTCTAGTATTACACAATTTTACAGTGATGATGTAAAACAACAAATAATTGAGTCAATACAACATTTAAATAAAGTTATATCAGATTTTCGTGATGCTAATGCAGCAATTGTTGGTAGATCGGTCACAAGAGTTACATCTGGAGGTAAATTAACAGGTGTAAGATTAAATTATTCTTTTAATGATCTATTTACCAATCATTACAAAAAAACCGCCGAGGAATTATTAAATTTTACATTACCAGAATTTAACACAACTGAGTTAAAAAAGAAAATCTCAATGGTCTTATCAACGAAAACGTTCCTAAAATACTCGATGCATAGCAACTGTTTTGAGATATAATAATGATCCACATGGCGGCGGCAGACACGTATCTCCGGGAATCGTTAATATAACCAGCACGATCGTGGTCAATCTGGTTTGTGACGTAGTCGATGGCAGCTATCAAATAGATCTCGGAAAATCAAATCAGGCTCAACAGAGATATATTTTATATACATTTACACCACAAGTTTCCCCTGGAAGTTTAATCGTGCAAGAACCAACTAATCCTGTGTACCTGCGGTGTCACAATAATATGTTAACACGAATAAATTTTAAGCTCACAGACCACCTTAATCGCTTAATTGACATACGTGGAGAAGAGCTTGTAATAAATCTGTATGTGAAATCATAAATCTTTGATTTTAAAGATACAGTAAATATTATATAATGTACCAGCACGTGAGGGTTTTTATACATGACAAAGAAGTACTTGAAAACGCCATCAGAACAGCGTTTTCACAAAACACAGAACAATTTAGCGTTAATTTAGTTATTGATGAATACGGAAGTGAGGATTTCTTATTAACATAAGAACAGTTAGATGAGCTCCGTCAAAAACATATTATCGAGATCATTTGTAGCACAGATCAGATTCTAAATTATACGCACTCCTGTATTAAAGTCGATTAACTTAAAAAAATAATATTCCAGAATAAATAACAACGGGGGGCATCAGAAATGTTTTATTTTATTTTATCAGAAATATTTTATTTTTTTCTGAATTTCAGTGAAAAGTCAACAAATTTCGTGTTTTTGAGGGGTATTTTACCCATCTTGGGTGATTTTGTCTATTAGATCGTCGGGTAAAGTTGCCTGATTCTCTAATTGATTTTAATTGAATAAAATATCAAAACCAGTAAAAACCAGTAAATCAGTAAAAAATTACATACTTTTTGAGCTAATTTTACTGATATTTGAGCTAATTTTACTGATATTTGAGCTAATTTTACTGATATTTGAGCTAATTTTACTGATTTTTTATAATTTTTACTGGTTTTGGTATTTTATTCAATTAAAATCAATTAGAGAATCAGGCAACTTTACCCGACGATCTAATAGGTAATTCACTGAAATTTAGAAAATAAAATAAAATATTCAGAATAAATAAATCTGAGTACCAACTAACCCATCAGAGTTATAAATTCGATCATTTTACATAATTCTGAGTACCAACTAACCCATCAGAGTTATAAATTTGATTGATTTGCATGATTCTGAGTACCAACTAGCCCATCAAAATTACGAAGTTGATCATTTTACATAAATTTGTGTACCAACTAACCCATCAATTTCAGAAAAAAATAATAATTCAGAAAAAATAAATAAAATAATTCATAAAAAATAAAATAATTCAGAAAAAATAAAATAAATAATAATTCTGAGTACCAACTAACCCATCAAAATTACGAAATTGATCATTTTACATAAATGTGAGTACCAACTAACCCATCAGTTTCAGAAAAAAATAATAATTCTGAGTACCACCTAACCCATCAAAATTATGAATTTGATCGGTTTGTATGATTCTGAGTACCAACTAACCTATCAAAATTATGAATTTGATCGGTTTGTATAATTCTGAGTACCAACTAACCCATCAATTTCAGAAAAATAAATAAAATAATTCAGAATAAATAAATAATAATTCAGAATAAATAAATAATAATTCAGAATAATTCTAAGTACCAACTCACCCATCAAAATTATGAATTTGATTGGTCTGCATGATTCTTAGTACCAACTAGCCCATCAAAATTACAAATTTGATCATTTTGCATGATTGTGAGTACCAACTAACCCATCAAAATTACAAATTTGATCATTTTGCATGATTCTGAGTACCAAGTAACCCATCAGTTTCAGAAAAAATAAAATATTTCAGAATAAATATAATCTCAGAATAAATATAATCTCACAAAAAATAAAATATTTCAGAATAAATATATGATATTTTAGACAGGGTTGCTTTGGTCGTTACTTGTTGACATAATTTTTAATAAGTATCTTATGCGGGTACTGATTGTTTTTTTCGTTTCGTACTCGCTGGATAATCCCGATCTGACCTTTTCTACTGCGACAGAAAGAGGAACAAATTCATTTACTTGATCATCGTTCACCATAGCTAGTGACTGAAACATAGCTGCCTGAATCCGCTTTATGAACTTATATTGAGATGATAGAACGTACTTATTTTCGTTCTTAAGCTCTTCTAACGTTTCAAAATCAGATATTATTTTTTCAGGATTTAGTTCATCAGATATATTAATTCCGTTTTCTTCTAGTTTTTTAATAGCAGAAATAATGTCTTTGATATTTTCATGGTTCATTATATAATATATAAATCTTTAAAATAAGAAAAATTATCCCATAGCGAGTTCGTCGGGACGGCACAACACGTATTTACAGCCTCATTAAACTCGCAGATTGCCACCGCATTCTACTAAGTTTAGAGGATACACAGAACACAACATATATTTACAACCCAGAACTCGTAGATTGCCACCACATTCTATCAAGTTCAACGGGTATACGAAACACTACCGCCTGTGAGAGCCCCTAACCCGTCAACCAACGGTCTAGAGGCCCAAGAGGGTAAAGATAATCCTCATTAAACTCGTAGATTGCCACCGCATTGTACTAAGTTTAGAGGACACACAGAACATATATTTACAACCCAGAACTCGTAGCTTGCCACCGCATTCTACCAAAGTTCAACGTGCACAAGAAATCCCATAACTCCTAGTCTGCCACCGCAGCCTAGCAAGTTCAGGGATACATATAAAGACAGTACAACCTCATAACTCCTAGTCTGCCACCGCACACTGGCAAGTTTAGAGGCAAAACACAACATTAAACCTCATAACTCCTAGTCTGCCACCGCACACTAACAAGTTTAGAGGCAAAACACAGCGTATGAGGCCAGTATATATAGTGGAGAAACCTGGAAAAACCCATGATTGGGGGTTTTTCTTGGGTTTTCCCCTGCAACGGATCTACTATTACACAATGAACACGGTCAAGGGGAAGTAACTCAGTTACATGAATATGCTCAACGGAGTTATCCCCCTTCAGGTAAGTAGCAATTTCTGACCAAAAAAATAATTCAATGTGGTGATGATAATTATTGATATCGGAAGGTGATTTTCTGCTTATATTTTTTGAGAAAGCTGTTTTATATATATTTTCTGCTACTTTTTGTACTGAATACGGGTGAATATCAAAGTATTTCGCAGCAGAACATATCGAACGAAATATAATTACTTCGCCAGTTTCTGTGATTGTGGAATTTACCACCCTCTTTCCGATTGTTTTACATCTTCCAGTATTACCACATGCAGAGTTCACGCTTTGCGTGACAACACGAAGGTTGGATAAATTATTGTTTTGAGGATCCCCATCAATATGATCGACCACTAGACCATCTTTGATCACCCCGAACAAACATTCGTACGTAAATCTATGACAGAGATAATGGTTCTTTCCTCCCCCCTCATATGTGAACCTTAGATAACCAGAATTACTAACATTACCAACTGGTCTCTTCAACCTGCAGTGTCTGATGACACCATTAATATCTGATTCATAGTTTGTTATTGTGGGATGTGGGACAAATATATTTTGCTCCATTTATACAATAATATTATTTGTTTAAATCATTGTTTGTCTGAAATCTTGATATATAATCCTCCACGGATTTTATAGCGTTTTCACCATTATTATTTTTTTTGTCATAATATCTTTTAAGTTCTCTGAACCGTTTTCCACCACACTTTCCACATAATTCTGTTTTGCCTCGCACCCCAACACCACATCGCAGACACGGTATTGGTCCTAGACTCCCCCGCCGTATGCCTTGTAAGTGCATCCAACAAAATTCACCTCTACAGGATTTGTTGCATCGATTTACTGAACCGATCATCAACCATCTGCATTGAGACATTGTATATATAATATTTTTTATTTAAATATTTGTTTTAATTATATGAACGAGTTTGAGAAATTATCCCAAACTAGGCCTGTTAAATATAAATTTAATCTCGACAGATTATCTTCTGACTTACCAGTACGAGATCTGGTTGATCCGAAAAATAAAAGTTTGATCAGTAAAATTCACGACGCAAAGAAAGAGTTTTACTAGGATGGTGCATCTCATGTATGGTCAACGTTCAAGATTATTCGCAATACTGTCAAGGACGCCACAATGAATGACAAGCGAGCGGCAACTATCATTAACTACATCACTAAATACGAGGGCAATCAAAAATATTTCTTCAGAGTAAAATTTATTGTACTAACAGAAACAGGTAGTTGGATTATCCGTGACAAATATGATCCTGTCCTTGATAATAATAAAATTGCCATATTAAGTAAAAATTCCAGACCGCGTCTGTTGACGAGTATTGACAAACCGTATTATGAGCGAGCGTACCCTGTAACAGCGGTTATTTATGGAATCTATGAGATAAATAAAAAACCCAACGTTGATAAACTGGCACCCATGAAATTTTCAAGGTTAAATTGTGTAGCCGAACGAGTAATAGAACACTTTACAAACGCGATGCGTGGAAACGGATTAACTGATTTAAGACGTAAAAAAATAAACTCATGGGCTGATTCAGTTAAGGATACCGGTGCTACAATAAAAGATGTTGCTGAGTTAGGAAAAATATTAAAATTTCCAATAGCAGTATCAACAATAACGGGAGAAGTATTGTATGAATCAAAATATAAATCGAAAGGAGCTTCAATAAATATTATTGATCATAACGCGCACGCATGGACCAGCGCAGTAACAATATTTCCACGTGATCGAACTGTTAGATTTTACCCCCCAGATAATTCTGGGGCAGATATGTTTGATTTTATTACCGAAATAAGTACAAATGATCCTGTATCAGTATGGTTATTTAAAAGTAATGAGGAAGGTGGATTTGATCAGTTTGTTAGACCAAACGGTGAAATATATCGAACAGAATCTCTCCATGACGAGATGAAAAATCTCGCGGAAACGTTTTTAGAGTGCAAACACGCGGAAAATACCGATAAATTACTAACTAATTGTTTTACCGTTCCATCTGTTGCGGCTCATTTTGCCAGAGAAAAAAATTTATGGAAACCAACACGATTTGATTTACTCGAGGACGTACGCGCAAGTTGCGTCGAATACGGACATGGCGGATTGTGGAATACCAAATATAATTACAATGATGTCATTTCGGTTGATATGGTTGCATGTTATCCAGGGAGTTTTCTAGGATACGGAGATTGTTCTGTGTACTTTAAAAGATTTGGTCACCCTACAAACGAGATGACGCGAGTGGCAATTAATGGACCATTACCTGATTTTGATCTGACTGGATTCGCTTGCGTTGAATCATTCGAGTTTAACGAAAATCTTCACAAGATTTGTAATGTTTGGTTTGGCAGACATTTTTGTGAAAGACGTTGGGTGCCTATAGTTTTATTACGATATATGCTAGATTGTGCGATACTGACATCGTTGGTGGTTAGTGAGGCGATTATATCATATCACGCACAGACCGAAGTTTGGTTGCCCATGTCAGATTCTATCAGTTTTGATGAAGTTATTAAGGAATTTAAGGAAATATGCCCTGGTGTTTCCGAAGATGATATTATCAAAGAAGCTCCTAAAATTCTCGAGATTAAACTCAAAACCGCAAAAGATCTCGGTAGAAAAATTATAGGTAAATTTACTCAAGGTGGTGCATATGACCATAAAAGACATCACGCACGATTAATTCTAGATGATGCCGAGTACGATTTTATAATCGCTGATACAACAGCGAGAAATATATTTGTAAATCGAGAAGGTGTTTATTTATCCGACGGAACAAAATTGGGTACAATCGTTAGTTACATAAATGACGTCTCCCCACAATATACTCATCTAAGATCTTCTATGTTGGCTTATGTTTCTATAAATTTATTATCGATGATTAATAGATTTCCTGAGACCGCAGTCAGAGTCGCAACAGATTCGTTTTATATTTCGAGTAAATATTTAGAATCTGTTATGAAATTTACAAGTAATGATGAACGATGGGGTTCGTGGAGAATAAAAAAGGAAATATTACACAATTATACAGAATCAGCAGATGTTCCAATGAAAGATTTTTATCGTGAAGGTAATAAAATATCAGAAATGTTGAAAGCGCCATCGTTGAGTGATCCAATAACTAGATATAAGACAGTATATCTCAATGGACCTGGTGGATGAGGCAAAACGACTCGAGCAATCAATGTTTTTAGAAATTCAGATATGATCGTGCTGACACCCACACATAGACTTGCACGCGAGATGAAACAACGGTAAGTACAATCGTGCACGTATCATAGTTTCTTTCAGTGGCGCGGGGATACATGGACTCCTGAACGAATGGGAGAAAAATATATACCCAAATTAATTACGGTGTCATTGGATACATTAAAAACGTTTCTTGATTGGTTGCTGACGAAAAATACCGCTATAATAATGTGTGGCGATCATGGTCAACCGCCGCCTTTTGTTGGACCACCTCCACAAGATTGGTTAAAAAATTTCGTTGATTATTACGAAGAAATAGATGATGATCATAGAGCTCTCGATGCAAATTTAAAGGAGTTTAAAAAATTAATCAGATTACAATCAAACAAAATTCAGTGTGAAATAATACGCGGAGTAATCTCAGAGACCTCAATGAGCGATTTTTTAAATTTATGGAGACCCAGCGATCTGATAGTAGCAAGCAGAAAAATAATCAGAGACGCTTTACAACAGCAGTTATTTCAGCTACATAAAGAAAAATATTCAGAATTACCCGTACCGTTATGTTATAGACCATCAGATACACGAAAACAGAATATTAATGTTGACATTCCAGGACAGACTGAAAAACAGAATCTCGTATTAAATGATATTGTCGCCGTTGATATCAGTGTAGTCGAAGATGCATTACGCGCTGACAAATCTTCATGGGTATTGGGATACGCTATGACGATCCACTCGTCTCAGGGATTAACTATTTCTGATACACGAGTTTGGATTGTGGACGATCGTATCGAGTGGTCAAATTTAGTCTATTTAGCGGTATCGAGGGTCAGAAAAATATCTCAATTACGTAGAATTATAATTCCTGAAATCGTTGATAAATTTAACATCATCGATGATGATATAATAAGAAAACAATTAATCGGCTACAAACAATCTGATAAAAAAAATAAACGCCACTTTGATCTTGATGTTGAATTTATTATTGAGTTAAAACATCAGCAGAATAATCATTGCGCAAGTTGCAATTGTATAATGTTATGGCGGTATTCGAGTAATGATTCAAGACAATTTACCGTAGATAGAAAAGATAATAGTCGCGGTCATACACGAGAAAATACCATGTTGACCTGTCTTGAGTGTAATCGACGTCGGAGTGCTAGTTAAGTGATCGCGGTGGTAATTGTGTATCCTCGGGAATTATTTGTAATTGTTCACGTGTAAATCCACGTTGAGGAGCAGCCGAATCTAATCTGTAGATTGCAGGTCTACCTGAGGATCTTGTCACGGTGGATATTTTGTGTGTGGTAACACTCCAAATAGGATCAGTCGCTCTCGCGCTACCACCTTCAAGTTCACCCGGTTCATATAAATATCTAACTGTAACATCACCCAATATTTTTTGTTTTTCAACTTCTTTTCGTTGTGTTGGCATATTTGTTTTTTTGTAATTGCATTAATGGGTTTCATGTTGGTTGTTCGTGTAATCTCATTATTTAATGCAGCTATCACGCTTGGTAATCTTGCAACCCATTCGCGAGATCTTTTATCTTGAATAAATTCCCTCGCGTATTGATATCCAAATAACCGCTCAGCGAGTGTTCGATTAAATCGCTCAACAATTGCCTGATCGCGGTGAATTGCAGTATGACCTCGTCGTATTTTGGTATTATGTTGTTTCATCAACGATGATACTGGACCAAGAAATTCCTTACCAGGATCAACCTGTAATAATTGTGGCCATCGCAGACCACCTCGTTGATAACGTCGTTCAAACGCATCGGCTACTTCAGATGATGGTTTCGTTGATAGAGGTTCTGCTTCTTTATACCTACTTGCAACATCAACTACGGTTAACGCGTACTTGTACGTTTTTCTGCGTACAGTATCATGCGGTAAAAATAGAATATCTGCTTGATGAACTTCATTAGGAACACTGACATCGAAATAAGCGTACTGAATTCGTTTCGGTGGTGGTAGATAAATTTGCCATATTGCTTGTTTGGATAACCACGTTTTAGCAGTAGAATGTTTAACCGCTGCTGCATCAGCAAGTTTACCAATTGCTGCTCTGCCTCTCCAGTATCCTCTTGGTGAATAATAAATTAATTCCATTATATATTACCAGACTCTAATATGAGTTTACTTTTCATCGCGGATCTTACTAACCAATTAGCTAATTTTTCTTTGATATTTTTATTTTTTATTGAATCTAGCGCGTGAATTAATTTCACATCCGCAATATGTCTGTCTTGTAGATTTTCACTTTTATAAGCTACATCATGAGCGTGACAAGGTCGATCAATAGCGTTTATTGGTTCCTCGCCTGGTTTTGGTTGATCTTGATTATCAAGTCTGATATCAAGTCTGGTACCAGGACCGCAATAATTATATCCTGGTAGATGTTTTTCTCCGCTGTATTTAGCCCATGGAGTACCTGGAAACTTTGACATCAAATTAGCAATATCACCACCGCGCCTATTAGGTAAACACGAAAATTTCTTCCTACCGCACACAGAACATTTTCCACCATACGCTATTTTTTTTATTTTTTGTTGTAACCGTAGCTAAATCAGTAGTTGGAGTTTTAGATCTACAGCGTAAGCAATATAAATTCATGTTATAATATATACGGATATAATTGATTTCTCAGCGACAAGAAAACGAGAACCTGTTAAGCATCATCCTGCGCTACCTAATTCCATCAGAATGATTATCATAGGACCATCTGGATCGGGTAAGACGCAGTTATTACTTAATTTGATAATGAGATGGTTGAAATGGGATAAATTATATTTGGTAGCACCATCCGCTGATGATCAGAGGTGTTATGATGTACTTAAAGATTTCAATGAAAACGCAAGATTACTGGACGAAGGTAATGATGTTATAGAGTTTATAACCGATATTGATGAAGCACCATCCGTAGATGTTTTAGACGGATTTATTAATAATTTAGTTGTGTACGACGATGTGATGCTAGATAAACAATCAAATCCAGCCAGAATATTTTCTCGCGGCAGACATAAAAATACAGATGTGATCTATGTTACTCAACGGTATACACAAATACCAAAAGTAATCAGGGACAATTGTAATATTTTATTTGTGTTTAATGGTGTAGACACACACACACTTAGAAATATTCATCAAACTTGGTGCAGCGGTGACATGGATATAATTAAATTCAGAAATTTCTTCTCACGAGCGCAAGCTACTCCGCATGGATTTATAACAATAAATTTACATGATCCTAGAACAAGATATCGTGTGGGTCTTGACAAAATCTTTTAACGTTTCTGATTTTTTAATTAATAGCAGCAGAGAGGGCGCCTACCAATGTTGGTCGTCTAGTAAATAAACAAAAAATAAATAAACACGTAGAGTACTTTATTTTTCAGCTACCTTTTCGAACTAAGGTTTTATTGATGGGGTTGGTTTCAACAAAAAATAAAAACCTCCCAGGAAGCTTTTATTTGTAAAAATCTGGATCTTTCTACAGATGATTTTTCCATGAGGTTTTATTTCTTTTGTCGGAATTCTATGGTCTGTTCGCCCTCTCTGCTGCTTGCTGTCACTTGTTTAAAACTACATTATTAGAGATATATATTTACATTTTCCTTAGAAAAGCATTGGTTATGATTTCTGTAAAATTCAAACAATGTATCACTATTATAGTTGATGTTAATACTTTCCTACTTTCATTTTCAAAGTTTGTTTTACATGGCATTAATTTAAACCTCTGCTTATTTTTAATGACTGTACTAATAACTTCATCTTTTAAAATTCAATTGTCCCAGCTATTCTTGGAAAGGGGGTGGTGACTCAGCAATGTACATACACAAGGGTGGGATACAAAAATTTATGCTTGCAATGAGTAATGGGAAAGGGGGTAAAAAATCACCAATTGTTTGCATATGTGCTTTATGGACAACCCCTGACATCATTATCAGAATATTATTATTGCCTGCGTAACTGTTCTTGGGCAAAGTTATTGGATCGATTAAATATTTTAACAGCTGACCATGTCATTATAGTTCATTTGTGCATGAAATATCATTCTACATTATAACTATTTTCTCTTCTTTTTGTTAACTTTGTTTGCAGATTAGTGTAGATTTTGGCTGATTTTGGTAATTATATGGACTTTTACAAATGGGCCTTGTCACCTGATAGTCGAAAAGATGCTAACATGACCATTCCTCTGATAAAGGTGTGTAGATGAGTCAGCGGCTAAGGACAAGCTGAAAAATGTGATGCTGCAAAGGTGTATTTTCCATTTGATATGTCATAGATGACTCGTATCAGCATCCATACTAGAAGTATGGGTGTGACAGAAAAAGCTATCTAACGTTGTCTGCCACATCTCATAACATATATGCTATACATTAATGTGTATAAGGGGAAATATTATTTATTTTGCAATAGAGTGGGAACATTTTAATTTGTCATAAAAAATAGTACATTTTCCTTCCTTAAGCTATGGATCGGCATTTTGAATTATGTATTATTTTTAACATTAACATGAAGAATTTGCAATATTTTTGTGGTTACTCCAATACACTAAATCGTTTAACCTTCTACGAGCAACAATTATTAATTTTTCCTACAAACACTAAAGACATCACGTGCTGCATTTCTGGATTAAACACATTAATTCCATTATGTCTTAGATATTTCACTTTGAATTGTTCGCATGTAAATATAAGTTATTGCACACATATTGTATTATTATGTGCAGTATTCATTTTAATCTTTATTTGGGGGGTGGGTATTCGTAGTGATGATTTAGTATCATTTAATAATCAGCTTTACATGTTGGGTATGCAGATGAGTTTGAATGTTTATAAACCGCTGTTGCTTTTAATTACTGCTGTTCTAGTATATTGATAGCCTCTGTATCACAAGTAGAGCAAACGTTTACCTAAAGTTCGGAGTGAAAGCAATTTTTCATTGTAGGTAATAAGTACAGAGAGAGAGAGAGAGAGAGAGAGAGAGTTCACAGGCACTGGCTTTACTGAGAAAAAAAAAACTTAGTATGATGTATCCCAAAAGATTACAGTCTACCAAAGAATCTTATAATTGCCAGTCACGAAAATATATCATGTGTTAATTCTACCAGAGACAAAGAACTCTTTCGTCTGTGTCCAAAAAGCTTAGAAATAGACAGTATTGTAATAAATCCCAGATGAAATCAAAGCACAAAGTACAGTGATAAAACTTCATGTAGCAATACAGTTTTGATTCAAAAAGATGCTTTGTCACTTACTGTGTACAGCTTCTGACTTACTCTGGTGGTCTGGTTGCCCAGTGTCAGGATAACGTGACTGTGATGCTCCAATGCTTGACACCACTATAAACAGGCCCCTAGTGGCTGATTGCTTTAAGACATCACCATACAAGCTCTGGGTTTATACACTCTCATTAATATTACCAACACGTAAAGCCCATAAAGCTACAGGAACCCTAATAACTCACAGAAACCCGGGTAACTCTGTGTAATTATATTTCATCGGTATTCAATTCCTATACTTGTATCATAGGATTTATGGTAAATAAATGGTTCTGAATTATTGGAGTGAGATCCTCATCTGATTTCTTTACCTTCTCGCATATCATTCTACCATTATTGTTTCTATTCCCCACCAAACCCCAACTGGCACTTCATAGAAAGTCTTTTGACAAAATAATTTCTTGCATTCGGCATGCATGACTATAAAAAAATTCCCATGCTAAATTCACAGACAATAACTGCATTTGTTTTTTCCTTTCCAGTTCAGTAGTTACAAATGTAGAAATGGCTAAAAGAACAGCACACTCCTTTCCCAATCCCCCAATCCCCCGAGTTGAAACTTTGAAACCATAACTGTCAACTTCTCCCAAGTGCGGGTCCTGTATTGAGGAAACTACGTTGTCTATTTCAGCAGCTTCGTACAATGTATATATGCTGTCTTACTTTCATGGTGAGAACAGGAGAATGACTCAAACATGAAGGCAATCAACATGCTAACAGACTTAAGATTGAGAAAATATTATTTGTTGACTAAGTGAATGACAATGACATTAATATCAGTCAAATAGAACAAGCAATTGTGGTTATTTGTTAACTGAAAGAGGCTTGACGATTCATTCAACAAACTAAATGTTTCATAGAACTAATGCCATGTTCTTGTGTAACACTCAAGTTTGGCTTTACTTTATATATATATATATATATATATATATATATATATATATATATATATATATATATATATATATATATATATATATATCTCCTGAATTTTAAGTTCAACTCCATGTGTGTTTTGATGTAACACATCTAATGGAAAAAAAGTTGCCATAAACGTCCACATGATTCGGGGACGACAGATTCTTTAATATTTCTTATAGCGTCTGCGTAAAACATTAATATTTAACTGGGACACATGCGGCCAAAGTTCAGTCCCATCAATGTTTGCATTGACTTAAAGAAGAAGGCTTACATCTTTCCTTCAAAACACGTAATACACTTCATGGTGAGCTACCATTGTACTAATAATGACATTAGTAGTTAAGCAGAGAAGAGGTTTTGAAAAAATACATAAATCATCTTCCAATAATAAAAATCTCTTTTAATCTAAATAGAAATTTATAATAAACAAGATGACAATTAGTTCCATTAAGATCTTGTTAAATAAACACAAAAAATTACATTATACACAAAATAAGATAACAGTGTAACATGTAAAGGACACGTACAATGCAAAGCAGAAAGGTAAGTATTATACACAAGTACTGCCACTACTACTACTACTAATATAATAATAATTGAAATCCAAGTATTAGTATAGTCTGGATAAATTTATCAATGGAAAATACTATATACTGAGACAAAAATGCTTAAGAAAAAGAATACAGGTGAAAAATAGCTCAAGTCGATTCACTGCAGAAAAGGTGAGCTTTCATGAATCGTGTTGCAGTTACATTATGATTAAGTTGAAGAGGCAGACTATTCCAGAAAGTTGGGCCCTGGTAATCAAAAGGATGCTTTCCAATGTATTTTAATCTAACATTGGGAATAATGATGATATGAATACAGGAGATGAGTGCAAGTGTCTGGAAAGTGTTTATACACGACGAACTCAACAGTGTACTTAGGGTTTGACATATAAAAAATGTTGTAACAAAGAAGTCACTTTTTATTAAATCCTTGGTATAACCAGAAGCCTGTCAAGGATGCCACACATAGAAGATAAGTACTCACTGATAGGAATTCATTGACAAAATAAGGAGCATTTTGTACCTTTTTCATATTTATTTTTTTAGTATGTACTAGGGTAAAAACAGAGAGACTGGAATCGAACTAATCAAGTATAGAATTTATAATGTAAAGATGCATCTTGCGGAGACGAATCTAATGATACCTCCTTGATAAAAATCAGTTGAGGCATTTGTGCGAAAATTGTGTTCTTGTGACTTAGGGTTAGGGTTACGGTTTTCCGAACAGATAGTGCCATTTTGGATACCGTATTCACTGAAATACTTGTCTCATGGAGTCCGATAGAAAGGTATTGCGTTCATGAAAATCGGTCGAGTGGTTTATGAGAAAATTGAATTCTTGTGATTTCCCATATGTTTATATAGGTTATTGTTAGGGCTACGGTTTTCTGGTATAACGTACGAATGGACCCGGCAATTCTAATGCGCTTTTTGCTGCAGTACGTGTGTCATAGAGCCCGATAGATAGGTATTCCTTTCATGAAAATCGGTCAAGTGCTTTGGGAGAAAACTGGATTCTTGTGATTTCCCTTATGTTTATCATAGGTTAGGGTTAGTGTTGCAGTTTTATGGTAATACGTAAGAATAGACCCGGCGATTTTTATGGTCTTTGCATTGCAATACGTGTCTTATGGAGCCCAATAGATAGGTACTTGGTTCATGAAAATCGGTCGAGAGATTTTGGAGCAAAAATTAATTTTTTTGTCATGTTGTGTTAGGATTTAGGGTTACCCATGAAGTAACTATTTTCTCAAGATCTTGCGAATTTTTCATGCGGTGTGCTTTGCTTGATCTGCCTTGGGTAAACTTATGTAAAGATGGTGCGTATGTCTTTCTGAGACCTGCAGTACCCATTATAATGCGAAATGAGTGTTTGGTATTATAGTGAGCAGACGGATCATTGGAGTTTTATGATACCTGTATCCAAATACGGATCTTAAGGAGATAAATCTATTGATACTTTGTTGAGATAGAGAGCTTGATTTTTTTTGCTAAGTTATAGCCTTTCCAATAAAATTTTGACAGCGTCGTTTTTAGATGAATTTCGTCTTTTTCGGTGAATATCTTGGTAACGCCTTTGAATTGCTTGCTGACATTGGCCCTACCAGATGAGCCCGGTAAAGACGCATGCTGAGACACCTAGCCTCTGAAGGTAGCTTGAGGGCTTATGGAGTTACTTGGATTCGAGTGACAAAACAGACCCTGTACGACATAAATTTGAATAAAGCCCGTCTTCCAAACTAGCACCGTAAGACAATCTGCTTGAGGTAAAATGGCCAAGTTGCCACATCACTATTTTCTGATTATCTCGATACCGCCTTGGAATTTTGACATGAGGTTTTCTTTGCTAGATCGGCCTTGGTGAGACAAACATAAGGATTGTTCGTCCGCATGTCTGTGACCTACAATGCCCCCATAATAAAAAAATGAGTGTTGGAATTCTATGATACCTATGTCCAAAGATGCGTCTTCATGAGAGTAATCCAACAATACCTCGTTGGTGAGAACCGGTCGATGCATTCGTTAGAAAATCGGATTCTTGTGACTTAGGGTTAGGGTTTAGGGTTAGGGTAATGTGCTTCTGGTAATAACGCAAGAACAGACAATACGATTTGAATGCGCTTTTTTTTTTACAGCAATACGTGTCTCATGGAGCCCGAAAGATCAGTACTTGGTTCATGAAAATTGTTTTTAGTAGTTTGGGAGAAATTCGAATTCCTGTGATTTCCCACAGATGTAGCATAGGTTAGGGTTAGGGTTACAGTTTTCTGTTAATAGCCTATGAACGGATGGGGCGATCTGGATGCAGTTTTCACTACGACACATGTCTCATGGAACCTGATGGATAGGTTGTTACTTCATGAAAATCAGTCCTGAGGTTGGATAGGAAAATGGATTTTGTCATTTAGAGTTAGGGTTATCTGTGAAGTAACATCAATATTTCGGTACCTCATGGGATTTTGTCATGTGGTTTGCTTTGCTAGATTAGCCTTGGCGAGGCTTAATTAAAAATAGTTCGTCTGTTTGTCTGTACAGCGCCCCCTATAATGTGAAATGTATGTTTGGTGCTGTATCGGGCAGACGGATCATCGGAGTTCTACGATACATATGCCCCTTTTGTCATAAGAGGTTTCCTATGCTGGATAAAGGTAAATCTGTTATCAAAGGTTAATCATATGGAACTAAGTTTCATCCCTGGTATCAATGACACGTCAAGTACTAGCCTTGCTTGGTGGTGTTCACACCAGTTACACGTATGCAAAGTTTTTGTTTTATAAAATTTCAATTAATCTGCAGTTGATAATTCCTATTGAAAAATATGTAACATACAGTTAATGACCATTAAATGTTGTCTTCTGCTAACATCTTCAACACTCCCAGGACTCAGGAATACGATGTTGTCAAGAAAATTATTGTATCAGTTACTTTCATATATATATATATATATATATATATATATATATATATATATATATATATATATATATATATATAGTGCTTGGACATATGTGCATATATTTATGCGGATTTGTAAGGAAATTAAATTTTAAAATACATTATTGATCGGATGTTTGTTGTATCGTCATTAGTTATGAACAAATATAATTATTTTATTGAATAAATGCAAATAATTACTTACTGGAGAATTTGTAAATGATTAGTGTACAGGGGCTTAGACCTTGAGATTACCCGTCTGTTGAATTGAAAACTGTTCTTTGTGGCCATGCGGCTAGACAAGTGACCGCGGTTTATATGAGGGGGCCGGGGGGGGGGGGGCGCAGTCGCCAATGAAGGGTACGAATACAGGTTGGATGATAGTCATTTTCTGAACGTACGTGCTTGCAGTGTTTGTCTACGCACCTTATCACTTGGAAGGCGTGAACTGGTATTTACCTAGGTACAATGCAATTAGTGAAGAATTGGTGTCAACTATGTTTTTCTGGGTCATACGGATAAAGAAAAAACCAAAACCAATATGCACATACACAAGAACTAACAGGACACAGACGCTCAAAATGTAGATAACAGAAGAGCAGAGAGAGATACAGAGCGAGCGAGAGACAATGTGTGTGTGAGAGAGAGACAGCACGAGAGAGAGCGAGAGACAAAACGAACTAAAGCTTGAGACAGAGCAAGAGAGCGAGTGAAAGACAGCGAGCGTGAGACAGGTGCAGAGAACGAGCGAGCGAGACGCAGAGCACGAGAGACAGAAAGCAAGAAAACGAGAGCGTGAGAGCGAGCGAGACAACGAAAGAAAGGCAGAGAAAGCATGAGACAAAGTGACACAGGGAGAAGACGGACAGAAAGAGCAAGTGGGACAGAGCAAGAGAGACAGAGAAAGAGAGAGCAAAAGAGAAAGATATAGAGAGACATACATATGGAGACAGAGTGAGAAAAAGACATAGACTCTATGTTGGGGTTTGGACCGAGACAAGGAAATCCCAGTCAAGGGGTTACATTATTTGTCTCCCCACGAGGCTTGCCGAGGGGGAGACAATATAATGTAATCCCTTGATTGGGATGTCTTTGTCTCGGTCCATAACCCAACGTAGATTCTTTTTCTCACCCAATAATTTCCTTTAAAGTAAAAATGAACTTCTCATTTTTGCAATATAGTTTACGCGCAAATATTTACATGCGGTGCATTAATACAAACATGTTTATGAGGATGTGGCGTGACCGTGTCATCCGAAGTACACAGTAGTTATGCGTGAGCCCCCCAAAAATAATAACAACATAAAATGTTGCATAGTATTGAGGTATTATTACAATTAACATATGAATGTTATACGAAATTAACAAGAAATAGCTAATATTTATTACAAGAGAATGTTTCATTTTCATCGGATCCAATTTAGAAAATTACTGTGTAAATAATGGAACGATACTGCGCCCACACGTCTGTTGTAGTAGTGGAGGCTATTATTATAACCAAAAGTTACATGTAGCATGTGTTCATGCTTGGGTTATTCACGGGTAATTAGTGATCTGTGTCACTATGGTATTATATAACTCTTCTTTTCTTTGGAGGAGGTGAAACTGTTTGTGACATACTTGTGTTGTCCTTAATATTGATTGTAAAATTACCCCCGTGTATAAAACTTCCTCCAAATACGGACCCAAGCGGATAACCATGTGCTAAACTTTCAAGTTCATGGATTCTTTGAAAATTCATTTTTCTGTCTTGGAAATGTAGCAAGTGTTATAGTGAAATTTGCTTATGGATGTGTCGACGGATAAATGATTCCTTCTAACGGGTAAGTGCAATATTTGTCATTAAATATTGCAAATTTATTTTTGATTCACCTGGGGTACAACATATATGCTTAACAAAATTAGAATAAAGCATGTTTGACACAACACATTTCTGGCTGTTACTAAGTTTTCCGTAGTTCTTAAGAGAGCTGGGAGGCTATGAAGTGTATAGGTCTATAGTCTGTGTGCATAGATCAATGTTTTCTGTCATAGTTCATTTCACACAGCATTGAGAATTTTGTCCTATCTGTAGCACAGTAAATTTTCAGGTCAGCATCATTAATTGTTGCAAACAGTATATTGTTTCACACGAAGTATCTAAAACTTGTTAGGTAACTTTAACTACATTTAATGACGCTAACCTGAAAATGTACTGAGCAATGCCTGCATATAGGATACAATTTACTATGCTGTGTGGAACGAACTAGCATAATATCAAAAAGCTCGACATCATATGCATGTGTATCTCTGTCTCTCTCAAAATGTTTTTGTATGGCGTGTTCTCAAAGATGGTTTGACATAAGTTACTATGTTTTTTGTTATATATTTGTTGTTTGATTTTAAAACAACTACGTCAGGCACAGCAGAAGACAACACGGGTTTCTTTTTTTAAAAGTAGTTCTGAGCGCGTGGACACCTTGACTGAGATGACTGGTCTGAGATAAGAAAAGTAAGGTTAGCAAAACAACTATATTTTTCTGTTGGATGGGTGAGAAAAACAAATAATGGCCGTTTGAAACTTTTATTATGTATTCCCAGCCACAAGAATAGCATAAAAGAATTTATAAAACATTAATAATTTTCAACAATGGTAACATCAATAGAGCGGTTCAAATACAAATATTGAAAATAAAGTTTTACAAATGTTCATCTCATGAAGACGTTTGATGAGTTTCACTAAAAACTGATACAATAGACGACAGATGATAACAAGAAAAAGAAACAGTGGGTCAATATTTGAAAGGGCAAATAGCTCTGGTCAATTTCACGTGGACATCATATAACAGAGCAAAATCAAGACCCATTTATTGATGGGATTGAAATGTACATAAAAGTTTGGGGTTAACAAAAGAATTAGTATATACCATGACGAAAGGAGGGGGAAAAAATCTAATACTGTGTAGACTACCTGCAGTTTAAGGAGCCGAGCAGTGAGACCCATTAACTATGTCATCATGTCCAGTAGGAACTGACATGCAGTCACTCTAGAATTAGCACTGGAAGAAAATAATAAATAAAAGGAAAACAAACTGTCCAAAATACGAAAATATTCTGAACTGGAACAGCTATCAAATCATTACATCAAAGAAATGAAAAGATTTCCGACTCTCTATTAAGCTTTTTGTTGATTAATACCACAACTGTTGTGTCAGTTAACAATCATGACAATAAATGAAGAAAAGACATCAAGTGTATGTGTGTATGTGTTTTAGATTTTTAACGCATCATTAACAATTTTTCAGTCATATCGCTATAATATCTGCAGTGTGACATTTTGTAGTGATATCAAGCACTGGGGTATGATGCCGCGGATATGTAGCATCATGCCCCACCAGGTCACATTATCCTGTCACCAGGCCGACTAGTCCTAACACTAACCTCTTAATACTAAGCGCCAAGCTTGGTCAAATGTCATTCATTCTTACCAGCATGTACAATACCAGTGCATTGTCTATTTACTGAAATGTGTTGATTAGGGCTGAAAGCAGCCACAGGTTTTGTAGATACAAACAATGGAAGCAGACAGTGCTATTTTACACAAGAACAAATTTCACTGACTGGAGGATAGGGTTTCCCCCAAGGAATCTGCTGTTCTGAACCAGTCAATTGATTCCTTGAAACCATTTTATGTGCGACTTTGATGGCTTTTCCACAGAATGCATCTGGATGGATTGTTTTCTTATAAAGCCTGTGCAAGATGAAAAAAAGTTGAATAAAATGTTATATAAAAAAAGGTTTAAAACTAAACCTGACTATAACATGGAATATGATAAATAAAGAAATGGAACTTCAAAGATTCTTTGCTGCAGAAGTTTCTGTGGCACGATGCCAACAAAGATCAAACAATTCCAGCTTGTAATACATGGAAGAGATGGCCCATGATACCAACAATTTATTTAGATATCAGGAGCACTAATATTATAATTTAACTCATTCATTTTCTTCTTAACTTTGTAAGGGCCGTAATATCTAATCTGAAGTAAAATTTGAAGAATGAGCAAGAGAGACAGAACTCCATTATTACAAAACTTAAAGGTCTCTCTATTATAGTTCTGTCAAACCATAATTTCACTTTTGACTTGAACTGCTGAATACCAAATTCAAGCATAATCGTCTTCAAGCATAATCGTCTGGAAAGTTCCAGACCTAAAATTTGACCCTTAACCCGATTGGACAAAGTTGGGAAGGCCAAATTGAGTAAAAGACTTTATGAAAGCTTTTACTATTATTTTAGATTTTATATTCCTCAAGGGGATTGCCTCTGGAAACCTTGTTGACGCACACATAATGGTCAACAGGTACTGGTTACCTGACTTGGTCTTAGGTAAGGGACCAACGAAATCTACCATAATTCTACTAACTGGTTCGTCAAAGGCAGGATTAGGTTGTAGAAGAGCCTTGGGAATTTTCATATTTGTTTTACCTATCATTTAACAGGTATGACAAGATCAACTGTATTTACCAACATCACGTTTTGATTTTTGGCCAATAGAACTGAGTTAAGATCTTGTAATAAGTTTTATTGATCCCTAAGTGACCAGCCAATGGAGTGTCATTGGCCAGACAAAGTATTTCCTGTCGGTAAGGTTTCGGAACTACAGTTTGAAAGTTCACTGACCATTCGTCATCAGCAGGTACCTCGGGAGGTCTCAAATGACAAACAGGAACTTCAGTAGCTTCAGTTTCACTAACGGCCGTCTGAAACAAACAGGAGATCTCAGGATCTTTTTTCTGTTCAACGACAAGTGATTGTCGTTTATCACCCTGATAAGAATAAAGAGAACGAGTCGTTAAAAGAGGATCACTGTGATCAATACCTTCTGATTGATCCAAACAAGGAAAGTGACCTCATCAACATACTGACCAGTACATGTGTCAGCTAAATGAATACTTTCCTTATCAACATCATTCTCAAGAGCTTTCTTTGCCATATCTCTGGTAACTGCACAAGCTGGAAATACATCAGGGAATTCTTTTTCAATTGGATCGACTTTCTGATCCAAGCAAGGCTTGTCAGTTACAAGTTTATTAACCACAACCTTGTCTCCAGCTAGGTCGTTGCCTAGTAATAAATTAATGCCCTCAACGGTTAATACAGAGACCGTTCCGGCTGTCACGGGTCCTGAGACTAAGACTGATGACGAATTTACAGAATGGAGAGGAACATTAACAAAGCCGCACTCTACTCCCCGAATAAGAACACTCTCATCATCAGAAAACTTCTCAGAAAAAGGCAAAATACCTGACAATGCGAGACTATGAGAAGGTCATGTGTCCCTTAAAATATTAATAGGGATATGATTGGCCGAATCACCCAAGAGTGATATAGAACCCTTCGATATGAATGGTTCATAATTCTCCATCATCAAATAAGACTGGGGTTTATTAGACCCAACAAATGTATTGCTTGACCTCTTAGAAATGACAGCATTTGGAATAGGCCTGTCTTGATTCCAATATCTAGTTTTCAATGTGTATCAATCAGAAATAACGTTTCCTTTTTCTTGCAATAGGTACACGTAGGAAGATACAAGGATCTTGAATCAAGCTTCTCTGAAGTTTGATTTTCAGAAGTTGTGCCAGTTTGAGTTTTAGAAGGGCTTGTATTAGGCTGAAATACTTTTCTGCCAGAAGACTGTTGAATAGAAGTCTTATTAGAAAAGGAACTTTGTGAGTTAAAGAATACTCATCAGCAACATGAGCAGCATTTTCCAAGGTTTCAATCTAATGCTCGTCAAGATAAGACTTAATGTCACAATGGACACAGTTTTTTAAATCTTCAAGCACTTAAAGTTGTTTGAGACTTTCATGATCTAGCTCAACTTTCTTGGCTAAGCACCATCTATCAAATAACTGCTCTTCTTCTTTAGCAAATTAGATATGAGTTTGTCCAGCTTCTTTTCTACAGTTTCTGAATTTTTTGCCGATAAGCTTCAGGTCTAACTCATAATCCCTTAGTATCCAATCATTAACCACACCGTAGTTACTATTTTGGTGAATTGACAGTGAATTGTAGATATCACTAGCCTTACCAGTGACTACACATTGTAATAACTGAGTCCAATGCTCCCTTCGACATTTCAATTTTTAGCAACTTTTTCAAAACGAGTAAAATATTTGTCTACTTCCTTTTCTCTGAAAGGGGGCATTAATCTAACATTCTTTGCAAGATCAAAACTTAAATTTGGATTTGAAGTATGAATGTGCTTTTCACTTGTCAGTTCCATTTCTTTCATTCTACATTGATATTCCCTCTCTTTCTCTCTTTCTTCCGCTTGTAAATGCATATGTTGCTTTTGTAATGCATTTGTCTTTCTTTCTCTTTTTCTTCCTTATCTAACTGCATTTACGTCCGTTTTTCTTTCTCTCTTTCCTGTCTCTCTCTCTCTCTCTCTCATTGTAACTGCATCTGTTTTTCTTGTAATTGCATTTGTCTTTCTTTCTTCTGCTTGTAAATGCACTTGATTTTTCTTTTCTTTCTTCTTTCTGAAGCTCCAGCTTCCTCAACTCCAATTCCATCTTGTATTTTAATTATAATTCTTTCATTTTAATGTCAGTCTGATACAGACTTACTGATATAAACCAAAGCATTTTTTTCTACCATACACTGAACCAAAATATTTCTTATTTACTGTTTCGTTAAAGAAGCCTTTACATCAGAAAGATCTTATTTTCTGGCAAGTTGAATCAAATCATCTTTTTTGAAAAGATATAATTGTTCCTGGGTAGGATTGCAAAGAAAGATTTCTACTTTTGATGACGTGTTAGAAAAAGCTTGCCGATTTCACTAAAAATTTCAAAAACTAATGGAATTCAAATTTCAAAAAAGAAAGTTTTCTGAAATATTCTATCCAAAATTCAAAATTATACTTAGGACGAGCTCCCAATTTCTTATGTCACGTGTTTATGCTCGAATAAACAGTAGCATAAGAAAGAGTGAAAGCAACAAGCTTTGAAAAGATACAATAGTTTATTTCCCTGGAAAAATTCTGTAAAAATGAAAAAATATAAATTTACGGTTTTATAGAATCAAATCCAGAATAATCCAAGAATAATCCAAGAATAAAATTTTTGAAGCCCTAATAATAAAATGTTCTACTGATTTCAAGTTCGAATCCCGCGAAGAATCCAAGATGGAAGACGAAAACGTATGCTGAAATCTGTAGTGTTGAATTCTTCAGTTCCTGTGGAAACAAGAAGTATCACTCCGGTTTTTAATAGCTGAATACATTTTTATAAAGAAAACTGTCCTTGTTCATCAGTTTCACACGAGCACACATATTGTCCAGAAAAATAACAGAATTAATCATTTTGAATCCAAGTAATTTGAAATAATTCCAAACAGCACAAGATACAACTTCTAAGGTAAGAAAAAGCCCAGCTGCAAATGAGAATAATTTTCCAAAACAGAGGTTATATGGTGTTGTAAAACGTAAACATGGGGTAACGTGATCATCGTCTGGTAGTTTATAGAAGTTAAATTTTAGTTAAAGATCATGTCTATCCAGTGTGACCCTGACGAAAACCAATCATTTTACTCTAAGAAATAAAAAAAATTAAAATAATTGTTTACATGTTAAAGACGAAGTCCCATCATGACCTCGATAAAGCTAATCATTTTAAAATAAAATAGAACTTGTTTATGTGGATGCTACACATTTTTGAAACAAGGTCAGGATTTAGACCAACACCTGTTGTTTATAAACTAACAGTCAAGTTCAAACTATTTTCTGAAAAAAGTATCATCTCTAGAGAATAAATTTACATTACAATGGCCTGTAATAAAAAATAAAAAATTAAAACTGACAAACAATTAAATTGAAATAAATATAGATTAAATCAGATACAAGTAAATCAAATATACATAACAGTGTCCTGTGGTTGCCGAGTCACCGACTGAGTCTCCGAGTGAGTCGCAGAATCGTCGACTGTGTTGCTGTGTCGCAAAGTCGACGACTGGGTTGCAGATTTGATTGCAGACTGTGTCGATGGCTATGTCGCAGTGTCACCGACATGTTCGCCAGTTTGGTCGCAGAGTCGCCGACTGGGCCCAGAGTCGACGATTGTGTCGCTGACTTGGTCGCAGAGTTGCCGACTGGGTCAACAAGTGAGTCGCAGAGTTGTCGACTGTGTCGCAAACTTGATCGCAGAGTCGCCGACTGTGTAACTGACTGTATCGCCAACAAGGTCGTGATCCAGCGTCGTTACTCGATCAAGATCAACACACATAGAGACGAACTGTGCGAAATGATGATACAAGAGGTATAATCAATTCAAATGTGTATTGTCGCAAGATTTCCGCGTGTCTTGGACGAATCTTGTAGCGCCTGTATCCTGGTGGACGAGAGTCCTTGTCCCTACACTTTTTAAATTCACCATCCTGGCCATTTCCTGTTCGGCGAACCACGACCAAATGTGCTTGCTCCGGCGTTTGGTTATACTGCTTCACTTACAAGGGGACGTCTTTACACAACACCGCTTCATAACACACCACCATTGCAACAACGCTTGGTACGTGTATATAAGACGTTAGACGGCACTACAAACCCACTAACACTTAAAATTAGACATAAACGTTAATGAAACTAAAATTAGCTTATATGAAACGAAAATTAGTTCGTGGATCGCCTATGTCACCTCGATATAAAATGTCAAAGAAGATTAAATGTCAAAATTATTTAGGAGGGTACGTAATATCCCAACGTTACACGTAAGATATAATATCCTTACGACATATGTGATACCCAATTTCTTTTTCTAGCCGAGAAAATCTCGAAATCGGCTCTAAGAATTTTCTTTAAACTTTTCCTCATGTTGGAAACTATACCGGGTTAGATATCACTGAAGAAGCGTTGAAATTAAAATCCTTTTAGAAGGGGTTCAAATAGTAAAATTACTGAACCAATCAGTCCACATTGTGCATGTGTTTTCATATCCAATAACCATAGGAAGCCGCACATTTCACTGATTCTTGTCGACGAAATTCGCGAGGACTACCTTCGTAGGTCGCCTCTATCCAACAGAGATAACATTTTAAGGAAGGGTCCCTTTCAAAACTCTTCAAAGAGTGAATATAATGTCCCAACTGTATACGTAAAATATAATCTTCTTACGGCACGCAGTGTACCCAAATCCGTATACAACCAAACGTTTCTCGGAATCGACTCGACTAATTTTGTTTAACATTTTCCTACTGCTGGAGCACACACAAATCTAGATACAGCCGACGAAGTGTTGAAAACCAAATCATCTAAGTAGTTGTCAAAATAAAAATGATTGATCAAATCGATCCACATTGTGCGTGTTTTTCATACCCATTACCCATAGGGTACCCTTTATTTCCACGATTTTTGTAGAGGAAATTCCTCACAGCGGCCTTTGCGGATCGATTCTATCCCCTAGAGTTAAAATGTCAAAGAAGGATCAGTTTCAAACTCTTTCAAGAGGGTACGTAATATTTCAACTGTATAGGTAAGATATTCATTAAGGTATGCAGTGTACCCAAACCCCTTGATATAGTCAAAATTTTCTCGAAATCGGCTCGACGAATTTTCTTTTCCTACTGTTGGAACATATACAAATCTAGATACCGCCGATGAAGCGTTGGAATCAAAGTCCTCTAAATAGGTGTCATATTAGTATAAATATTGATCCAATTGATCCTAATTGTGTGTGTTTTTCATACCCGGTACCCACAGGGTGCTCCTTCGCGGGTCGATTCTATCCCTTGACATAAATTCTGAAAGAAAGGTACATGTCAAAACTCGTTTAAGACGGGACGTAAAAGCCATGGGTGTATGCAAGATGTAATCTCCGTACAACCTGTGTTGTACTCAGACCCCTCTATATAGGAGCGAGTTTCTCCAAATCGGCTCGACGAATTATGTTCAAAAGTCCCTATTGCTGGAATAGATCCCTAACTAGATACTTTCCAGGATGTGTTTAAATCAAAACGCTCTAAGTCTGTGTTGAATTAGTACAAATTATAATTTTTTGTTACTCAAATGGATCTATTTTATGCGTGTATTTCATACCCGGTAGCCTTAGGATGCCCCTTATTTGGATGATTCCTCTCCTTGACATTCGTCAGGACCTGCTTCCTGGGTCCAACAGAGACGAAATGTCAATGAAGGGTCCGTGTCGAAACTCTTTAAGGAGGGGAGGTAATGTCCCAACATTATGCGTAAGGTATAATCTTCTTACGGCATGTATTCGACCCTAACCTCTTTATCTAGCCGCGAATTTTTTGAAATCGGCTAGACGAATTTGTTTTGAAACTTTTCCTATTGCTAGAACAGGTCCCTCATTAGATACTGTCCAAGAGACGTCGAAATAAGTCTTTTGATCAGGAGTACAATTAGTACAAATGATTGATCTATTAACATTTTCGTATTGTTCATACCGGACACCCATAGTGAGGCCTTATTTCGCTGTTTACTCTCGACGAAATGTCAGTACGTCCTTGGTTAGTGGACTTCATACCCTAGGGTTAAAATATCAAAGAAGAGTCCATGTAAAGACTGAATAAAGAGGGGACATAATGGCTCAAATGGAAACGTAAGATATAATCTTATAGCATGTGTAGAGCTCTAATTGCTTTATCTGGCCGCGATTTTCTAGAAATAGGCTGGAAAAAGTTCATTCTAATGTTTACTTCTGTTAGAACGGATCACTACTTTCGTAATGTCCAAGAGACGTTGAAATTAAAATCCGCTAAATAGGAGTACAATTAGTACAACTTATTGATACAATATATTAAAATTTTCTTGTTTTCATACCCTGTACCCATAGCGCGCCCCATATTTCGCTGATTGCTATCGACAAAGTTCAACTGTTATTCCTTCATGGGTGAAATCTATACACTAGAGGTACAATATCAAAGAAAGTTCTATGTCAAAACTCTAGAATGGGTGGACGCATTTGCCAAAATGTAAACGTAAGGTATAATCTTCTTACGGCATGTATTAAACCAGACCTCCTTCGCCTAGCCGCTGATATTTGAAAATCTGCTCGAGGAATCTTTATGAAAGTTTTCGTATTGCTAGGATGGGTACCTATTTAGATACTGTCCAAGAGACGCTGAAATCAAAATCCTCTAGGTAGGAGTACAAATTAGCACAAGTTATTGGAAATATATATTAACATATTCGTGTTGTTCATATACGACACTCATTGGGCGCCCTTTATATCGCTGTTTCTTGTCGACGAAATTCGTCAGGACTTTCTTTTTTGTTGGACTTTATCCTCGACAGATAACATATCACTTGAACTCCTGTCTCATCCACAAAATCTCGAAATTGGCTCAAAGACTTTTCTTCAAACATTTCATACTATTAGATAGGGTCCTGATTTAGATACTGTACAAGAGACGTTCAAATCAAAATCCTCTAAATGTGAGTACAATTATAGACTATTAATACAATCATAAACTTTTGCATTTTTTCGTACCCGATTCGTAGAGCCTACTCCCCCTTATATCAATGACTCATCTCGACGAAATTAGTCAGGACTTCCTACGCAGAAGTACTATATCCCC
Organism: Sinohyriopsis cumingii; assembly: GCA_028554795.2. Lineage (NCBI taxonomy): Eukaryota > Metazoa > Mollusca > Bivalvia > Unionida > Unionidae > Sinohyriopsis > Sinohyriopsis cumingii. The sequence continues at coordinate 10,848,887 of CM068834.1, read as the reverse complement.
TAGAGATAGAATATCATAGAAGGGTCCATGTCAAAACTCTAAAGGTGGGACGTAATAACCCAACTGTATTTATAATATATAAACTTCTTACGGTATGTGTTTGTCCCGACCTTCTTCATCTAGCCACGAATTTCTCGAAATGGGCTCGACGAATTTTCTTCAAATTATTCGTACTCTAAGAAAGGGCCCCTAACTAGGTAATGTCAAAGAGGTGTTGAAATCAAAATCCTAGTAGAAACTCACTTAGTACAAACTATTGATACAATATATTAAGATTTGAGATTTTTTCATGTCTAGTACCCAGAGGACGCCCCTTATTTCCTGGTTTCTTCTCGACGAAATTCGTCAGGACTTTCATCGTGGTTGGATTCTATCCCCATGAAATAACATATCGAAGAAAAGGCTCATGTCAAAGCTCTTAAGAGGGGAAGTAATAGCCCAACTGTATACGTCCGATATCATCTTCTTACGGCATGTATTGTACTCGACCCCCTTCATAGAGTCGCGAATTTCTCGAAATTGGCTTGACGAAATTTCTTCTAACTTTTACTACTTTTAGAACGGATCACTAATTAGACGCTATCCAAGAGCAGTTGAAATCAAACTCCTCTAAGTTTTTCATACCCGAGAAACATAAGGCACCATGTATTTCACTGTTTCCTCTCAACGAAATTCGTCAAGATATTCTTCGTAGGTGGACTCTATCCCCTACCGATAGAATATCACAGGAGGGTCCATGTCAAATCAGTACAAAGATGTGACGTAATGGCCCAATAATAAACGGTCCAATAGTAAACGTAGAATATAATCTTAAATCATGTGTTCTGCCTGACTTCCTTTATCAAACGGGTAATTTCTCGAAATCAACTCGACAAATTTTTTCCAAAACTTTCCAACTGTTAGAACGGATCGTTAATTTAATACTGTCCAAGAGACGATGAAATCAAAATCATCTAAGTTGGAGCACAATCAGTACAAACTAGTAATACAATCTATTAACATTTGCGTGTTTTTCATACCCGGTACTTACCGTTCGTTTCTTATTTCGTTCCTATCTCTTGACGTATTCGTCAGGACTCCCTTCGTGGAAGGACTCTATTCCCTAGAGGTAAAATATAAAATAAAGGTCCATGTCAGCAATGACGTAATAACCCAACAATATATCAATATATATATATATATATATATATATATATATATATATATATATATATATATATATATATATATATATATATTTGATTACATCTTCTGACGGCAAGCGTTGTCCTCGACTTCCCATATCTAGCCGAAAAAGTCTCAAAATCGGCTCGAAGAATTTTCTTCAAAATTTTCCTACTGTTGGAACGGGTTCCCGTTTAAATACCGACCAAGAGACGTTGAATTCAAAATCATCTAAGTTGGAGTACTCTTAGTATAAACTAGTGATACAATCTATTAACATTTGCGCGTATTTCATACACGGGACATATGGGGCACCCCTTATTGCGCTGTTACCTCGTAACGAAATACATCAGGACTTCCGTCGTTGGTGGTCGCTATCTCCTAGAAGTAAAATATCAAAGAAGGTTCCATATCAAAACTCATTGAAAAGGTTACGTAATGGCCCAAATGTAAACGCAAGATATAGGCTTCCAGCATGTGTTCTGCTCGACTTCCTTCAGCCGCTAATTTCTCGAAATTTGCTGTTCGAATTTTCTTCGAACCTTGATTACTGTTAGAACGGGTCCCAGACTAGATAATGTCTGAGTTATTTTGAAATAAATATCCTCTAAGTTGGAGAACAATCAGTACAAACTAGTGATACAAGCTATTAACATTTTTCGTGGTTTTTAAACCCGATACCCATCGGACACCCCTTATTTGGTCTTTTCCTCTTGACAAAATTCGTCAGAACCTCCATCGTGGATGGATCTATCCCCTAGAGATAAAACATCAGGGACTGATCCATGTCAAAACTCTTAAGATGGGACGTAATGGCCCAACTGATTAGGCATTATGTCATCTTCTGACGGCAAATGTTGTACTCTACCATTCTTCTCATGCTGCAAATTTCTCGAAATTGGCTCGAAGAAGTCTCTTTGCACCTTTCCTAGAGTAAGAACGGGTCCCTATTTAGATACTGTCCAAGAGACATTCAAATCAATGTCCTCTAACTTGGAGTACAATCAGTACAAACTGGTGATACAATCTATTAATATTTGCATGTTTTTCATACCCGGTACTCATAGGGCGCCCCTTTTTTCGTTGTTTCCTTTCGACGAAATTCACCAGGACATCCTTTGCGGGTGGTCTCTATCCCCGAGATATAAAATATCAAAGAAGTGTCTATGTCAAAACTCAATGAAAAGGTGACGTAGTGTTCCAGATGTAACGTAAGATATAACCTTACGGCATGTACTGTACTCGAACTCCTCTAGTCGCGAAATTTTCAAATTTAGCTCGACCAATTTGTTTTGGTATTTTCATGCTGTTAGAACGGGTACCTAGCGAGATAATGTCCAAGAGGCGTTTAAATCAAAATCCTCTAAGTGCAGGTCCCATTGGTACAAACTATTGATACAATCTATGAATATGTGAGTGTTTTTCATACCCGGTACCCGTCGAATTCCTCTTATTTCGCTCTTACCACACGACTAAATTCGTCAGGACTTTATTTGTGGACGCACTCTGTCCCTTAGAGATAAAATATTAAAGAAGGGTCCATATCAATATTCTAAATAGGGGACGTAATGGCCAAACTGTACAACGGTGATTGTTGTACTCAACCTCCTTTCTAATGCAGCGAATTTCTCGAAATCAGCTCGGCGAATTTTCTTCAAACTTTTCCTGCTGTTAGAATGGGGCCCTGTTTAGATACTTTATGAGATGCGTTGAAATCAGAACCCTCTAAGTAAGGGATCAATTAGTACAAACTATTGATACAATCTATTAACAACTGAGTGTTTTTCATACCCGGTACCCATCTGGCGTCCCTTATTTGCCTGTTTCCTCTCGACAAAATTCGTCATGACTTCTTTCGTGGATGGATTCAATCATTCTGTAGATAAAATGTCAAGAAGGGTCTGTGTCAAACTCTATAAAGAAGAGACTCAATGGCCCTTATGTATACGTAAAATACAATTTTCATACGGAATGTGTTGTAACCGACCGTCTTTATGTGGCCACGACTTTCTCGAAATCGAATCGACGTATTTATTGTAAAACAATTCTTAGCACGGGTGCTTAAATTAGGTACTGTCCAACACACGTTGAAATCAAAATCCTCTAATCAGAGGTTCAATTAGTACAAACTCTTGATTCAGTCTATTAATCTATTCGTGTTTTTCATACCCGGTACCTATCGGATGCCCCTTATATCGCTGTTTGCTATGGACGAAATTAGTCATGACTTTGTTCGAGAGTCGACTCTATCCCCTAGAGATAAAATGTCAAAGAAGATTCCATGTCAAAACTGTATAAAGATATAATGTTCTCACGGCATGTGTCTTACTCGACCTTCATCTAGCCGTAGATTTCTCGAAATCGCCTCGACGAATTAAAAAAACCCACAACTTTTCTACCGTTAGAACGTGTACCTAGTTAGATAATATGCAGGATACGCTGAAATCAAAATCCTCTTAGCAGGTGTTCAGCTAGTACAAACTATCGATACAGTCCATTAACATTTGCGTGTTGTTGTTTAAGTTTTTGTTTCGTGGTGGGGTTAATACCAGGTACCCATAGTTCGTCCCTTAATACGCTGTTTCCTCTCGACGGAATTCGTCAGGACATTTTTCGTGGATGGACATTTATCCCCTAGAGATAAAATGTCAAAGAAGGGTCTACGCTATAATCTTACGGCATGTGTCGTACGAGACCTCCGTCATCTGGCTGATTTCTCGAAATCGGCTCTTCCAAATTCCTCAGGACTTCTTTCGTGACTACACTATCCTCCAGACATAACATGTCAAGATGGGTTCTTGTCAAATCTCTTTAAAGATGATACTTAAAGACCAAACTGTATAAGCAAGATTTAATCTTCTTGCGGCACCTGCTACACCCACCCTCCACTTCCCTTTATGTAACCCCAATTTCTGTAAGTCGGTTACAAGTATGCTAAGTTCCCCAGTTCCAAGGACTTCAAGACAATATTCAAGTCAACTGAAGGCTTCTTAAACTCGTAAATACTCCATATATTTCTCCTCTACGGACATGACGACCGCGCAAAGGAAATCTCCAATTTCACACTTGTATAGTTTTTTTTGTGGTTTCCATTTTACTTGTGACATTAGTAAGCTTTTCGAACCCGAATACTAATACTTAACGCCATGCAACACAAGACACGATCATAATGCCTAATACAACTAATTAATCCTATGCTAAATTACTAAACACGTCTTGCTATCAATATTCTAAACCATTCCTACTTATAGTCCGTGATCTGTCTATATCCAGCTTTATATAGCACTCGTATTTCTCCAATCAGGTTAGAATTACACCAATGCATGCCGTAAAAAACTTTCATCTGCATTAACTAAGTGGTAACCAATTACATACTGAACTGGAAATAATGAATAAATAAAAAAAACTCGCTGTGAATAAGGAGTAATTATTCAAATGTAGGCAATGTGAAAATATTTGAATCGGGAATAAATAACTAGTTACTTATTCCTTATTGAATCGGGAATAATGAATTAGTAACCAAGGGGTCGTCCATTAATTATGTCAACAAAATGGGGGGGGGGAGGGGGTTTGAAGAAGTTTGACAATTGTTGACATGGGGGAGAGGGAGTTCAAGATAAATTGACGTCAACAACGTTATTTTTTACAATAAATTTAATAAATTAAAAAATAGGAAATTAGTCGGTGCGTTGGTATGGTACACACTCGCTCGCCCCTCAACAGCCCACCAGTTTAATCCTAAACCGGTTGAGCTCTTGCCAAGGAAGTCATAGTCTTGCATCATCATATTTTGTTTTCATTCAATGTAGATTGTAGACTGTAGACAGATTTTTTAAGGGAAGCTGTTACTAAATTCAAAGACTGCACTGAGCCATAGACATCTAAATAGTATAGCTATCCATGGACTTCTATTAAATAGCATCTATGTTATATGTATAGATGCTATACATATTGAAGTCCATGAGCTATCCCTCCAAGGATGGATAACTGAACCTAGGAAACTTGAGAGCTTGACTATTATACAGTCATCTTTAACATAATACATAAAATAAATTATGTAGCCTACACAAGCATACAACATCTTCAACCAGATGCAGTAACCTTAATGCCTTACAAATATTGTACACTTTGATAACAGACTCTTGTTCATTTCAGGCAAATGCCCCCCCCCCCCCGTAAAATTTTATTAGGGGGGGTCACTGAAAGTTTGACAGTTGTTGACAAGGGGGGGGGGGCGGAGGAGGGGGGTAAAACATTGCCTAAAAATTTTTGACATAATTAATGGACGTCCCCCACCTTGATTTCGCTGTGATTCCGACCATATCACGGCCTGACTAAGGCAATGCGAAGTATTGTTAACTTTCATTTTATTCGTAAATGTGACATTTACAATTATTTTCAATATTACATTTGTTATTGTTTTCCGGGTACGTTGAGCGGTTCGAAACTGGTTAAACTAAACACTCACAACCAAATACAGTAACGGCCTTAGCGAACGCGGGGCCTGATTTAGATCATTTTGGCGCCCCCCACCCCCACCCCCCGATTAACGCGAGGGCCCACGGATTAACTTTTAAACAAGTTTTATATGATATTGAACTTAAAATTTTCTTCTATCGCTTTAAAATTACTGTCTCTGTGTAGATATAAGTTTAAAACGTTACTAACGCGTGGGACCTCTGTGACCAGATCGAATGGGCCTATGTGCAGTGTGTTATTAAATTTTGACCTCATTGAATTCTGACCCCGCCGAATCTACTTTTAACGTTGAAAGTTGACCCAAGGTCAGTTCTTAACGTTGAATTTTGATTTTCACAGTCGTTGAAAACTGATCTCAGCGTTGAAGTTTGATCAGATTTCCGGGTCATGTTTTAACGGATATTGTCTTAAGTTCCACACACATGGGTTTATGAATCGTCAAAAGGAAATGCATAGTATGCATAAAATCAACCAGATAAATATAATACAGTACATGCGTAAATGAAATTATGGATATAGTTATCTTCATTACTTGAAATGGATATAATGTAATTTATTTTGTTTGTGCTTTGCCTGTTACATTCCATCAAGCATATCAGAAGTACGCAGTTTTCTAGGCATGACAAACTATGTTTGATGATTTATCCCAAACTGTTCAAGCAGCAGAGAGGCTGTACAGACCAAAACTTTTTGCACAATAAACCCCTCCAGGAAACTATTCCTCGATAGAGGGCTTATTTCGACGAAATAAACCCTTCTATTCAGAATACAGGACAAAAAAAAATGTCCCCCGAAAACTCGAAGAGTTTCCAGGGACAAACTCGTTGAGTTTGCACTGACAACTTGGGTTACTTCAATAAATCTGAAACAGTTTCCGTGGCGGGGGTCGTTATTGAAAAATCCATGGGTCGGGTCCATCCTCTCTGCTGCTCTGGGAAATGAGTTTCCAAGGAAAAACATTTTTATGTTGCAAATAGTGTATCAAGTCCAATACGGTATCTTGTTCTGGGATCGTGTAAATTTATTGTCACAAATCCGTGAGGTTTTCTTTGAGCATGACTGAAGAAATTTTTAAATTTATTTAAATCCATATCGCCACCACACCAGGTTTGATGAATATTTCTCAGTGTATGTGTATCAACTCCATTGAATATCGCAAGAAGATTACAATTATCCCTGATTACTTTAGGAATTTGTGTATAACGCTGAGTAACATAAATCACATCAGTGTTTTTGTGACGTCCCCGGGAAAATATTCTTGCGGGATTTTTTTGCTTGTCCAACATAACATCATCATACACTACTAGGTTGTTAATTGATTCATCAAGATCCTCGACGCTGGGGGCTTCTTCGATATCAGTGATAAATTCAACAACATCCTCACCGTCTTTACTCAGCGCGCTTGCACTCTCATTAAAATCTTTTATAACGTTATAGCATCGTTGATCATCTACAGATGGTGCTACTAAATATAATTTATCCCACTTCATCCACTTCATTATCATATTCAGTAGCAGCTGCGTTTTACCCGATCCGGATGGTCCAATGATAATCATCCGGATAGAATTTGGCAGTAGTGAATTATGTTTAACCGGTTCTTTCCTTCGCGTCGCAGAAAAGTCGGTGATTTCCATTTGTATATAACACAATAATAATTATGGATCTATATTGTGTAAAGTGTAAGACACAAACCCCCAACGATAACTTAACAACGGTTATAACAAAAAATAACAGACAAGCACTTTCTGGTAGGTGTGTGCGATGTGGCACAAAAAAATTTAGATTTAAAAAAAAAAGCCTGAAAACGGAGCTTTCCCAACCGGAGGTGACATCGCAGCAACCCTCGGACGACTTCCAGGTACCCCTTGGGCTAAATATCCCGGAGAAAAACATCTTCCAGGATACAATTACTGTGGACCAGGTACTCGGCTAGATATCAGACTTGACAGTCAAGATCAACCAAAGCCCGGTGAATATCCGATAAACGCTATCGACGCAGCGTGTCACATACATGATGTTGCTTATCGAAGTAAAGATCTACAAGACAGGCATATCGCGGATGTGAAATTAATTCATGCACTAAGCGCCATAAAAAATAAATCATTTAAGGAGTCACTCGCTAATTGGTTAGTAAGATCAGCGATGAAATCTAAATTAGTATTAGGCGCTGGATAATTAAATAAAAATGCAAGCGATTTATTATTCCCCAATCGGATACTGGAGAGGTAACTCAGCAATTAATAAACTCGCCAACGCGGCATCAGTAACACGCGAGGTTGCCAAAAATTGGCTATCAAAACAAGCAATATGGCAAATCTACTTACCACCACCTCGACAAATCAACTTTGCACATTTTGATGTTAGTGTGCCCAATGAAGTTCATCAGGCTGACATACTATTCCTGCCTCATGATACTGTCCGTAGAAAAATATACAAATACGCGCTAACAGTAGTTGATGTTGCCAGTAGATACAAAGAAGCAGAACCGTTAGCGACTAAAACAGCGTCCGAAGTCGCCTCTGCGTTTAAACGAATTTATCAACGAGGACCTCTAAACTGGCCACGATTATTACAAGTTGATCCTGGCAAGGAATTTCAGGGCGCGGTATCATCACTGACAAAGCAGCATAACGTTACCATACGACGAGGACATACTGAAATTCATCGGGATCAGGCAATTGTTGAGCGATTTAATAGAACACTCGCTGAGAGATTATTCGGATACCAGTACGCGAGGGAATTCATTTACGATACGAGATCTCGTGAATGGGTTGCAAGACTGCCAAACGTGATAGCCGCACTGAATAATGAAATTACCAGAACAACAAACATGAGACCTGTAAATGCAATCACAAAAAAATATATACCCCGCGTCAGTGAACGCGGACAACAGCAACAAAATGTTTCAACGCAGCCAGGGACGCTAGCGTCCCCACTGCTGGGTAATGTCACCGTTAGGTATTTATACGAACCAGGCGAACTAGAAGGAGGAAAAAAAAGAGCAACCGATCCCACATGGAGTGTTACTACACATAAGATATCCAGCATAACCAGATCAACTGGGAGAAACGCAATCTACAGATTAGATTCGACTGCTCCTCAACGCGGATTTAAACGCGAGCAACTTCAGGTGATTCCCGAGGATACACAATTACCACCCCGATCACTAAAGTGATCCGCACTGAAGTGATTCAATCATTTAAATAACTGCAGCAACACCTCTGCGTCGGTTACACTCAAGACAGGTCAACATCACATTTTCACGTGTATGACCGCGACTGCTATCTATTCTATCTACGGTGAATTGCCTTGGGTCGTTTTTCGAATACTGCCACAGCAATAAACAATTACAACTCGCACAGTGATTATTCTGCTGTTGTTGTAATTGTATTACAAATTCAACATCCAAACTTTGTTTGGGATCAAACTCTCTACCATTTTTTTTGTCGCTCTGTTTGTAACCGGCTAATTTCTTTCTTATTGTGTCATCAGCGATTGAGCTGTCGTTGACAACATCATCTAATACAATTCTTCGTAACTGACCTATCCTTCTTACTCTTGACACGGCTAAATAAACTAAATTTGACCACTCGATGCGATCATCAACAATCCAAACTGTTGTATCTGAAATAGTTAGTCCCTGCGAACTGTGGATGGTCATAGCGTATCCTAGCGTCCACGGGGATTTGCTCATTTTCAGTGCCTGTTCAACAGCATCAACATCAACTGTGACAATATCATTTAATACTAAATTCTGTTTCTCCGGACCCGACGCAGTCAGGCGCCCTGGAATATCAACATCAATATTCTGCAATCGCGTATCAGCTGGTCTATAACACAACGGCACTGGCAACATGGGAAATTTCTTCTGATGTAACTGAAATAACCGCTGCTGAAGTGTGTCCCTGACTATCTTTCTACTTGCCACAATTAAATCACCTGGTTTCCACGTTTCCCAAAAGTCGCTCAGCGAAGTCTCTGGAATTATTTCACGCATTATCTCACACTGGACTTTATTGGTTTGTAGCCTGATCAGTGCCTTAAACTCTTTCAGCGTTTCATCGAGTGCTCTAACATCGTTAGTTATTTCCTCATAATAATCTACAAAAGTTTTCAGCCACTCGTGTGGAGATTCACCTGTAAATGGGGGTGGTTGACCATGATCGCCGCACATCACCACTGCGGTATTTTTCTTTAGCAGCCAATCCAGAAACTGTTTTAATGTATCCAACGGCACAGTGTCTATCTCATCCCAGATGATTTTCTCGGGAATATATTTCGTTCCCATTCGTTCAGGTGTCCACGTGCCGCCGCTGTATTTGAAAAAACTGTGATACGTGCACGCGTTAACATCCCGTTGTCTCATCTCCCTGGCAAGTCTGTGTGTGGGTGTTAGCACAATCATGTCAGAGTTTCTAAATAATTCAATCGCTCGAGTTGTTTTACCAGAACCACCAGGACCGTTCAGATAAACTGTTTTGTGTCTTGTAACAGGATCGTGCACCGGCGGCAACAACGAATTTGCCCCCGATGAAACCATCGAAGATATTTCTGCGCTGCGATACTCATCCTTGATTTCAACATCAGCCGATTTACAATATCCGTGTAACATTTCATTCTTTATTCTCCACGAGCCCCACGATGGATCATCCGATATAACATTATCCAACAGCGCTGAGTGTTTTTTATCGATATAAAATGAATCCGTTGCAACTCTCACTGCGGCAACAGGGAATCTATTGATCATCGACAACAAATTTATGGATACATAAGCCAGCATCGAAGATCTCAAATGTATGTACTGAGATGATTCTCCGTCAATATAACTAAAAACAGTCCCTAGTTTTTCCCCGTTTGACAGAAACACATCTTTGCGGTTACAGAACATGTTGTTCGTGGCTGCATCAGCGACAATAAGATCCAATTCAGTCTTGTCCATGATTAATCGACTGTGATGTTGTTTATGATCATACGCTCCACCTTGAGTGAATTTCCCTATTATTCTTCGTCCTAGATCTTTTGCTGTGCTTTCATCATTTCTGAGTTTGCTTTTAAGTACTTCAGGAGCTTTCTTGATGATAGCGTCGATAGAAGTTTCTGGATATTCTCGTGACCAATCTTCGATGACTTCTTCTAACGTAACCGGCGTTGGAGTTGGCAACCAAACTTCGGTTTGACGATAATAACATATAATCGCTTCGCTGACCGTCAGCGACAACAGTATTCGACTGTCAAGCATGTATCGCAATAACACTATCGGTGCCCATCGCTTCTCAACGAAATGTCTGCCAAACCAAACATAACACACAGGATGTAAATCCTTAGCGAATTTAAACGACGACACACAAGCAAATCCGGTCAAGTCTAAATCGGGTAAAACACCGTTGACAGCTACTCTTGTCATGGTATTGCCAGCGTGGCCAAACCGTTTAAAATATTCGCTGCATTCTCCACGCCCAAGGAAACTTCCTGGATAACACGCCGTCATGTCCACGGATATCATACCGCGGTGATCATACTGAGTATTCCACAAACCGCCGTGTCCGTATTCGACACAGCTCTGCTGGATATCAGCAAGAAAACTTTTCGGAGTTGGTCTCCATGAATTTCGTTCCCGGGCTACATGCGCGACAACACCCGGGACAGTAAAACAGTGTGTCAGTAACGTATCAGTGTTGCCAGCATGATATTTTTCTGCGAGTTTTTTCATTTCCTGCTGTAACGCCATTGTTCTGTATATTTCCCCGTTGGGTCTCACAAACTGATCATATTCTCCATCTTCGCTACTTCTGAATAACCACACAGACACTGGATCGGTTTTACTTATCTGATAAATAAAATCAAACATGCTCCCAGAATTGCTTTGCAATTCCGGATAATACTTCACAACACGGTCTTGCGGAAATATCCTAACCGAGTCAGTCCAGGCGTGACTGTTATGATCGATAATAGTTATTGGTGTTCCACGGGAATTGTATTTACACTCATACAATACCTCACCGGTTAACGATGAAACCGTTATAGGAAATTTTAGTAATCGCTCTAGCTCAGCAACATCATTTATTGACGCTCCTTTATCCGCTACTCGTGTCGCCCACGCTGTTATTTTAGTTTGTCTTAGCGGTGTTAGGCCGTTTCCTCGCACTGCATTTTTAAAATGTTCCATTACTCGCTCAGCTACACAATTCAACACCGACACCTTCATCGGTTTGAGTTTATCAACGCGTGGTTTCTTCATCGGATAAATTCCATAAACAACTGCGGTCACAGGATACGCTCTGGCATAATATGGTATATCAATCCCAACAAGTACTCCCGGTTTTGAGTCTTTACTTAACAGAACGGTTTTTCCACGAACGCCTCTGGCATCAAGAACAGGGTCTAGTTTGTCTCTGATAATCCACGTTCCCTCGCCGACTCCAACAATAAATTTTATCTGTACGAAATATCTTCTATCGTCGAGATACCCAATTATGTTACGCGCGATTGTATCGTTCATGGTAGCATCAATGATACGGTCACGAGAAATGCTCTGCATTTCCCGAGAAATGCTCGCGTTTCCGAGGATAATTTTATACGAAGACCACGTGTGTGCGGCACCATCACGACGAAACTCTTCTTTGGCATTCTTGATAACACCAATTACCTCTGCTAACTCTCTTCGTCGTGGATCAGCGGTTAACCGGTCAAGATCGAATCTAGAACCTGATATGGGTTTTATTCTGGATAGTCTTTCAAAACCCATTATTATAATTAAGACAAATATTTAAATAGACAAATATATTATATGATGAACCAATGCAAGTGGATCAAACTAAATTCATCAGCGCCGTGTAGCAAACCCTGCAGAGGCGAATACTGTGGACAACATGCTCAACAGGTCCGCGGTGGGAGTCTAGGACCGATACCGTGTATCAGATGCGGCATTGGAGTACGAGGAAAAACGCAATTATGTTCAGCGTGTGGTGGAAAACGCTATCGAGAACTAAAACGGTATTATGATAAAAAAAATCCAGACTGTGATAACGCTCTCAAATGCGAGCGTGATTACATAAATAAGTTTTCAGACAAATTATGAATTAGACAATGATTTGCTTATAGTATAATGAATCAAGAATTCGTCCGACATCCAACTATTCCAAATTATGAGGCAAACCGAGATGGCATAGTGAGAAACTACAGGCTGAGGAAACAAGTTGGTACAGTTGATAATGCTGGTTATTTAAGATTTACTGCTAGGAAAGGGAGGTATTTATGTCATCGTTTCGTCTATGAGGTTTTTAACGGAGAGATCCCTAAAGGCCTTGTCATTGATCATATTAACGGGAACAGACTTGATAACAGTATTGAAAACCTTCAAGCGATCACTCAGAGCAAGAATACCATACGAGGAAGAGTTAAATGTAAAACAGCTATAAGAAGAGCAGTGAAATCTGTGAATGTTGAGACTCGTGAAGAAATAATATTTCAATCAATGAGCGCAGCCGGTAGGTATTTCGGTATTTGTCCACCTTCTGTACAGCATGTCGCAGATGGGATCTACAAAACAGCATTTTCAAAGAAGCTCAAACAGAAGATTTCATTCTGTTATATAACTCTTATCGTTGACACAAACGACGATAACTCCTCCGAGAGTGTGTAACGCTTTGCAGAGTTGTCGTTGCTGGTCAGAGGATTTGCTCCCCCTAAGAAAGCCACCTTGATAAAATATTTTATCGAGTTCATAACATATAATCATTTATTTACCGTAGAATATATATTTTTTTACAAACAATATCCTCGTTTTACTGAATATATCCGACTGTTTTGCTCTTCTGTGCTTGTTATATGACCGCGCTTAAGAAAACATACAATTAAAATATTTTAAACAAGTCCCGCCCACTGCTAGAGCGAATTTCCAACTCGCAAGTAACAGTTGGGTTATATACGAAATCGCTCCCTAAGACCTTTGGGTCGATCGAAAGTCAGCACGCGCAAGCAAAACCATAAATTTAATCCGCCAATGGCGGGTGTCTTTTGTGCACCATCCAATGGTCGATTCAATGGATGGTTTTGCTCTGCTGCTGACCGTAGAAAATGACCCACCTGTGTATGTTTGTGTCGTCATAGGATAAGGTCTTAGGATAAGTTAGGATAAGATTACATGTTCATTGTACCTTTGCTTGCTGTGATACTCGAATCAGAGGTAAAGGTTGTTCGTGTTGTCAAATAAATGTTTGCCGGGCCTGCTAGAGAACTCGATCCTAGAAGCCAGGGCTGTCTCGTCTTGTAAATAAATGTGCCTCTGAGTCACTTGGCAGTCAGAGGGGTCCGTCCTTAGGATAATTTACGTGTTATATGTTTGTCCTTGTCAATTCACTAAACACGTCCTCTTGAGCCTATAGAACGTTATTTGACGATCTAGAGGCTCTTGCAGGGGATAAAGTGTTTCGTGTTACATGTTGTATTGTCATGTCGGAAGCAGTCCTCGTGGGGTTCTAGAACGTTATTTGACGATCTAGGCCCTTGCAGGGGATAAATGTTTCCGACTGTCTCGTTTTGTTTTGGAAAGCTAGCGTTTCTCATGCAAAGTGTTTCTATTAAAAATATAAAAATATATAATAATATGAATCACGAAAATATAAATACCATACTTGTTGAAATTAAAGAATTACAACAGCGAGGTTTTAATATTTTACTAGACACTGAAACAATTATGTCAGATTTTGAATCCTTGAATGAGCTATCACGCTTGGGGAAGAACAATCTCCCTGCTCGTTATAGGTTCATTAAGGGTTTGCAAGATCGTGTTTACAGATCACTTGCCGGGATAACTGAAAATCAGGTATCTGAATTTATTCCACTGTGCCGTGCAGTTGAGAAGATTCGTCTTGGATTGTCACAAGAGTATGAGACTCGAAAATTAATTAGCACCAGGGTGAGACGGTTAAAAGGTTATATAAAGAATCTAGACACGGAAATGCCTTGCATTTCTGACAAAAATACTAGTGTTTCTGACTACGAGGCCGACAAGGAAGTATAAACCGCATAGCGTGTGACTCACAGCACAAAGTGAAAGTAGAACCTGAGAACGCTAGCGCCCCCCCCCCCGCTTGGAGTGTAAAGCACATTTCCACGGGTAAAAAAAAAAGTGTATTATTTTTTTTTGCCTTGGAAGGGCGCTTTCAGATTTTCAGGATTTGCTTAAGCGTTTCAACATCAATACAGGAATGAGAATAGTTCATAATCTGTTCTCGTTGACACCAAACTATGATCATATGATTTTGCTGTAACTGCGTCAATTGTGACGGAGTTAACAAGAAGTCTTCGTCGCCATACACGTCAATAACTATTTTAACGGGGAAATACTGTTCTGGGAATGTCTGTATTTGAAATGCGGTTTTTATTGCCTCGTAAAGAATTTGCTTATCATGAATATGAACTCGTGCATGAATGTACTCGGGTTGATACATTATACACAACCGTTTTTTTTTAAATGCGTGCTAGCACTTTCAACGATAACTTATGCTGGTTTTGATAGGGTATTTGCACGATAAAATGACGAAAATGGATCAGTGCAGAAAAAAAAACTATTATAAATATTATGGATCCCTTGACTTAGGACTTCACCAGTAAGTTTATACTAACAGTCTCGTCACGCAGGTCCAACAAATTCCCCCTCTGGTCGGTGAGTTTGAAATTTATCGTTGACAACCACGGGTTATGACACCGTAGATAGATCGGATTGATTGGTTCTTGCACAATCAGAAAACCAGGGGGGTCTCTTGGTGTGAACGTATACAGGATAAACCCCTGTTGTGCCGTCGTAGTATCTGATGCGCTGTAACTGCCATCGATGACGTCACATACAAGATTGACCGCAATAACATCTGCGATATTTACGATCCCGGGTGAGATGTGTCTGCCATCGGATGCTGTACTGTTGTCGTGCTTGAGAATAACAGGTTGTGGTTTTATTCGTTCGTACGCGGCAAGAATATCTTCGAAAGATTGATCGATGAGATCAGAGACTGATTTTCTCAGCGTGTGCGCGTTATATCCAGGAAGTTTAAAATCTGGAATATCCTTCACCGGAATACCAAATCGGGTTGCAAACTCCGATCTTTTTTGGTTTCCATAATCATCTTTGTAATCCAGTAGATTCTGAATTATTTTTTGATTTATAATTTCCATCGCGGATGCGAGTTTGTTTAGTTTTTCTATGGCTGTGATAATTTTATCGCGCGAACTTGTTAAATCAGAAATATAATCTTGAAAATATACTCGCAACAGTTCTAGCTGTTGTTTATGTGCTTGTTTGATCGGATTAAAAAAATGAGCTTCTATATCTTCTGGAAGGTAAAGACGGTATTCCCCGCCTTTGAAAGCTGCCTCTATTATATCCAAGGGGGGTCTATCTGATTTTGTAAACCAGGCTTTTCCTGATTGTAATTGACCTGAAAATAATAAATAATTGCCGTACACGAGGTCGTGTAGTTCTTCCTTATCGGTCATAAAATCCGATTTTTTAGGTTTTGGTGGACCCGGTTCGACCTCGGGTCGTTTTTGTGGCCATCCTAATAATGTTCGGATTGAGCTGTTATAAATATCCACGGCGTATCCTGGCGTTGAGATTTCAATGACCGCAGACAGCGTTGGTTCATGAGCTGTTATAGATATTTTGGCTTCCTTGCCGGTGATTCGTTTTATTTGGCGTTGTATCTCATTATTGATTTCTTCGATCTGATAACTCCCAGTGGGAAGTGTAATTGTATTCCAGTCAAGTTTACCCTGTTCGCCGGAGTCGGCTTTGCTTTTCCCGAACACGAATGAATTATTTGACTGCAGACCACCAAATGATGCCGACCTAACATTGGGCCAGCTGTGATACACACTGAGCTTTGCTAACGCGATTTCACTCACTGGAATTGGAGTTCGAAAATTAATACCGAATTCTGGTGTCGTCGAGGACACTGAGATCATTGTGGTCCTTACCGGTGTTGTGTTTGTGACTATTTGTTGAAGCAGTTCTATTGACATTATTTATTTGTTTAGTTTTCAAATAGTCATTGTACGCATCTGACATTAGTTTGAATTCAGAATCTGATATCGTAGCGTCGCTACTTTGCACGTCTAACGATGATGATATCAGCGATGATAATTTCTGATATGCGGTCGTGGCTGTATTTAATTTTGTCGTGTAATCGTGTAATTTTGTGTTAGCACATGATGATATTTTTTTTGCTATGATGCCGAAAACTTCAGCTGTTGTTGTGGCCGCGGAAACACAGATCGTGGCGGCGACTGCTGCAGTTACCGGAGTGACCGCTGATAGTATTGCTCCGGCAGATGCAACAACGGCAGATACTGAATAAACCATAATATCCAGCACTGTTATGCGGCGCTTGTATTTTTTTACTTTTTGACTAGTTACTTCGATGACAGTTTTTAACTCAGATTGCCACTCACGGACTTGATTGTATCGATATTGTTGAGCATCTGGCGTCGTTGACATTATTCAATTACGCGGTAACCAATTGAGGCGTTGCAGCGACGAATTCCAAACAAAACCAGTAAGATGTTGCTGTTAAACTATCGTCCTCGGCTTCAAGCATAAATGTTTCCTCGGTTCCGCTGTTTAGTATTACAGTGCAAACCCCGGAATACTTATCGGTGGAATGTCTCCAAGGATATGTTGTGAAGATTTCAAATTTAGCGGCTGAAAACACAGACAACCTGTAAACACCGGTGGCTGTTGCTGTATATTTGATAGTGTTATTTTGTCGTGACCATGTTGCGAATCCCGATGATACCGTGAATACGATGTTGGTGATATGCCCGGGAGTAACTGTAACGGGGACTTTAATCAAACTGATTTTGTTAACGATCTCAGGAATACCCGATACGATATCCTGCTGTGTTTGTTTGATCGTGTTAATGTCGGTCTTTACATCAGCGAGTTTTACATCGACGACTGGAGGAGTCCCAAAGAACTTATCCACGACCTCATCAGTTTTTACGAAGTTTCTTCGAAATCTTGTAAACGCGCCCACGTGAACATCATACTCTGCACGCAGCGTATTTAGTTTACCGTTGACGATGTCCACGTATTGTTTGTTTGACGCATCCTGGTCGGATTCGGGATTCGCTAACGCGGTTATTTTGTTGCCGCTCATGCTGAGTTCGCCTGTCATCGTGTCACCGGCTTTTTTCACACATTTATCAACACCTTTATCAATACTGTCTTTGATGCTTGCGATTGATATATTCGAGTCCTTGATCCGGCCGCCATCACTAAATGCAACGAAGTTATCCTTGGTAGCTCCAAGAACTCTGCGAATTATATCATTCCACTTAATGTTGCTCGTTCTTAGTTTTCCTTGCCTGTCTTGGAAAATAGCAACTTCATCTGGGTCAACTCCAGCTATATTCAAAAGATTATCGACTTCATCTCGGGTCGCATATTTTGAGAGATCAGCATCTGTGCTTGGTTTACCTCCTCGTGTGAAAGGTCTTCCGTAAATATCCACCATTATTCTTATTGCTGTTTTTCAAATGCTAGCATTTCTCGATGCGGTATATTCATACACTACTTTATGAGGAGGAGTTGCTGGATTTCTTGAGATTGCATCAAGAACATTTAAAACCTCCCTCCCACAAATGGGCGGATCAATTAATGTTTGTGTTGGTAACGTCGACTGCCACACTGGAACATTAGAAAATCTGCTGACATACTTGAGAAACTCAACTGGCGGTGCTAAACCGTACGAATCAAAATAGATAATTCCACGTGGATCGATCGCGTAAGCAACCCAGTGAGTTCCCGGACCATCTTTGTTGTCGAGATTGATAATGCCAGTTTCTGGATTATTCGGTCGTTGCGGTAATTGATCTCGCATAAATACGCCTCTGAAATGTTTTACACGCAATTTTTTAACAGCATCGAGTAAATCAAAATTGCTCAACGGCGTTAGAATTTTTTTGGATACCATGATGGTGGAGTTCCTGGTAGTCTTAGACCGCGTCCCTTTTTTTTCTTGTATCCTTTTCCCGTTGCCTTTTTTAGTGCCATTCCAGCTGCAGTTCCAACTGCACCGAGTGCTGCGGCTTTTGCTACGGCTGGTGCTGCCGCGGCAATCAACGCCGGTATTGCTGCGAGAAGAGGAAATATTCCACCGGTTTTAGTCATGTCCTTGATAGCTGCAGCAGAGAAATCAAGTCGGACACCGGTTTTTGCTGTTAGTGCCTTATTAAAATGTTTAAGCTGAGTATTAGTCAACGACAATTTGTTTGGACCACCAGTAATCTGATCTCGTTTTAGTGTTATTGATGTCCCGCACGTGCTTGCGTTCTTTGATTGCAATTTCTTCGTTTGACCGGAAGTCAAGGTGACATTAACATGACTGTATGACATTATATCCTAAGTTTGATTTTAATTGCGTTACATATTCTCGATTGGAGCGTCGATGACCCTCATTCGTCCGCCAACACCTTCAAGCAGCATTGCTTTATCGGAGAGTATGACAGCAATCGCTCTGTAACCACCAGCAGGAGCACCTACACGAGCTCGGAAATGTAGGTCGACAACAGATTGTTTAACCAGATCAAGATGTTCCAGCGAAAAGTAATAAATCGGATATAAACTCATAAAGTCTCGCTGTGATATTTGCAGGCCAGTGTCTACATTAAGGTCGCGCCCCATAAATGACATCAGACGATGATACGCGCGTGCGACACGATGATGTTCGAAATCTATTAATATATCCTCAGATGGCTCCTGATGCCCATTTATTCTCAACGAAACTTCAGAAACTCCAAGTGTATCAAATACCATTGGATTTCTTTCCTGGCTATCTGTTCTAGCACGGTATTGAAATGCAATGAAAATATGTCGTGGTGCTGATACTCCTTGTTGCGATGATATATGCCATGTAAACAACCCACCATTATCACCCTGAATAACGTCTGTGGTTGTTGTTTTCCAGGATAGCAGTGATTTACCGCCCGTGTCCATGAAAGACAACAGTCGTTGTTCTTCGGTGATTGACGGAGACAACACTGGCATCCACAACCACAGTTTAGTTAGTATTACCTGACCAGGGGCAACAGCAGCATCTCGCCAGATAGCGTCATTATCATCAGGTTTTCGCACAAGTACAACTGTGTGTTTGGCACCGAATATGACCTTGTGGACATCTCTGCAGAATCCAAAGATGTGAGACAATGGAATCACACCTGAGAACTCTTCATCTCCACTTAACATCGATCTACGTGTTGCAAAACCCAAATTAAAATTTTCGTTCATCGATGCAACTGCGTCACCGGCATTATTCATTGTTACATTCCTGTTCTCGGGGCTGTCGGTTATATCCTTTGCAAACATCATTGATGGTCCGGCTGATCTGGTGTAATCATCCGAGTATCTCGCCAACCCGAGAATTGTTGTGGCAACGTCGACGTTATCATGAATTGTTTCAATTTCTTTTCCATCTATCATGTAAATAGCGGATTTAAATAACGCCATGATGCCGTTGTTAACAAATCCAACTCGGTCGCCGATTCCGTAGTTAGTGTTATCATTCTTTAAAAGCCTACCTTCAACTTCGATGAAGGCCTCAGCGGGCAAGAAGTATCTACTTGTATCCTGGACCTGTAGTTCAATTCTTCCGCGTTGGTTAGGATCACGTGCTTCATAAGAATAATATTGAAAATCACGTACAGAATCATCTTTAAGTACTGGTTTGGACATATCAAACGCGTCATTGGATTTTCGTGCAAACATTATTATTATTTGTGATGATCTAATTAAAATGTTATCGTCACCGGAAACCACTACCAGCTATCAAATTAGCAGTTACACTATCTTGCAACGCTTTGGAGGTAATTCCTGCTGTTGCGATCTCAGCTAATTTCTGATTTACGGCCTTATTTACTACGCTACTAACATTTGCCGGCATAGCTTCAGTGGATGGTAGTTTTACTGGCACCAACCTCTCGACTGGGTTTTTTTTTCGTATCAGCTGTGCTAGTCGATCCTTGATTGATTGAAATGCTTTCCCGGCAAGACTACCAACAGTGCCAATGGCTTTATCCTTGACAACATCAGCGGCTTTCATCGCGAATTGTTTTGCTAACGGTCCAGCTTTCGGAGCGATTCTTGTGACTAAATCACTAACAACATCACCGACTCCATCTCCGTAAACAACCTCGTATACTGGTAATCGTGAGTTTACTACTCTGACACTTCTTGGTCTGCGAAAAGAATCGTGTAGTATCATTTTATTTAATTATTGTTTATCTAACTGAATTTGCTAGCAAATTTAATTATTAGTCGCTGTGGTAACCGTCTGCGAGTTCATCAATGAGCCCCCGGTAGATGCTGATGTCCATGATGCCACGCTGAAATAGTCTCTGACAGATATCTGCGGCTTCATTTATAATTTCCGGAGAATTGTTTCCGGCACGTCTTCCTCCGATGAGAACTTCCAACCGTGATACATCATCGATGATATTATTAGGGCAGGCAATAAAACCGGATCCTAAACCCTCCCCTGTTGATGGTACAATTCTTGGGGATAAAATGTCTTGAGGCAAACTTTCAGAAGATGTTGTTAAGCTAATTATCGGCGACCTAGTTTGTTTGAATTTTTGGCCCCGCGGACTTCCTTCAGATGCAGCCTCGTATTCACTTAACGGAGTTAGGTCAGGATCTATTGCTCTTCGCCGTGAAGGATATTGTTGTCGTTCTGTGTGTTGCAACGGTGATTTTTCTTCTTGAGGTTGCGATGGTGGAATTTCAAGTTTACGTATAGCATCTACAAGTCTATCGTATTTTGTATCGTCCCTGCTGATTTGTTTTTTATTTTCACGTATACGATACGAATATTTGATAAAATTATCATCTGTCATAGAACCGTGTTCTGGGGTTAAAGACACATCTCTTCTAATCAATCCTAACAGTATTGTCTCAGGTAATTTCTCTTCTGGTACATTTTTAAGAAGTTCAATATAATCCGGCGTAAATCTTTTGGCGGGGTCAGTAATTCTCCCTGTTACTCGCTTACCAACAGGTACTGACACAACAACTTCATCGGGTGGAGGCGGGGGTTTAAGTCCAGCTGAAATATCCTGTAAAATTTTCCTTTGCTCTATTAAAGCCTCTTTGGTAACAGCTGCGGATTTTTCAGTAGCTTTGGTCACGGGTTTAAATAATTCCTCCGTAGTCTCTGCAAAGCCTTCCCGTGCTTGCTGTCTTAGTTGTAATTTTTGTCTGACACTATCACGGACAGGAAGAAATTTCTGAATTGCTTCGAGACGTTCTCGAGCTAATCTAGTCGTATGTGCTTCTCCAATATTTGCCATTATTTATTTGTCAATGATTTAATTCCGCTAACATAAAAATGTTTTTCCTTGGAAACTCATTTCCCAGAGCAGCAGAGAGGATGGACCCGACCCATGGATTTTTCAATAACGACCCCCGCCACGGAAACTGTTTCAGATTTATTGAAGTAACCCAAGTTGTCAGTGCAAACTCAACGAGTTTGTCCCTGGAAACTCTTCGAGTTTTCGGGGGACATTTTTTTTTGTCCTGTATTCTGAATAGAAGGGTTTATTTCGTCGAAATAAGCCCTCTATCGAGGAATAGTTTCCTGGAGGGGTTTATTGTGCAAAAAGTTTTGGTCTGTACAGCCTCTCTGCTGCTGTTCAACAATCAATAAGCCTCTTTGTGCCTTAACCAAACAAATACAACCATGGGAATGGACTGAAAAATAGTATAAAACTTTTGAAACACTCAAGCAGAATTTAACAAATAACGCAATAATAACTTATTTCGATCCTAATAAGGAAAGGAATTAATTGTAGCTGCAACTCTTGTCGGTATAGGCAGATTATTAACTCAGAATGGAAAGGTTATTGCCTACGCTAGTAGAGCACTTTCAGATGTGGAAAAGCGGTATTCACAGACAAAACTTGAAGCAAAATTTTGTAGTTGTGAGCACTTCCATCTGTACCAGTTTACTCATACATTTAAGCTAATCAGTGACCGCAATCCCCTGGAAATCATTTTCAACAATCCAAAAATCACGACCCTCTGCAAGAATCGAGAGACGGCGATTGCTATATGAAGCATACCATTTCAAAATAGTTTGGCGACATCCCAAGGCTGGAACTGAAGGCTGTAAACACTTTGAAGCTGCGGAAGCTTATGTTCAGTTCATATCCGTTAATGATTTAGGTATCACGGTGCTAATTGTTTTTCCATATACCTCAGTGCTAATGTTTTGTGAAATAAATATACTTTCTATCCTACATATCACAGAGAACAATGTTAGGTTGTAAATTTGACAAGGACAGAACCAGGTACTCAATTGCATTTGAGAGAAATAACTCTGCAGGAACGAAACAGGGTTAAGAGTTTCCAGTTACAACAGATTCATATTCAGTGATATGTATGACATTTTAAAACATCATTAAATAAATATGATCGAGATGTGAATTAACATAATCTCAACATTATTTTAAGCCTGACATAAACTACAACTCTTACATAATGCACCAATCACAGCTAGTTATGTTGTTTATTTCTGAATACCCTGTTCCCTACACCTATAGCTCAGCCCACCTGAGTAGTATGTTAGAATGGGGGTCTGGACCACTTTCTCGGCGGGGGGGGGGGGTCACTCAGTCGCACAAAGTGTTTTTTTTTTAATATAAAAAGCACTGTTCATGGGTAGTCACTAAGTCGGCCGTTTTTGCTGTGAAACGATACATTTTTTTATCTTAGTGTGATTGATTCGAACAGGAGGTCACCATTGGTTTCGTCCTTGAACTGTCAATGAACCTTTTTATTATCTGCACAGTAAAACGGGTTATGCTTTGGATAATCACTGAGGTAAAAGTATTCTAGGTGATCGTACATATCCTGCTAAACATCTTGTGTTTGATTTGTTGTTGTTGTTGTTCTAGGGTTTAACGCCATTTTTCAGCACAAGATAGGCCATATATGGCGGCCAGTATAACTGGTGGAGGAAGACCCTGGAAAACCCAGGAAAGAACCACCGACCCACGAGAAGCTACTGGCAGGCTTTCCCACGTACCCACGCTAGCCGAGCCTTGGACTCGAACATACGCAGACAGAGGTGAGATGGCAGTGATCCGGAACGTTGAGCGCTTTAGACCACTCGGCCACTCGGGGCCCCTCTTGTGTTTGAATCGCACAGATGAGTAAATCGGTATCCGTCATGAGCAGACTACCTCGATCTCCTTACATCGACTTGATAAATCCATAATTTAAAAAAAAGATCAAGTACAGCGGCTCCACCGTTAATGGGTTTATCCAGCTTAAGCTTGGATTTTCTGGACTCGATCTTGACCAACTCTTCGTCAAAGATTTTCATGTGCATGAAGGCATCCGATGACACAAGTTTATCAAGTCGCCAAATGTCGTTAACGATTTCAATGTTTCTGCGTTTTCTGGTGTTTTCGATGGTCTTTCCAAAGACGCTCTTGTTCATGAGTTTGAAGAAATCTTTGTCGAAGTCTGTGTTAGCTTTGTTTTGTTGCGATGTATTCAAGTCAATATAACTTTTCATCCACGGTGCCTAATTAAACTTGAGTGCACGATGAATTTTATCAAGCACCAGTCAGTGTCTCAGCACGTGGTCTAGTAAACGGTAGTGGATAATGTACTTGGTCTTGTTCATGACATTGGGTATAAGTTGATTTTTTTACCTTGGCCAAACTTGTTCTTTTGTGCTAGTTGTTCCGGAGAGAGCATTTCACTGGAGACTAATAGTTCTTCAGAACAGAAGGGATAATCGTTGTGAAGATCATGTTAGTGTTGTGGGTAGGTCAAGTCGAATTCGACAAAAAAGCCACCATCGTCGACATAACCATCAGCACGTTCCTGCATAAACTGTTCACCCGATATCCCGTGAAATCTACTTGTGTATATTGTTGGCGTCGAGATAAAGGATATATCTGGAAGGTATATTGGGATCGTAGTTGTACATGTATTTATTGTTTACGATGGCGTGTTTTTTTTGACGAAGGAGATTCCACCTCGCACCATCTGCTTTGTAACCATAACCATATCTGGGTTGGTGAAAAGCTTGAATTGCACCTGACGTGTTTTAAGTAGAACGCCCAATGATAAACCACAAAGAATCCAGTTGATAATGTTTCTTGCAGGTATCTCTGAAATTTTTAAACACGTCTGCTAGTAAAAGCACGTCCGTTTTCAGATTCACATCGTGGTAATCGCCAAGAGTCTGACAACCAAAGGTTTTCCACACCGCGAGTGCTCTGTAGTATTCGTCAACGGTGATGTGTTCTAGGTAGAGTGAGGAATTAAAGGAGTGTTTCTTTCAAAGAGAAGTTTCATTAAACCACGAGCAGCTATTGATGTACTCGAAAAGATAAATTCCTTTTTGCTGGAGTAGATGCATTTTTTTTCTGGATTGGTTTCGTCGAGATGAATAAAGACCGGACAGATTTTAGCGATTTCGTTTATAGATGATGACATGAACTGAAACGAATCAAGGAAACGAAAGGGTCCGATCGAAAATGATACATGCTTTTCAAAGTTATCGGGGATGTATGTGATTTTGTTTCCCACCGATTTTAGGAGTTTTTTTTATACCTGCGGATGGTTTAACGCTGCGATGATAAAGTGTCCGTCATACGCGTTGGTATCCTCGTAAATTATGAGCTATGACTGGAATAAAATGGTGATCTTTGAAATGGAGGCTGCATAGGAAGTGAGCAGCACCGCGATAACACCCAGTGATGTGGCAGTGATTTGTGACTTTTTTATCATGCAGTTTAAAATACTCTTGACAGATATGATTACTCTGCCGCCACGTCCGGTTCTAAACATGATTTCCTGACATCTCATCGCGATGCTGAAACTGTGCCTCAACAGTATAGAAAAGACTATGAATTTTACTTACTAACGTAAAATTATATATCGTCGCCAGTATAATACCGAGTCGTTTGAAAAGATCAGCAGTGAACGTCAGCGTGAGTACGTGCTCAGAAAATTGTCGAGCAACGGGCGGAGTTACTTCTAAAAGAAGTCGAGGATAAAGTGGGTCAGCAGGTGTTTCAGTGTTATGTCGCCCATTAGTTTCTGAAACACGTCACAGAGGCATTAGCCAAACAGCAGGAAATCGGTGTTGCTCAACAAACAAGGCTCCTGGAAAAAAAATGACGGATCTCGAGGAACAACGTGTGCATCAAAGCAAGGACGCGCGGGACACATACCAGAGTCAGCAAATTAGATAACGATATAGAGATATAGGAATATCTCAACAAGACCGGAGACCGATTACAACGTTTTTTGAAAATGCTTAAAATAGAGAAAAAAGCTTCAGGAAAAAGACTTTTTAGCCTAGGATATTCAAAATTTGCCTCAATTTAGAAACAATTTTGCTTTTGCACGACATGGCAGGTACAATGTGGGATTCGCTGTACGTCGATCTCTCATCGATTCCAGTAGAGAAATTTGTACGATGCCTCCTCTGAACAACATGTTTGGAATGTGTCGTAATATCCACACGGTCTTCGGAGGGGTTAAACATACGCTGATATTAGAAAAAGGATGCTCCATCGAAGTACATGTACAGAATGTGTGTAGCTGAAGCTCCCGTTCACTATGACGTGGCTCGCGCTGTGGAAGCCTAAAAATACACCCTCGGCTGCATACATGCTCGAATTAGAAACTACCTTGGGTCGATTTACCTAAAACCTTTACTTTGAACAAAACCGAATTCAAATGCAACAATTCGTACAAGCACAGGTGACCACGTCGTAGAGAGTGGCCACGAATCCAGGTAGCGAGCTTCCCAGACATGTATTTGTGGCCTTTCAGTTAGCGGCAGGACGTGAAAATCAAACTGGAAATAAACACATTTTCGATCATGTAAGTTCATCTCATATTCATGGTCATTTCAATTCCATACAATATCCAGTAAAAGAAGTGGAGTGTAATTTTTTTCCGCAGCCACGAGAAAATATTCACGTGCGTATCTGATGCTCATGGAGGCCATGCGTTTTAAAAATACAAAGATACAGATACTGGTACGCAGGTATCGCTGGATGAAATCGCCACGTTGTATCCCATTTTTCATTTCGATTTGTCTAAACACAGTCAGAACGTCTCAAAGATTCCCCAGCCGAAATACAGATCAGGTGGACTGTTGCTAATCCTGGTGCGGATTATATCTGTTATGCGTTAGTGACATCCGATCGATTTATGACCTTGGATGTGCTTCATGGAAAAACGAACGTCATTATGTATACAACGATCAATTGTGTAAGAAATATTATACATCAAAATGCCTCAGCAGCAAAGTCGCCAGAGTAAAAAGCAAGCTGTGAAAAAGACTGAACGAAAAACCTTTTCTCAGGGGGTTATATAACTAGTGTTATAGTTCCATTTGTTGAAACATTGGCAACTAAATTATTGAGCTCGGTATTGCTACCACTGGCTCTTGCTGAAACTTCTGGAGCGGTCACTGGAGCAACACAAAAAGCATTCATGGCAAACGGTGTTTCCCGAAAAGGAATGCGTTAAAAACGTGCTATCATCACCTCGTCTGCTTGCTATGGTAAAAGGAAACTCAAAAAATAATAGCAGCTGATGTAATACATAGTTAAACAAAGTCGTACGTACCAGTAAAATTAACACTTTCGCTTGAGCAGCAAATAAAATTGATACGGCAGCTCAGCATAAGAGACTGATATTAATTAAACTTAGATCCGCAGCATTAATAGGACCTGATAAGCTTATGCTGACTCAAAGACAGGCCACCTCCGTGATGAAACAAGCCTCTGCCCACAAAGGACTTGTTCACAAATTGTCTGGATCACAAATTTCAAAACAAGGAGGATATATCGCACCAATATTGCTGGAACTCTTCTCCAGGATTACTCGGTATTGGAAGGGGACTTCAGCTTCATGGAACTACAGGTGGGAGACCCTAACAGATCGCATGTGGAAAAGATTCGCCAGCGATAACACCAACATATACTTACATTTTTTTACCAGAGATCGTTGACCAGTAAAATCAAGCATGGCATCGAAGCTTCATCAATAACCCCACAGAGTGAAAATGACCGAAAACAGGAGGTCACAGACACCATATTTTTAGATATAAATTTATAGGAGGTGACCGCGTGAGAATTAGTAGACAAAAAAGCACATTCAAAAAGGATACACGCCCAACTGGACCGAGTCGTTGTAGTGGATACAGTCAAGAAAACAATGCCGGTTACGTACACGCTTAATGATGTCTCAGGAGAACCCATCGAGGGTTGCTTTTAAGAGCCAGAATTACAGGAATCCAACCAAGACGTGTTCAGGATCGAAACACATAATCAAATCTTATACATTTCTGACGACCTGGAAGCGAAGCTCTCGTCATCAGGTTAACTAACCGACAAAACTGATATCGCTGTGATGCTGATGGATTAAATCGCTTACCTTATCCTGGATATGGTACTTCTGCTTATATCTCTGCGCTGGTCACTGGTGACTGTGACATGGTCTTCTCCACTAATCATTCTTATGCTCATATATGTCCACCTCACACAATATCATCTTTGGATATAAATCAAATCATGATCTACAAACACTACAGCCTCATCAAAACGTTTCAATATATCTTCATAGTAATCCTTCACTGTCGCAGTCAACTCTTCTGTGGACAGCAGTGACGACTCTGTGACATACGGTGTATCCGATCACAATTCTCTCCATAGTCGCAGATAAGATAATGACGTCTCTCGAACATCCATCATTTTATAATATACTGTAACCTCTAATAACTTTTCACTCACACTAAGCCAAAACTCTCCTTTATTGTGAATAACTTTCATCCCATGGCCCATAACCATCCATCCGCTTAAATACACCACTAAAAAGTGGTCCAGAACCACCACATTTTTGCTCCGTATGGATACATCCATTGAAAACACCTTTCTATACATTAAAGTGACCACCTCTTGAAAAGTGGTTCAGAACCACCCCATTTGATGCATAGGAGTAACCCCTCCTTAAAAAAGTGGTCCAGAAGAACCACTCTATCATACTACTCATCTGGGGTTGTATAATTGGTACCATGATACCTGGAATGCTGGCTGATTCGGACCGTGGCTGATTCGGACCATAGCTGATTCGGCCCAAATGACGGGCATCGGCCCAAATTACGGGCTGATTCGGACCAGATGACGGACTGAAATGGACCATGTGAACTATTATAAGAAAAACCGTGTAACACACACATTATTTAGTTTAGTAGTTATTACTGTTTTTGCAGACATACTAAGAGAATATAAAAAGTTGATATTCGGCTTTTAAATTTACGTAAGACATTTGTTAGCAAATTTCTAACCGAAATCAGAACAAACTCCATATTAACTATAGCATTTAGATTTTTTCAACCAAAATAAAGAATATATATATATATATATATATATATATATATATATATATATATATATATATATATATATATATATATATGCAATAAACTGA
Organism: Sinohyriopsis cumingii; assembly: GCA_028554795.2. NCBI lineage: Eukaryota > Metazoa > Mollusca > Bivalvia > Unionida > Unionidae > Sinohyriopsis > Sinohyriopsis cumingii. The sequence continues at coordinate 10,819,726 of CM068834.1, read as the reverse complement.
CAATGAACAGTGCAAAATTAGTATCTAACTTGCCTGAGCACTTTCGACTCTTAATGAGTCTTTTCATAGGCAAATACAAAACATAGACAAGACAAACAAATAAAACAGAAAAACGGTTATGTTTGCAAAACTTTACATGGCTGTTTCTACAGGAATTAAACATTTAAATTTATATTGTTTCAACTAGTTTATTTCAACTTGTTGCGGATACTGGAAAATATTTATATTGACCTAGAAAACGATGAGCCATTACGACATCTGTTATTTTATGTAAATTTAAGTAAGCGCAAATTATATCCAGGATATTTCATTGTTATAGCAGTAATTAGAGGCTATTAAGCAAATTTAGAGAATTATATTTTTTTTTTAATTTTTTTTTTGTGGAGGGTGCTTTCTCCTGTTTGATCTTTGCAGACCAGTTAGGGAGCCCCTCCTGCCCTAATTGTAAATGTTTGCTATTATTTTCTTTTATTTTATTATAGTATGGATTTATATATATATGTTTATTTTTTGTTAATTTGTTGTTTTTTTTATATAAATTTGTTCTATTGTGAAATGTTTAATTGTTTTTCTTTTTAATCTAGCCATTCGTCATTTACTAAGAATTTCTTCTGCCAGCCTCTTATTTTCTTCTCTCTTTCTTCTTTTTTCTTTCCTTCTGATTCTATCCCTTTCTCTTTCTCTTTGCTGGTCTCTATTTTCTGTAAATGTCGTTGTTGTTGATGGTGGTGGTGTTGCTAGTGATGGGTTTGGTGCCTGTATCTGTTTTCCGGTATTATGCTCGCCTGCTGAAGTTTCCTCTCGTAACATTACTACTTTCCCTGGTGTTTTGGTTTCCTCTGGTTGTTTTCCTGATTGTAGTTGTTTTGAGGTCGTTATTGATGGTTTAAATCTAGTCTCGTTTGGTTGATCTTGTAGGGGTTTCATTTTTGTTGCTGTAGATTTTGCAGTCTTTCATCTGGATGCTTCTCTGCTGCTTTGTTGTTGTTGTCCATTATTCTCTATTGTAGACTCTTGACTCTTTTTGGACTTTTACAGTGTGGAGTCCTTTTGCTGTTTTTGTTCTAGTTGTTGTCGTTGTTTTTGTTGTTTTTGTTACTGGGGATTTTGTTCATGCTTGTCTTGCCGTTGGTGCTTTGGGAATTGCATTTCTTCTGTTTGCTTCTTTGCGGATGCTTGTTGTTGTTATTGTTTTTGTCGTATCGGTAGTTCCGGTTCACCGTTTCCTGTTATGGTCTCCTGTATTTGAGGGCATTTATATAGTGTATGTCCAGTCTGTTGACATTTGCTGCATTTTCTGTGATAGATACATCCCTTATACCACGATTTGGTTAGAAAACCGTGTAAGAAGAAGGCCCTTTTTATTTCTGTTAGTTTACTTTTCTCTATTTCCAGGATTCTTGTGCCATTGTAAATTGTTGTCAAGGGGATTGTGTCCAGTCGTGATGAGATTACTCTTATTTTCAGTTTCTCCTCAAACTTTTTAACCGTCGCCTCCAATGGTATTTCTAGCGGTATGTCCGACAGGTGTAATTATCCGGTTTGTTTCTTTATCTTGCGTAATATTGGTGTAGGTTCCTTAATTAATGTCTTTTCCCCAGCGATATGAAATTCTCCAAACGGTAGCATGGGCTCTGACCCTTTAGGCCGTACAATATACCCTTGGTATCCTCTTGGGTTAATTGAGTAAATTCTGCTTAAGTACTCTGGGTGTTGTACTTTTATTGCTACCATGGCTGCAGCTACACCCTTTACTTTTTCCCTGGGTATCCCCAACATATCTATCTCTTGAGTTCCTTTTTTGTATGTACATTACAGAAACGATCTTTCATTAGTCTCTATTCTTCTTGTATTAAAAAATTTCTCTAGTTCCCTCACTTCTCTGTTTGCTCTTTGAAGCACCATCTTTTCACGTGCATCCCGTGCTGCTTGCGAAGATTGTCCCAAGTTGTATATATACAGTGAATTTTCTTCATAAATTGTAATTTCTAAGTATTTGTATCCATATGATTCTTATCTCTTTAGTTCAGGATGAATAAAAGTCTTGCATGGTTTTTGTTTCAAAACATAGAAAGACCTAGGCCTTTCAATGCATTCATGGCTTGAGCGGGAATCATTTCCATCGCTAGCGTCATTACTGCTGATATGCTGCTTGCTGCTCTGTTCGCTGTCTAACAAAAAATATGGAACGCTTCACGAATTTGCGTGTCATCCTTGCGCAGGGACCATGCTAATCTTCTCTGTATAGTTCCAGTTTTAGTATATGTACTGTGCATGGCTGTCTTTTCTAGTCTTCTTGGTTTAAACCGCTTGGTTTCAATGTTCTAAGGCGGCGTATCCAGTAAGATTCCTTTTCTTTCCTGGTTTCGGAGCACTAAACTAATAAAATGCAATCATTTTTATAAGTCGTATTTCACAGCTGTTATACCTGCTGATGAGCTGAAAATTGACGTCCCCATTTTATTTTGAAATGAAGCCCTATACTGTCCACAGCTTAAATCAAGCAACTGAACTTGTACAGCCATCAGTAAACTGTGATTGCTACATACAACTGGTAAACAACAAAGAGGCTTAATGACACACTTAATTTATTGACCATATGTTATGTCAAAAAGCGTGGACATTTGATTTCAGTGTGTTTATTTAATTATTAACATCCCTGTCGGCGACTAGCTATTCTTAAAATGACTGCTAATTGCGAATCCTGTGCGAACCAAGTTCATGCCTTTCAACAGGCAATGAGCTGTGGTTCTTGTTCCAAATGGCAACACAGATCATGTAATTCAGGTGAGAATTTAACAGTATATTTTTTTCTTCATTTTGTTATTTCTCTAATTAAATTATATTTGTTCTAAATGCAATACATTATGTGCTATTATTTATTATAATTGTGAAATAATTATTTCTGCTTCATGGCGAGAACGTGCAGTATAATATAAATAAGAATTAACAACAATTTTCATTAATTTTGTGAACGATTATAAGCCGTAAATATTCACGTTAAATAATGTATGCCTTTCAGGAGTAAGCAGAGAGCAATGTCGACGATGGTGGAGAAACAACCGAGAATTTCACTTTCTGTGGAAGGATTGTCGCTGGATGACAGATACGCCAGTTAACACTCTAGCAGCATCACAGCAGACGGACGACAGCTGTAATTCTGTTTCAGAGCAGTCAGCCGTGACGATTCAGACGAACAACAGCGTTCCTGAAGATAACGACTTTTCGGATGATGAAACTAGCATTGTCTCTCAGGAAAACGATGCCAGCGTCCCAGAAGAGAACTCATCAGTCACATATATGTAAGTATATCTTCCTAATATAATAGTAAGTAGTTTTATATTTGTGCATATTTTGAATGATATCTTTTTAATGGAAAATGTAACGTTATCAAAAGGTAAGTTATATAGTAAACTCTGACTATAATATCTTATTTCTTCCAGACATGAGATGACAACAGTTGATGGTGACATTACATTCAACATCACACGTACTCACAGGGAACTTGTGGAAGAAGATAAAGTGTAAGTAACTACATATTAAGTATTTTATGCGTATACGTACAGTACTTAACCCGTTCGTACAATTACTTTGCATACGGAATTATACATAAAACCAGCTTTATTAAAATTATTAATGTTTTTATTCAGTAGACTATTTATCACTATACATTTTTCATGTGGAGTTAATAAAAGGACGTTTTTTTTTATTGAAGGTCACTCGTGGAAGATTCCATTAAGGATACGGCCAGTGAACTAGAAGCACGGGTCACATTTGAGGTTGTTGACCTGGGAAAGAAGAAACAGGAAGCTAATGTCTAGCGATGGGTACAGCTACACATTTAAGAGGGAATTAAAGAGTGGAGTGATGGAGTGGCGATGCGCCGTCCGCGGAAAAGCGAACACTTGTCTTGTTGTTGTGAAACAAAGAGGAGAAAGTTTTACATGCAGCCACCATTCTCGTATGCATCCATCGATGCCTGGATCTCTCGTAGCGGTCAAAATGAAGTCGAATGTATGTTTGTCACATTTAATATACATAATAATATCACAATTATAATTTAGCGTGTTATTTAAAATTAATTATAAATATATGGTAATTTACACGATAACTTGATGCATCCTTTTATATATACGAAAATACTAATTTCTGTAGCTTAATTATTTATTTTAGCTGAAGACTTTAGCATTTGGTGACATGTTCGTGTCGGCGCCAGCAATGGTAGATGACATTATGAGTATGCTGACCCCTGGCAACTAGAACACTCGCGACCAGTATACTCCACAATGGTCAGGATATGTAACAGAGCACGACAGACAACGCGACCAAGTGATCCTCATGACCTATCACCACCCTGGATTACCACCCCCCCCCCACCCCCCGAGAGACACGGTAAAGGCTCTAGGTGTTTACTTTGGTAAAAAAGAAGTTGTAGAAAACTATAAACATATTATCAACAAAATAAGAGAAAATGTGAAAATCTGGGCCATGGCGCCATTATGTATCATGGAGCGGGCCCAAGTGGCTAAGACTTATTTATACTCAAATATTAACTAAATAATTAAATCCATAGATATGGATAATAAAATTTTAAACAAAATAGACAATGAAATAATAGATTATATGGAATCATAAAATGCATTATGTTAAAAAAGAGACATTATGTAGGGCCAAAAGTAGAGGGGGCTTGGGGTTGCCAAGCCCCCTACTGCTAAAATTAACTAACATAATCAATAGATTAAAAAAATTTACAATCAGACCCGGCTACAGCGTGGGAAGCACTGTACATCTACTGGCTCGGCTTCACCTTGAGAAACCGACCAGAGATATACAAAAATAACAAATTAATAAAAAACATTCGAAGTACCACTCACATTTAAACATATAAGAGAACTAATTTTAAAATATAGGGACAAAACAGATTTATGGAAAATAGAAATAAGTAAAAGTCACGCTTGGATTAGGGAGAAGGTAACCAAAAATATAAAATGTAGAGTAGAGCAGGACAACTTGGGGGTAAATTGGACAAAAACTTGGAAAAATTGGGAAAAAATAAGATCTGTCAAAACACAAAGTATAATTTTTAAATACCTGCACAACGCCTGGCTACCAGGAGAAGAAGCAATCAAACGTCTTATGATCAGGATAATGCCGAAATGCCCTTTATGTTAAACAGCGAACTTTACCAAACTACATACGATTGCCCAATGTGATAAAACTAAACATAACAGGATATGGTTAATAATGAAAATTTGCAACAAAAAAAATAAAAATAACAAAAATAACATTTTATTCATAGATGTAGACTACTAAAACAAAATCGTTCTAAAAATTATAGACTATATAGTAACTACGATGATATCCTGTGGACAGGTGATACATATTTTTAAATAAGACACGTGGTACAAATAAGACTATTAACCACAATACGAACTGTCTACGTCTTACGACGAACAGATACTTATATCAGGCTGATATAACGCAATTTATGTTGGAAGTGGGGGAGAGAGGGGGAGGGAGGAATCGGTATTACAGACCGAAGGGTCGAGTAGCGCAATTGCGAGCCGATGCCAATGCCATACCCCCGCCTCTCAACCCACAACAGCCATATTTCAAAGAAAATTTTAAATTATAATTCAAATATTTCAAAAAACCCATATAACCTTTTTAAAAAAAAGAAAAGAAAGAGAAAAGGAAAGAAAGAATTCTTTAATTAATTTTATAATTTTTAAATTTTTTTATTTTTTATTTTGAATTTTTATTATTTTTATGAAAGACAATTCTAAAGACATATATAGTAAGGGATACAGGGAAACTATATGGGGAAGTGAAAGGCGATGAAATCATGGGGCTAAGTCACATGGCGCTACGCGAAGTGGACAGGCTCATGAAAGAGTCTTTGAAAACACATGGAGTAGAACATAAATAGACAAAACAGAGACACAAATACATACTGGATAACACTTAGTTTTAAAACCCTACTAACTTCTTCTATATCTTAAAAGCCATACAGCTCCCGCACTGTATGGCTGACCACTACACAATAATGTGGTCTCATAAACAATTTTGGATCTTTCAATAAAGAATAATCAGATAAACTAAATAAAGGAGGCCTAACTCGACCCAGGAGAAACACACAGAGAATAAAGAAGTGTGGACCTTGGATCGAGCGTAACCTACCTATCTGCATCCTTAAAAACTATTAGGAGAACGACACATATTATTACTCGAATAATACAATAGGAATTTTTCTTTTATAACAAAATCTAAATAGTACACCGTTCCATCGTCAAAATCCGAAAACCATAAAACAAATTTTAAAAAAATATAGCATATCATAACAGATCTTAAATCCAAATTAGGAAGAAATACAACTGGGAAAGATATATGATCTATACTTGCTGTCTCAAACATACAGAAAATATAGCCTGCACACAATATAGCACCACTACATATAGCAAACACTGAGACCTAGGCGACCTCTAGCAAAGGTCACAAAAATTTCAAGGAAAGGAACTTCGAGCAAGGTGAGGGAAACCAGGTTCGGACGAACAACCCTTTAGATAACACTAAGGAAACATAAATACCCCATCAAAAATTCTAAAAACTAAATTTTTGATATAAAATTTTGTTTTTAAATAAAACATACAACACATCTGAGGGGGAAACACCCAAACATAAAATACATTTTATTTTTGGGAAATGGGGGGGGGGGACATCTGTATGGTGCCTAAAAAAAGTAATCTTTTGAGGTAATAAGCGTTTCAATTATTATTATTTTATAATATGAACAAACACACATATAAATAAATATATGATCACTCAAAATGTACATTTAACATTTTATTTTTAGCTGGATGAAGACTTCATTGCGTCAAAGATTCCCGAAATATTCTTTAGGGTCGATGTTAGAGTGAACAACAGACGATTAAATCAAAAATTGTGCAGTACCTCACTTTCTCCTTTAAGATATAAGTTGTATGTAGTACTATTAGTATATAGCAAAATAGACAGTATAAATAAATTCTACATAAATCTAGCAAAGGCATAAACTTACTTAGACATGTATGTGTGGACACAAATAATGTAAACTCAGATCAATATGTATGAATAAATGTTGCTGCATGAACACTGTTTTAGCAATTTTTGTCCCCAACAATCTGCATACAATTTAATGATCGATTCCTTAAATGCAATTTAATGATCGATTCATTAAATGAATATTTGAACTGCTCAACGTACCTGGGAAATAATGAGAAATATCGTGTCTTAAACAAATGTAAGTGTCACATTAAAATCTCAGACGAAACTTGTTATTTCACATGGTCCGAATCAGCCCGTAATTTGAACCGAATAAGCCTGGTCCGAATCAGCCATGGTTCGAATCAGCCTGTTACCTATATCTGTACCCAAAGCTATGAATATTGAAGAGATTAAGATAGCTACTTTTGTCGATCAGGACCTTCAGCATGTTATCAAATCGATAGAGTCTGCGAATTGGAAACTTTCAAACAAAACAAAACAATGGAAACATTTTCAAAGCCTTAGACATGAGCTAACGATCATTTCAGTTACTAATGGTTTTGTCCTACTGTGTGACAGGAAACTAGTAATACCAAAAGGGATACAAAAATGAGTGATAGAGCTCACACATGAATGCCACCAGGGCATAGTCAGGACAAAAAAACATTTTCGTGAGAAAGTATGGTTTCCTGGTATTCACAAACAAGTAGAGGATTTCAGTCAAAGTTGTAGAATACATGGGATTTAAGCATAGGAAAATCACACCCTTATGGCCTCAAGCCAATGGTGAAGCACAAAAGATGATGAGGACAACTTGAAAAGCAATTAAAGCAGTTAATGCAGAACATAAAGGTTGGAAACAAGAACTGTATAACCATTTACGCAATTATAGAGCCACAACTTGTGCAACAACCAACACATCTTCCACAAAGATGCAGTTTGGACCAAAAGTGAGAACTAAACTCCCAGTATACAAATACACTGACACAAAGGAAAGGATGAAGAGTTATGTAGATCAAACTCGTAAAGCGAAGTCAGATCTCAAATTTGGAGACAGTGTAATAGCAAAGCAAGAAAAGCGAGAAAGTTGTCAACTCCATTCAACCCCAAACCTTATGAAATCATCAACAAAACATGATCAATGGCAACAGCGAGAAGAGATATCCAACATATCACTGGAAATTTGTCATTCTTCAAGACAGTCAAGAATTATCCCCATGTTCTACGACCGGATAACCAGACATTTATTACAATAAATCTTAAGAATGGTGGAGATGCATCTGACACATACTGAACATCAGACTTAAAGTTAAGATCATTACGAGTCAGAAAACCACCACACTACCTGAATTATTATGTGTTTGCAAAACAATGCAAAACGTTTAGAAGCTATAACACATGCACTGTTTAGCTATAATGTTTTACTTATAAAAAGTGTAGTATGTTGTAGCAGAAAAATGTTCTTTAGAGCTAGAGAGTTAATAACAATAACATGTGTATCTCATCAAATGGTAAGTAAGCTGAGCAACTCTACAATCAGTAAAAACCCAGAACATTATTAGGACGTGACTGTGAGACTAAATCTTCTGTACCCATTTCTATGCTGACCATTTTGTAACGTAGCAGAAAATTAAGACGCAAAGTGATTATATTCATGAACTTCTACTCTCTGAATTTCTATGGATAGTTCAAAACACAGTAAACTGATTTTCAGTTTAAACACATACAGTTTAAATCTGAAAGAAAAGGAGTGATGTATACTGTTCTAGAAGCAGTGCTCTATGGTAATATAGACTTTGCCACTGCTGAATCGGCAGCTTAGAGATAGACTGATATATAAGGTGTTAGATGTAGGTCTGACAAATAGTCAGTTATAGTATTATGCTGTGGAATTAGGTCTCACTGGACAGTTTTTGGGGCATATTTTCATCAGACGATGACCTACTGCAGAAAAATGATAATAATATTCCATTAAAGATACAAATAAAAACTTACTAATGATTTTTGTTTAAAGGATGCTTGTAAGATTCTGACTGAGGTATTAAGGTTAATTCCTTATGCAACTGGTGGCTTTTATACTGAACCAACACTGCCACCAACCCTTCTTTTTACATTCATTTTTGACAGGAAAGAGCTACTTTAAATATTGTCCTGTGACAAGGCAGCTAAAAGAATCAGTATGTGCCTTATGCATGAATAATGTTCACTAGTACTATAACAAATTCGCATACTTTTCATTACCCCTCAACCATCTAGATTTTTAGATATTTGCCTCTGTAGCAGACACATGTAAATACGTAAGCCAAGACTGCCGCTCATTTGCAGCCCAAGGTACGCATTTGAACTCCAGTGCTTGTCTAACTTTGACAGGCAGTCACCAACAGGCCAACCCATTTCCAAGCCTAACTCAAAGTAAATGTAAACCAAATTACAGATTTAGCTTATGTGTGAATTTATAAATGCTAGGCTTGTGATAATTAGGTTCATGCCTTCTACCTTAAAAATTGGGGAAGGGGTCAAAATAAGAAACTATCCAGTGATATCATTTAAGAATTAAAATAGCAGTCTGATTAATTGAAAATCTTATTTTCAAAAAGTTGGGAAATTCTAAATAAAACGCAGCCTTAACATGTGTACAATTCAAAATTGTTTGCTTCCTATGATTTATTACATTTATCAATGAACATAGGCCATCAAACAGAACAACAACTATGAGACAGCTTCATACTTCATATTTTACATTCCCCACTGAAAAATAACATTACTTATAATATGTCAGTTTCATCATTTTTCACAGCTAATACACCCTGTTTTGTTAGTGCCTGGTGATATCAGAGATATCTGACAGCCCAAATAATACAACTCTTCATGAAATCTGAAATTGTAGTGAATAAAAAAAATAAAAGAAGCCAAGCTAAATCTCTTGTAAAATAACTGCAGAATGTACATGCTAAGTACTTGAAAGAGTAATAATGATGCTCAGAATATATAAACTGACCAGTACTCTCTCACTGATTTCATAAAGAAAATCAAATCTATACTACAACAGAGAAATCTGAGATAGAGTATAAGGGAGGCAAATCCTCAGGTAACCTCAAATTTACTGACCAATGTTTGTAAAAAGAAACAATTCATTTGGGAAACTTAAACACTGCAATTCTATACCCAGACTCAAAGTAAATGTAAACGACATTACAGATTTAGCTTATGTGTGAATTTATAAATGTTAGGATTTTGATAAGTAGGCTCATGCCTTCTACCTTAAAAATTGAGGGGCGGTCCAAATACAAAACTATCCAGTGAGACCTAAACATGTAGAAACAGATCTTTTCCTCTTTCATTTACAAAACCTAAACATTACAGTTCCGATCTGTCAGTCAAACTGGGCACATTGTCCGTTCAAAAATAGGCATCGATTTCACTGCGTAGTTAAGCTTGGTTCCTTTCTTATTACAATGCAGAGGAATTTGACAGATTACGCAGTAAATCGCTGAAAATTTATCCGAAAATGTATCGCTGTTGTATTTCGGGCACGTACGATGCAGATAGTCGTTATTATTAACGAATTCAAGAGGGTATTTTAAAAATGTTATCTAACTAAACGTCAGCATTGGAAAATGTCAGCATTGGAAGCGATACATTATTTACAATCATATTTTCGTATATAAATACACACAACTGTGTTTAAAAAATGATATTATTTGTTTTGCTCGTGAAAATGTTCGAATTGTATACCGTATTCGAATAATAATTTACATGCAATATAGAAAATCTGTGTGTACGTGTTGTTAATTTTTGTCATTTTGTTACCTTGATTATAAAAATCAAATTGAAATACTGATGCTGATTTTAATAATTTATTTTTACAAATTGAGCATTATAACGGATGTCAACTTGACAAAACACCACCCTATCTTTAAAACATTGGAGTTTTATATCAATTATTTCAAAATCTTAAATTTTTATTATTTTGAATACAATTTTTATAATGGAAGGTTTTCAGCAAATATTTTAACTTTATGAAGAAGTGATACTCTAAAAAAATATTTCTTATGTCTTTATTAGGCTTTAGATTATAAATAACAGCAAGCTATGTCCTGCCATTTATTTGAATGATTGTGGTGCTGACAAGAATGAATCCAAATAATTTGAAAAAAATCCAAACGCCACAACAGACACTTTCCAGTGTAAAAGAACAACTAAAATTATTTCTCTAAACGGCGATTTAAAACTTGAATTTTACGCCCTGGATAAGGGTCACGTGGTCATGTTTACATATCAAAAAGTCATGTAGCCCCTGTATGTCCTTGATAAGAACCAATCATTGTACTCCGAGAATAAAAGTTTACTTCACTAAAACTATTTACAAGTCAAGGGTCATGTATTCATTACAGCCTCGATCTCACTCTAATAAGTCCCGCAATAAAACAAAATAATAAAAAAGTAGCTTGTTGACGTGGCTGTTACTAATTTTGAATTAAGGTCGAGAACCAGGTCAGCCTTATGTGTTTGTGAAAATGAACAGTCAAGGTCAAACTATTTTCTGGAAAAAGTATGAGTTCCTATAAACAGAAGTACATGTTTTGACATATAATGGAAAAAAAAAAGATTTTCAAACTTACAAACAAATAAATTACTATAAAATAATTAAATTAAATATGCAAAACTGTGGGAGGAGCTTACCGTTCGATATTGGAACTATCCATTGGGTGTTAGGACACAATAATCATCATATTTTGTGTTATATCAAACAACACCGACTTGAGAATAAGAGCGGCGTAACTTAAAAGTTGCTTTTGAAGGACCGAATTTCGCAGCCACTTTCCTCCTCAGTACTGATTTTGATGCGATCACAACCTTTGAAAACGACCCCACCGGGTCAGAATTCAACGAGGGTCAAAATTTATTACTACACCTGGGTCGTTTTTTAACAGGACAATTAAAAAAGGGTAAGATTAACGAGAACTTTTTATCGCAGACGTTGAAATATTACCCGACCGGGTCAAAATTCAACGAGGGTCACCATTTAATACTACACTGGTTTTGTCCAAATATGCTCCATATACATATATATGTAAATGTACATTTGATACCCGTAATATATAGTGTAAAATATAAGTTATTTAAGTATTATATATTAAACGATACGTTGAAGTAGTTGTTTAAGATTGTCCTTGTGTGGGATTGGAGTTTACTTGTTAGTTCTATCTAATAACTGCTCCCCTTAGTAACTTCACCATTAGGGGGCAGGTACCAATTTTTATGTACTCATTTAATGACGCAATCAGCGAACTAGTATAATTTTTTAAATTAAAAATCAAATACACAAACGAGGTCAAAAAGGTCCATATTTTTGGATACCTATATTAAAACAAAGCATAAGAATATTATCTACTTGACCAAAGCAGTCAATGGCAGTTCATATCCGAGGAAGTTTTTGCACAACAACCCCAAAATTTCTATCTGCAATTTTCATTTCCGAAGGTCATTTTTGATATCGTATGATGCTCACCCTTTTCCTAGATGAAAATGCTGCAAAATAGTGTGTACTAAACAGGCTGATGCGTTTGAAAATAGTTGTCATCCAAGCCATTTTTGAAATATTCTACTTGCCCCAAACCCATGTGTTTACTGTTATGGGAGGCTAGCTCTTCTTCCGAGCCAACTATTGGTATTTTACTATCAACATACTGCAGATTAACTACGGAAGGTGTACATGCCTGATACCAGTTTCAAGAACAGCACAAGCCCGAAACACCTAGTTCACCAATATATCCATATCTTTAAATAGTAAACAATAATAGCTGAAAAAGTCACACTATAGCCATAAGTTAAGTAACTTGTCAGGGACCAATTTACGAAACTGTACCCTGCCACCTAAAGAATTTGGCTGAAAATGGTTTAAAAGTTGTGTACATATCACATATTTAGACATTATCTATTAAAATGGTATAAAGGGAAACTTTTTGTGCGCAAAACTAAAAATGGTTTTACGCTTTTAGAAACGTGACAGATTGCCGCAAAAAGCACTGCATTTTTTACATTGTGAGTTATGACTGACTGCATTTCTTGAAAGATTTCAAATTGTTTGCAACCTACAATGCTTTTGGTCTTTGTTTACCACCATAGCACCAGGATAGAATCAAAATTCCTTTACAATATTTCATTAATGTCAAGACGAGATTTGGAAGTTATACTTTTTACGAGGGAATGACAAAAATTATGTTAGCTGTCAGTGACAGAAGTGAAAAGATTATATAAACTCTTCTAGCACACTTAAAGAAATCACACATTTAAGTAATAATGTGCTTTAGAAATACTTTTAGACTTATATAAAACAAGCTAATAGCAGCAATCATGTTGTGTTGGTGCGTGTTGGGGGGTGGGGGTAATCAAAACAACAGTATGAGGTGTGGGGCCCTGTTAAACTTACAAAGCGACATATCAAATAAATTCATTGATACATATCCACTGAAATTGTCCACACATATGAAATTACTCATTATAATTTAACAGATAAATTTATTCTAAGACACCAGTTCACTTACAACTGACTTTAATGATTTCTGGAGTTTACAAAATCGTAGTAAATAATACGATAAGGTAAAGAACAAATATTTACAGTGGAAAAATCAATTCAAGGTAAAAAGCATTTCACCTGCTTGGCTTTAATAAGCACATACCTTAAAACAACAGGGGCCAATTTACGAAACTGTACCTTGTCACCTTATAAAGGGACTGCTCCCGGAGTCGCCGCGATCCATCATGGAAGCTTATTGATGTGTACTCAGAACGTGTGTGAACAAATACTGTTTGTGTTACAACTTCAGATGCTCTCGTTTTCATGACATGGTGTCAGATGTGACTCCAAAAGATACTTAAACTTTTGCAGTGAGTGATAACGGCCAAATTTCACGCACCGGAGAGCATTAACTTTGGGAAGCTACTAAAGTGGCCGAATTGGAAACAGTGTTTCGCGAGCTTAAGGATCGCCACCAAACTAAACGATGAAGATGAGGTAGTTCAAGTAAGTTCACTAATGTATGCAGTTTGGAAAGGAGCAGAACACACACTTAAATCGTTTAAGTTTGCTAACGACAAAGTTGTCGACTAGTTCGCCCCAGTTTTGCAGAACTTTGATGAATACTTTGTCCAAAAGAGCAATGTAATCCACGAAAGAGCGTGTTTTCACCAACTTATTCAAAAACCAGGAGAGTCTGTGGAGGAATTTGTAAGAAAGCTGTATGAAATTACCGAGCATTTTGACTTTGGCGCACAAAAGGACGAATCAATAAGGGATTGACCTGTAATTGAAATTCTGGATAAAGAGGTTTCGGAAAAGCTACAAATGGAGGCCAAGCTTACCTTAGTGAAGGCCATACAAATAGCGCGACACTCATAACTGGTACAAAGTCAGATACGCGACCAAAATCAGACTGACAAAGATTTGGATGAAATTTTTAAACAGAACAAGGCAGCAAGCACTAAACCAGGATCGACCAACCGAAATGGACAGCGTCAGTGGTGAAAACTGAATCAGATTGGTCAAACAACAGCACAACAATTATGTCACAAAAGCAACAAGAGAGATGGTAGAGGTGAGAGACGTCCTGCTAAGGGAAAACGGTGCAGAAGTTGTAACGTGATTGACCACTTTGTCATTGCCTGTCGCTCAAAAAGAGTAAATGAGGTCACATTCAATGAAATACCAGCTACAGATTATGCAGAATACCAAGAAGCATTCTTTCTTGTCTCAGTAACTATTTGCGATGATGATAATGAGGTATGGCGTGTGATTTTGAACATTAGTGGAGCCTCAGTTCACTTCAAAATAGACACTGAAGCAACTCTCTTCCAACAAAACCAAAGATGAGACAATCGGAATCTAAGTTATGCAGCCCTCGAGGGATTTTGGATTCAACTGGCGAGTTTATGGCACATACTACCTATAAGAAAGTATCGTACCAGTTTCGGGTATTTGTTATCAAGAGACTACGTGCCAATAATCTCCTTGGACGTGCAGTTGCACATGCAATGGGTCTTGTGAAAAGAATTGAAGAGATCGACAAAACAGCCTTTGGCCACTTTGGCCTCTTGAAGTGTGAGCCAGCAAAGATCATGCTTCAGGATGATGCCAGGCCATAAAGTGTAGCTGCAACCAGGCGTGTACCATTTCCCTTGTTGTCAAAGGTGAAAGAAGAACTGCTCCATTCGCAGCAGGAACGCAGGAAGTAACTGAGCCCACATAATGGTGTGCGCCTATGATATCAGTCCCCAAGAAATATGGCAAAGTCAAAATTTGTGTTGAAGAAGCTCGATGAGGTTGTCAAACGGGAAAGGTATATGCTCCATGCTCTAGATGATATATTACCGAAAGTGAATGAGCTGCTGACTGGCTATGAAGGGAAGAGGCCATTATGGATGATATACTCATTTATTACAGAACCTTAGAAGAGCATGACAGACTCCTAAATTTGGTACTGGAAAAGCTCAATAGGAGTGGTCTCAAACTCAACAAAGAAAAATGTGAATTTAGGAATAACAAACTGGAATACTTCGGTCACGTGATCAGCTCGGATGGCATATTCCCCAGTCCAGCAAAGGTTCCCGCAGAGAAAGAGCTAACTGCACCATTAAATATCATTGAGCTTCGTCGCACCATGGGCATGATCAACTAACTACCTTGGTATATTTCACACAGACTTGTCTACAATAATGCGACCAATTATGGACCTGCTGAAATCTGAGGTACCTGGTATTGGGGACCATACCAGGACGACGCCTTCCAAAAAGCCAAGGAGATGCTGACATCCACACCAGTCCTAGCATTGTTTGACCCTGGCAAGTTAACAGTTATCAACGCTGATGCCAGCAGTTGTGGAATTGGTGGGGCAATATTCGAACAACATGGTGAGAAACTCAAGCTAGTTGCCTTTTGTTCCAGAACACTCACCCCTGCAGAGGTTAAATATTCAAATATAGAGAAGGAGTGCCTTGCACGTGTGTTGGGCATGTGAGAAGGTTTCACCAAATCTTGTTGGACTGGACTGGTTTAGACTGCATACTGACCACAAACCTTTTGTGCCACTGATTAGCACACATGTTTTAGATAGCGCTCTTTGAGGTGTAGAGACGCATCAATGCAAAGGCAGAGTATGTAGCTGGGAAGCTTTTGGTTGTTCCAGACACCCTTTCTCGGAGCCCTGTCCTAAGCCAGGATGCCATATACAAAGAGGAAATGGAAGTTTTTATAGAGTCAATGGTGGCATGCAGGCCAATTTCCCGACATGAAATTAGAACAAATAAAAGAAGGTTACAGGAATGACCACAATCTGCAGACTGCAATGAATTTCACCAGAAATGGATGGCCAGATAAGAAAAATAGCTTTACCCTAGATGCACATCCATACTTTGCTGTACGCAGTGAACTCTCAATTCAGAACGACCTATTTCTCTTCCAACAGTCTTAAGGCCCGGATTACTGACAACGTTCACGAGGTTCATCAGGCATTAGCCAAATGCCGTGAGAGAGCCCAAAGTAGTGTATGGTAGCCTGGAATCGCGAGTCAGATCCAAGACAAAATAGAGACATGTGAATTGTGTCAGATTAGGAAGCCAGCACAAAGGAGGGAACCATTGAATACAAACTCTCTACCAGACAGACCATGGCAGAAACTTGCGATTGATATTTGTGAAGTCAAACAAATAAGATACCTGGTAGCTATTGACTACTTTTCACGCTATTTGGAAATTATCCATCCAACAAAAACTAGCTACGATGTCGTAGCCTCAACTTGATTTTGTTGTGGTTGAGGCTACGAACTGATCCCATATCAGTTAATGGAGCAAAAAATATCATCACTAAAGTCAGAAAAACAAACAGTATAGAAATCAACTACATAAGTATAATCATGCTGTGAAAGAAGTTTGGCTTATTTTGAATTTATTAAGCCCTTATACGATAAAATAAATTGGCATGGTTACTCTAACCTTATACTGTACGCCATGACAGATAACGCGAGACTCTCGCCGTGACCCCTTTTCTAC
Organism: Sinohyriopsis cumingii; assembly: GCA_028554795.2. Classification (NCBI taxonomy): domain Eukaryota; kingdom Metazoa; phylum Mollusca; class Bivalvia; order Unionida; family Unionidae; genus Sinohyriopsis; species Sinohyriopsis cumingii. The sequence continues at coordinate 10,802,656 of CM068834.1, read as the reverse complement.
GTAAGGCTTGCCAGACCATATTTTGGATATTCTACGCTATATTATTATCAATCAAGTGCGAATAATCGCTTCTTGGTGAATTTCAAAGTTGCCGATAAACCGTATGTACTTTTAATGCGCAGAATTTCTGACCCAAACGGCGCCAAATTTTTACTACGACTTGTTTACATTTCCAAATAAGGCGTCAATGTCCTTATATGGCACACAAACAAACGAGGCTGAGAACGGAAGTAATCATTATTTGAAATAATATGGAGGACCATCTAAACGAAAATATTGGGTAAAAAAGGTAAACGAGATTTTTCAACTATTTCTACAATGATTTTCGATATTCCCGGTATTAAATAAGAGGACTACTCAATTTATTGGATTATATGCAAGGAATATTTTTAAAGTGTTATTATTAGGCTAAGAGAGCGCCGGGTGTGAATCACACCCGGCTTGCTCCATTAACACGTATATGCTCATGTTAGTACCCTGTCCACGAGGTACGAGTAAGGGTACTAATATTAGTACTAACAAAGACAACCTCCCAGCAGGTAATTGGAAAGCTAAAGAGCACATTTGCACGACCGGGAATCCCAGAAATCATAGTATCAGACAATGGGACCCAGTTCCCTTCCTCACATTTCAAGGTGTTTGCTGAGAAATACAACTTCAAACAAGTATTTACCAGTCTTCACTACCCACAAGCTAATGGTGAAGCAGAAAGTGGTGCCAAAATAGTAAAGTCCATACTTAAACAGGATGATGTATTCCTTGCCTTGATGGCTTATCGAGCCACACCGACAACTGCGACATGTGCCAGCCCAGCCCAATTGATGATGGGACGCCAGATGAGGACCACGCTGCCCATTATTGAAAAGAAGCTAAACCCGAAGGGGCCAAACCTCAAAATTATTAGGCAGATAGACCGTAAGACAAAACAAAGATATGAATTCTTTTACAGCCGGCGCCACAATACATATAATTTATCAGATATTACTGAGGGAGACAGCGTCAGAATTAAATGACACGGAAATGATAACAAGTAGCCAACACCAGGTATAGTTATTCAAGCCGAGTAAGACTGAAAAACTACTTGGTAAAATCTCCCCAAGGCATAAACAGGCGCAATCGAATCCATGCACATCGGATGAAAAGCCCTGAGAGTCTACTTCCAGTCAATACAAAGTAGTCTACAGATTTGCAACAAAGTCCCTACAGTGTCCTGTCAGGATTCATTTGGAGTCCAACACAAAGTCTCTCAATAACATGGAACCCGTGCCACCATCTGATCATTCTACCACCCAGCGTTACCCAGCGTAGCAGACCCCCAGCAAGCCAGCTGTACCCAATGGGCCCAACAGCCCAAACACTCCAGTCGTCCGAAAACCAGCCAGATCAGTATTTTGTATAAGAAAGTGACTTTCATAAATGTGCCAACGCGTAGCTTAGTATTTGATTTCTGAATTATTATAATAGAATTGGAATTTTAGGTTTCTATAGTATTAAAATCAGGACTATCCTGTACATGCTTACATTAAACTATTATATAAGTCAATTCCGTCAAATTCTTTCAGTGGATATTTCAGATACAAAGACAGTAAATTCACTGATTACTTGTTTAATGTTTCATATTGGCGGAATTGATTCTTTTTTTTGTCCCTATCTAGTCATAAGCAAAATGGTATGTTCGGATAATCTCAAAAGAGGGGAGATGATTGGTATGGTAGTTTCCTTACTAGTTCTAACTAATAACTGCTCCCCTTAGTAGCTGCAACATTAGATAGAGGCTGCTCCATGATGCAAGGGAACCGCGATCCATCATGGAACTTACTGATGTGTACTCAGAACGTGTGTGAATAAATACTGTTTGTGAAACAACTTGAGACTCCCTCGTTTTCATGACAGTCGTTGTACATCATAACATATATTGTTCGCTGTGCGTTTTTTTTCTCCGTAGAGATTCAGTATTTAGAATTTCTTCTTTGTTCGTCGCTGATACTCAAAATGACAAGTGCCTTATTTATATAGCGTTTTATTGGTACTAAAGCTGTCTTTGTGTGTATGGGTCTGCACAAATATACCCCATATGTAACCAGGTTTTCATTATACAAAACCTATGTTCTTTGGTTATCATGTATTTAACAAAAATAGTGTGCAACTGTTATCTTTGCCAATTTATTGATGAAATATTTTCAAAGCATCACTTTCACCTTTGTGCAAAATTGAATTAATATATATAATTTTATTCAGAAATACTACAATTGATGACAATGAAAAAGACGGTGAAACAGGTCAAGTGCAACTACGCTCTCTCTCTCTCTCAATTTATTTCTGTATTGAAGGTCCCTTTAAAATTGTTATAAACACTTTATTTTGACCAGGATCGTGATTTAACATGTACATGTATAACAAATCACCATCCACATTTCAGCCACAATTAAAAACACCGTATTTGTCTTCACTTTTGAACTTATTGTGACTAAACCTCTGATTTGATTCTTAACAAGCTTCACGGCTTCTGAAAATAATTTACTAGTACACCAGTTAACAAAAGATAACATACATACTAATGATACGAAGGATATATGATGTGTTAATAATGAAATAAAATATCGACACGAGATACCAATATAAGCAGCAGGGAAGTTGTACAGACCAGACGTTCCAGACCAAATAAAGCTTCCTACGAGAACTTTCTCCGTAGAAGCCTCAGATTTCAAAAATAAGCCTTCCTACGAAAATTAATTTGCGTAAATTCACTCCCGACTGCAATTTTTTGTGTGCAAATTCAATGATTCTAGACAAGTAAAAAAAGGGGGGGGGGAATTTATTCTGGTGTCGACGAAGTTTGCAAAGTTTGGCTGCGAGTCTCATGAATAAATTTGATCAAGACCGATTCGATATCTACTACGCGGATCATGAAGATTAATCGTGATAAAACCATGCGGTGTTGCCTGGGCGCGGCTGAAGAAAATTTTGAATTTATTTATGTCCATATCGCCGTTACACCAAGTCTGATGAATATTTCTCAGCGTGTGAGTATCAACGCCATTGAAAACCGACAAAATGTTACAATTGTCCCTAATTACCTTTGGAATTTGCGTATATCGCTGCGTCACGTAAATCACATCGGTGTTCTTGTGTCGGCCACGCGAAAATATCCTAGCCGGATTAGTTTGCTTATCCAGCATAACATCATCGAAAACAACAAGATTATTAACATCGCCATCTAAATTTTCCACGGATGGAGTTTCATTGATGTCTGTGATGAATTCGATTGTGCCTTCGTCGGTATTGTCGCTAAATTCCTTTAGCACTTGATAACATCGCTGATCATCAACGGATGGCGCAACCAAATACAACTTATCCCATTTTAGCCATCGCATTATCAAATTTAGCAACAACTGCGTCTTTCCAGAACCAGACGGGCCAATAATTATCATCCTTATCGAATTCGGTAACACCGCGTTGTGTTTCACCTGCTCGCGTCGCTTCGTGGCCGAAAAATCAATTACATTCATGTTACTAGAATATATGGATCTATATTGTGTTAAATGTCGCACGCGCACAGCTACGATAAATCCAATCGAAATCGTCACACGCAATAACAGGAACGCAATTGCAGGAGAATGCGAAGTTTGCAAGACACGCAAATTCAGATTTGTAAAAAAAAAAATAGAAGAACCGGAGGAGACATTACCGCCTCCATGAAAAATCTACCCGGGTTGCCCTGGGCGAAATATCCCGGAGAGAAGCATCTACCAGGATACAATTACTGCGGACCCGGCACAAGGCTCGATATAAGACTCAACGATAATAATCAACCAAATCCCGGCGAAGATCCAGTAAACGCCATCGATAACGCGTGTTACTATCACGATCTTGCGTATCGTAGCGGGGATTTACAACAAAGACATCTCGCTGATATTAGGCTAATTCATGCAATAGACGCGATTCCTGACAAAAGTTTCAAAGAAAAATTGGCAACCTGGTTGATAAAAGGCGCGATGAAAGGTAAATTAGTACTCGGCGCTGGTAAATAATAATGGAGCAGATATATTATTCTCCGCGAGGATTCTGGCGAGGAAAATCAGCAATTGCCAAACTCGCCAAGGCAGCAAAAGTAAAACAATCCGTTGCTGAATCGTGGCTATCGAAACAGGCAGTCTGGCAAATATATCTTCCCCCGCCTAAGAAAATGTCATATGCGAGTTTCTCTGTCAGCGTCCCTAATGAAGTCCATCAGGCTGATTTAATGTTTCTTCCTTACGATACCGTCGACGGAGTCACATACAAGTATGTGTTGACGGTTGTTGATATCGCTAGCAGATACAAGGAAGCCGAGCCGTTATCGAATAAAACAGCAACGGAGATCGCTAAGGCGTTTAGCGAAATTTATTCACGATCTCCATTAACATGGCCGAAGCTTCTCCAGGTTGATCCAGGTCGAGAATTTCTTGGCGCGGTTACTTCATTGATGAAAAAGAATAATGTTAAAATCCGTCGCGGTATTGTAGGTGTTCATCACAATCAAGCTATCGTTGAGAGATTCAATAAAACGCTTGCAGAACGATTATTCGGATACCAGTACGCGCGTGAATTTATTCAAGATAATCGATCTCATGATTGGGTAACAAGATTACCTCACGTGATTAACGCACTAAATAACGAGACAACGAGAACAATAGCAATGAAACCCGCAATTGCGATTACAAGATCGAAAATACCCCTAAAGCGAGATTCCGCAATTCCGCCTGTGCTAGGTAGCGTCACGGTCAGGTATTTATATAAAGAAGGCGAGGCCGAAGGAGGAAGAAAAAGAGCAACTGATCCAACCTGGAGCGTAACAACACACAAAATATCCACCGTAACAAGATCGTCAGGGAGACCAGCAATTTATTTCCTAGATTCACTAGCGCCACAACGCGGATTTACCAAGGAGGAATTACAAATAATACCGAAAGATACTCAACTACCGCCAGCGTCATTAATGTGAAACCGAATTCTACCTAACTGAGATAATTTTCTTACTCTTGACACGGCTAAATACACTAACTTTGACCAGGAAATTCTATCATCGACGATCCAAACTTGGCCATCCACGGTTAATCCCTGCGACGAGTGTATCGTTGTTGCATATCCTAATTTCCATGGCGATCTTTCTGCATTTATCGCGTCATTAACAAGATTAATATCAACAAGAATAATATCGTTCAGTACCAAGATCTTTTCCTCTCCGCAGGGTAAAGTAACACTGATATTTTGTTTTCTTGTATCAGCGGGCCTGTAACACAACGGCACCTGCAATGTTGGAAATTTCTCACAATGAAGCTTGAATAACATTTCCTGAATAACATCGCGAACAATTTTTCTGCTAGCAACAATCAGATGATCGGGACGCCACAAATTTAGAAAAATATCCATCGGAGTCTCGTCAATTATTTTTCTCATCACATCGCATTGAATTTTATTCGGTTGTAATCGAATTAATTTCTTAAATTCAGTCAGTAAAATATCATCGGATCTATAATCGGCGTTGATTTCCTCATAATAGTCAACAAAGTTCCTGAGCCATTCGTGAGGAGATTCACCATCAATCGGATCTGGCTGGCCATGATCTCCGCACATTATCACGGTTGTATTTTTCTCCTCCAGCCAGATCAGGAACGATTTTAATACAACTAAATTTACTGTGCAAATTTCATCAAATATTATAATTTTGTTGATATATTTATTTCCCATGCGAGCCGAATCCCATAATCCACCGCTGTATTTGAAATAACTGTGATACGTGCAAGAATCAACGCCGCGTTGCCTTATTTCTCGCGCTAATCTGTGAGTTGGAGTCAACACGATCATATCAGATTTCGCAAATAAATTTATCGCTCACGTTGTTTTACCGCTACCACCAGGACCATTCATGTAAACGAATTTGTTACGTGAAATCGGGTCAAATGCAGATGCAGCCATAGATATTTCCTCGCATTTATCTCGATGAAATTTATCGCAATCTTCGACATCGGCGTCCTCACAGTAATCTAGGATATCCTCGTTTTTTATCCTCCAAGTTCCCCAAGAACCATCGGAGATTAAATTATCCAGCCTATACTGGTATTTCTTATCGATATAAAACGAGTCCGTTGCGACCCTTACCGCGATATCAGAAAATTTATTTATCATCGACAGTAAATTTATACTCACATAAGAGAGCATCGATGATCTCAAATGCGTATACTGCGCTGATTCTCCGTCGAGATAGCTAATTACGGTACCCAACTTTACTCCGTCAATGATAATATTCTCTCTGTTGCAGAATATTCCTCGCGATACCGTATCGGCTATAATAAAATCCATCTCGGCGTCGTTGATAAATAACCTAGCGTGTCGGTGTTTATGATCAACGGATCCTCCTTGAGTAAATTTGCCAATTATTTTTCTTCCGATATCTTTCGCGTTTTCACAATCCGTCGGCAACCACACTTCAGTTTGTTTCCTGTATGATATAATCGCCTCACTAACCGTCAACGATACTAACATTGACGAATCCAGCATATATCTCAACAACACTATAGGGACCCATCTGCGTTGAGATAAATGCCGACCAAACCAAATATAACAAATTTTATGTAAATTTTCAGCAAGCTCGAATGAAGTTACATAAGCGAATCCGGTCATGACAAAATCAGGTAACGGTCCGTTAATCGCTACTCTCGTCATCTCGCTGGTGGGATGGCCAAATTTAGCAAAATAATCCGCACAATCGCCGTATCCGAGGAAACTTCCAGGATAGCACGCGCTCATGTCAACGGATATCATGTCTTCGAAATAATATTTGGTATTCCACAATCCGCCATGGCCGTATTCGATACAGCTAAGTTGAATATCAGCGAGAAATTCGTTTCTCGTAGGTTTCCATGAATTTCTTTCTCTGGCAGCGTGAGCAGCAACAGACGGAACAGTAAAGCAGTTCGTTAATAACTGATCAGGATTTGACGAATATTTCACCGCGATATTTTTCATAGATTCATGTAATTTTTCATCTCGATAAATATCCCCTCGAGGCAAGATAAACTGATCATACCTTTCTTCGCTCGAGAATAACCAAACCGATATCGGATCAGACGCGGCTAATATTTTGATATATCGGAACATGGCATCAGCGCCTTCCACGGGATAAAATTTAACAACCCGATCTCGCGGGAATATCATTACCGATTGCGACCACGCATGTGAATTATGATCAACAATTTCGATTGGTACTCCTCGAGATTTATATGGCGAAGAATATAATATTTCTCCCGATAGCGTTTTCACCGTGATAGGAAATTTAAGTTTCTTGCTCAACACAGCAACATCGTCAATCGATGCGCCATCAACAACTGTCTTCGCCCATGAGTTAATTTTATTCAACCTCAGCTGAGTCAATCCGGATCCACGACGAGCATTTTTCATATGCTCGATAACGCGCTCGGCAACGCAATTTATCATCGGAGATTCTTTCATCACAGGTAGATTTTTCATGTCCGGATTATTATTCAACCGATAAATTCCATAAACAACAACGCTAGATGGATACGCCCTAGCATAATAAGGACCATCGATTCCCAATAATAATCCTGGCTTCGAATTTTTATCAAGAACGACGTTTTTCTTTCCACCACGCACGGGATCTCGTTTATCGCGAATAATCCAAGTGTCGTCAGGCATTTGTGCGATGAATTTTATCCCAAAGATAAATCGCTCTTCCTTGTGTTCGAATTTTATGTGCTCGATTATCTTCTTGGCCCGATCCAGATTCATCGTAGCATCAACAGCGTTAGTTTTCCATGTCGACCAAGTGTGAACCGCTCCATCATCGAAGAATTCTTTTTTGGCGCGATCGACCTCAGGAATGATATATTCTGCCTCATCAAGATCAAATGTATCCATTATTATATTTTAGACAAATGTTTAAATTATATAATGCAATGCAAATGGATACCAATCGGATCAACAAAATCATGCGACAAATCCTGCAGAGGCGAATATTGTGGCGCTCACATATATGCGATTCGACGAGGCAGTAAAGGACCACAACGGTGTTTAGTTTGCCAAGTTGGCACTCGAGGAAAGACACGATTGTGTTTGTCCTGTGGAGGGAAAAATTATCGAGAATTACGGCGATATTATGAAAAAAGATCCTCGTCGGTGATAACCTGCGAAGAAGATTATATTAATCGATTCAAGGCAAATTATGATTTAGACAGATAAATATTATATAATGGAAATTAAATCAACGATTCCTGCAGCAACAATGACATGCGAGTTTAAATCTCACCCAATAATTACTAGATACGAGGCGTCGTCCGATGGTATAGTCAGACATATCAAAACAAAGAATAATGTCGGTAAAGTTGGTAATTCGGGTTATCTATCGCATAATTTTAGTGGGATAAATTATTTTCTTCATAAATTTGTGTTCGAGTGTTTCCATGGACCAATCAAAATTGGCCTTGTTATCGATCACATCGACGGAAATAAAATCAATAATAAACTTTCCAATCTCCGAGCGGTCACTCCGAGTGAAAATTCAAGATTTGGTAATACCGGTGGCGTACGGCGACCAGCCAAGGCAGTCAAATCGATAAATAGAGAAACAAATGAAGAAATTGTATTTACGTCGATGTATGCCGCTGCAAGGTATTTTAGCATTCATCCGAATTCCGTGCGACTTGCAGCAGAAAAAATATATAACGCGACATTTTCTTATAAAATTGGCGAGTGGATTGAGTTTTACTATATTCCGATAATATCCGAAGAAAATTAATTGAATATTTACAGAATTATATAACATGGAAGAAGAAAATATAAATAACATCATCGAAGCCATCGATGATCTAAGAAAGAAAAATATAAATCTCCCCTCGGAATTGGACACAAATAAAATCCGATCCGAATTCGAGACGATTGTTCAGGGGAAACTTGAATACAAATACACGCTACCATCCGAATACAAATTAATAAAGAAAATTCAGATTGCGATGTATCAATCACTTGCGACAGTCAGCGATGATCGCATCGAGGATTTTGTTAAATTATCGACGCTAGTGGAGAAAGCTAGATTGATTTTATCAGAAGCATACGAGTCAAAAAGAATTACAAGCTCGCGCATCAGACAACTGAAAAAACTTGTCGATGAGAGCAAGGCCAAGGAAATATCCTCCTGAATATTTCCGCAAACAACAAAAAAAACAAAAATTAAAAAAATATATTAATTTTGAAAATTTCCCTGGATTTTATTTATTTTTTTGGCCCGTTTTTCCCTGGCAGATGGATTTACGATCTTACCAGCAGATTGATACTTATCGTTTCCCCGCGTATATCAAGCAAATTTCCTTTCTGATCCGTTAGTTTGAAATTTATCTTCGACAATAATCGATTATGACATCGCAGATAAAACGGATTCACCGGTTCCTTTATTATCAAATAACCCGGAGAGGCGCTAGGTGAAAACGAATACAAGATAAATCCCTGTTGCGCCTGATTTGACTCTGACGAATCAACATTGTAGCTGCCCTCGACAACATCCGCGTGAAGATAAATCGCGATAACTTCCGTTATATTAACGATACCTGGCGAGATATGCCGCCCGCCCTTGGTCGGATCATTATCGTGTCTGAGAAACAGCGCCAATTGTTTTTTCTCTTCCCATGCGGCGTGTAATTTCGGAAATAACTCATCGATGGTATCAGTGACTGATTTTCTTAGTTTATCAACATCATAACCGGGAAATTTGAAATTTGGTAATGTCTCCGTGGTTAATTTATGTAATGTCACAAATTTTTTCTTATTACCTGAGTTTTTGATCAATGTGTGGCCGTAGAAATTAAACCCAGCTGATATATCGTCGATGATAGCCCTAATGAACATACCGTGATAATATTCAAGATCGTTCGCGAGTCCATTTAAATATTTCACATATTTGGAAATTAATTCACATGAAATTGATTTATCTGAGATACATTCGTTGAATAATGTTCTCACGTGAGATAGATACATTTTATGTTCCGCGTTAAATTCGTCGATAGTTTTTTTTATATAATCGCCGTATATTATGGTCGGGTGCTTATTTGCACCGATATAGACGATTTGTGTATCCGAGGGTGTGGAGGGGACGGACATAAATGTTATCGATTCCTCATTAACGGAAGTAAAGACGATTATTATTTTGCCGGATTTATGTTGATTAATGAAATCAATAGCTGCACTGACTCGATCCAAGTGATATGAGAGAACTTCATACGATACCTCGTCCGTGGTAAAGTCGGATTTTTTTGGTTCGGGTTGCCTTGATGAATCCTTCGAGGTAAATCCTGGAGTTGTATCGGGGGATGTTTCCAGGAGTGGAATTTCAGGCCAACCTAATATGGTCCTAATCGATGATTGGTAAATATCTACCATGTACGGCGATTTCACTTCTATCATCGATGACAGTGTTGGTTCATGCGCAGATATTTTTATTCCCGGAGTAGCATCGCCGGTTATATTTGATATTCTGGTGGTAAATTCCTTATCCAGCTGATCAATTTCGTAACTGCCTGTTGGTATGCCAACGACGATCCAATCAGGTGTTCCATCGGATTTGTTTTTGTTGGCAAAAACAAGTGAATTATTTGACAATAATTTACCGAATGACGTCGATCTAACATTAGGCCAACTGTTGTAGACACGCAATTGTGTTAACGCAATTTCTTTGACGCTGATTGGTGTTGGAAAATTAATGCTAAATTCAGGTTTGGTTGAGCTTAATGATATTAGTGTTGTTGTCGGCGGTGTCGTGTTTGTCACGATCTGAGCTAGTTCGGACATTATTAATATTCATTTGTTCAATCTCCGAGTAAATACCGATCATTACCGAAAATTCTAGATCGGAGATAACGCCATCATTGAGACTCTCCGAAAGCAGCGATGATAATCTCGAATACGCGTCGTTGACCTTGGATAGTTTATTTTTGTACAACGATAATTTCTCACTCGTGCACGAGGATATTTTTTTCGCTACGATATTGAGAACACCAGCGATTGTCGTTGTTGACGAGATTATTATTGTTGCAACGATTGGCGCGATTGTTGTTACCGCGGATAAAATTATTCCAGCACCGGCGACTACCGCAGATACCGCGTACACAGCAACATCGATGATAACTAATCTACGCTGGTATTTTTTTATTTTTATCTGATACTCGTCTAGGAGTTTTTTTAGCGAATCCTGCCATGACCTCGCCTGATTGTAACGGTAGTCAGATGCGGTCATTTATTAATCTACGATAACAATTACGGATAATATGGCGTATGTTCGTATAAAAATTCGAAAATTACAGAATAATACACTGATCTCATGGTGGTTCTGTCTGGCGGTTCTAGCGTGAATGTTGTTTTGCTATATTCACTTAACGAAATAATAATAAAAAATCCAGGGCAGAGTTCATAAATTTTATTATTCTGATCCGGTTGTACCTTAAATTTTATATCGGAGATAATATGTACTCGATATGTGCCAGCAATTGGCGCGGTAAAGCTAAATGTGTTATTCTCGGGTGTCCAGATAAAATCATTTATGGTTAACACAAATGTTAGATTGTATCGCAAAATTCTGTCTATCAATTTATTTGTCACATATAATTTCTCCAATCTTGGGATATCCAACGATGATATTTTTGTGTTAATATCGTTAATTTTTTTAGTCGCATTGATAAGATCCCCGCTCAATTTTGATACTTCACCGAGGTAAATGAATCCGTCGACCTTATCATTTACTAATGCGCGTACCACTTTAATTTCATCGTTAATTTTAGTAATATCCTCGTCGATTTTTCTTGTTTTCTCGCTGAGGTCGTTATGTGATGTTCTATCGGCTTTTTGAAATATTAATGCGCGTGCCGATTCAATATCTTTGTTGATTTGGGCGATATCTTCGTTGATTTCCTTTGTTTTCTCGATGAGGTCGTCGATTGATGTTTTATCGATTTTCTGACCCATCGCGGTATTTATTTTGGTAATATCTTCGTTTATTTTCTTTGTTTTCTCGGTAAGATCGTTATGTGATGTTCTATCGGCTTTTTGAAATATTAATGCACGTGCCGATTCAATATCTTTGTTGATTTGGGCGATATCTTCGTTTATTTTCTTTGTTTTCTCGATGAGATCGCTGTGTGTAGTTGAGGAGGTTTCGATGAATTTTTTTATATCCTCGTCGAGTTTTTTATTGAGATTTTTTGATGTATCGTCTAGTTTTTTAAGATCGTTAGTTAGCTTGGTAAATCTTTTTATCATTCTGTCCTGAAGATCGTCGTGTAATGCTTTATCGGCCTTTAGAAGCATCGCCGCTGATAGCTCTTTGTCGGATTTTTCCACATCCGCGATATTGGCCTTTAGTGGTAATACCGCGATAATATCGGTAATATCAGCAATAGATTTTAATACCATCTCCGATTGGCGAGTAAACTGACTGATATGATCGCGGTATTCGTCTCGCTTGATTATATCAGTTATTTTCACGTTGCTGGTTTGTAATCTTCCTTCGGTATTTTGAAAAACAGCAACTTCGCCAGGGTCCACCTCTGACAACGATAGAAGATTGTTAATATCGCTCTTGGTTGCGAACTTTGATAGATCGACGTCAGTCACTTCTGCTTTTTCCTTCCTGTAGATAAATCTACCGTAAATATCAACCATGATATTTATCTACGGCGTATTCAAATACAATTTTGTGATACGGACCGGATGATTTTGAAATTGCATCGAGGACGTTAATTGATTCAGGGCCGCATATTGGCGGATCCGCTAATGTCTGCGTTGGAAGTGTCGAATACCAAACCGGAAGTTTCAGCGAAGACACATAGTTGATAAATTCATTTGGCGGTGCTAATCCGTACGAATCAAAATAAACGACTTCGCGAGGATTAATCGCGTAGGCAACCCAGTGTGTGCCAGGGCCGGTATTTTTATCGAGATTAATTATTCCTGTCTCGGTAGAGTTTGGTTTGTCTGGTAGTTGATCTCGCATAAATACACCTCTGAAAAATTTTATTTTTTTATTCTTTGCTTCGCTGATCAAATCTAAATTTGAGGCTGGTAGACTCGTCTTAGGCCGGATCCGTATGGGGGCCGTCTTAGATAAAGGCCGGATCCTTTTTGTTGTTTTTGCAACATTTTCGCGATTAGGGGAGAGAGGACGGGAAGTAACCCTCCCTTTTTTTTACTGTATCTCCCTCCCACCACTTTTTCTCCTAATTTGGAACCTATGCCTGATAGCGCGCCTAATCCTACTGTTTTTGCAATCATCGGAAGAGCCATTTTTATCAGAGGAAGAAAAGGAAGAAATCCGCCCGTTTTGACCATGTCTCTGATGGCGCCTATGGAGAGACTCACATGAACACCGGAATTCGCTGATTTGGCCTTGGAAAATCGTTCACGCTGACCTCTAGTTAGCGATAGTTTGTTAGGTCCACCGTGAATCTGATCGTTTTTCAGTGTTAATTTCATACCGCATCGCTTTGATATCGCTGATTGGAGCTTTTTCATCTGACCCGGGGTCAGAGTTACACTGACGTGTTCGTATGGCATATTAATAATCGCTTAGTCTAAATTTGGAATTTGTCACATGTTCTCGACAGGAGCATCGATGACTCGCATTCTGCCGCTGATGCCTTCCAAGATCATTGTTCTATCGCTGAGGATTACCGCGATGGCTCTATATAAATTATTTCCTGTGCGAATTCTAGCTTTGAAATGAATATCAACAACGGATTGCTTTATCAGGTCGAGATGCTCCAGGGAAAAGTAATAGATAGGATAAAATTTATTAAAATCTAGCTGTGATATTTGCAATCCGGTATCGATATTTTGATCGCGACCCATAAAACTTAGCAATCGATAATACGCGCGAGCTGTCGAATAATTTTCAAAATTAATTGATATTTCCTCTGATGGTTCTTGTTGGCCATTTACTCTCAGTGACACGTTTGTTGCGTTGATACTATCGAATATTATATGGCTGTATAATTGATGATATCTTCGCGTGTGCAAAAAAGCGATAAAGATATGCCTAGGTGCAGAGGTACCTTGCTGCGATGCAATACGCCAAGTAAAATCACCATCAATATCGGTAGTTATGGAATCTGTTGTTGTTGTTAGCCATGACATGATAGATTTACCGCCTTGGTTCATAAATGACAATAATTTTTCTTCTTCGATTATTGATGGAGTTATCGCTGGCATCCACAAGGTAAATTTGAGTAATTTTACCTGGCCGGCATTTCCCGCATCGAGAGCATTTATCACGTTAGTAGCGTAATCGATATTACCTTCTCGCCAGATAGCATCATCGCTATTTCCTTTTCTAATAAGTGTTATGGTATGTTTCGCTCCGTAAATAATTTTTCTGAAATGCCTGCAAAATCCGAATATATGGGATAACGGAATAGCACAAGAGAATCTTCTGTGAAGTCCTTGCAGCATAGATTTTCGCGTGGCAAATCCGAGATTATAATCATTATTAACGCCAACAGGAAGATCTTGGATATCATTTGAAGGGGCTGGATTAGCGGCGCGATCGTTGGGTTGTCTGATGTCAAGCGGCCTACTATCGGGACGATCAGAATTATCTTTGGCAAACATCATACTAGGACCAGCTGATCTAGTAAAATCATCCGAGTATCTAGCTAGGCCTATTATCGTCGTTGCTAAGTCAACATCATTAGTAATTGACTCAATTTCTCTTCCATCAATCATGTAAGTGGCGCTCTTGAATAACGCCATAATACCGTTGTTAACAAATCCGACTCTAAAATCTGCTCCATAGAGGGTATTATCTGTTTTAATAATTTCCCCGATAACTTCGATATATGCCTCAGATGGAAGAAAATATCTTGTTGTATCGTGAACTTGAATTTCCAAGCGATTAGATGTATTTGGTTCAACTGCATCGTACGAGAAATACTGGAAATCTCGCACGGATGTGTCTCTTCCTACGGGCTCGTCCATGTCGAACACTTCATTTGACACTTGTGCGAACATTTATTATTAAGAATATCATCTAAAACGAAGACCACTGCCTGAAGTAAAACTTGTATTAGCAACTTCATTTGCGAGATTTGTCTTAGCAACTTCCTGCGCTAAATTTGTCTTAGCAACTTCCTGTGCTAGATCGTTTATTTTTTTATTTGCCGCGTCGTTTATGACTTTGCTGATTTCGGGTGGCATTTCTCTGGTGATGGGTAATTTGACGGGTTGTTTTTTGCGCACTAAATTTAATATTTTACTTTTGACAGCATTGAAGCCTTTACTGGCCAAATTACCGATACCAGAAATGGCAGTCTCGCCGATTTTTCCTATTGCTTTTGACGCGAATTGTTTGATCGTGGGTCCGATTTTAGGTATTACTCGCGTAACGAGACTTCCAATGATATCACCGAATCCATTGCCGTGGATATATTTGTACACGGGCAATCTAGAGTTTACTATGCGGACCTGTTTGGGTCTGCGCTGATGTTTGTGAACAATCATGTTATTTCAATTGTGTTGTTTTAATCGATGAGCTCATCGACGAGTTCCTTGTAAATGTGAGAATTGATGATGCCACCGCGGAATAACCGCTGACAAATATCTGAGGCTTCGTTAATTACTTCGCGAGAGTTATTTCCTGCTCGTTTTCCTCCGATTAATACCTCGAGGCGAGATACATCGTTGACAACACTGTCAGGGCAAATGGTATATCCGCTTCCTGTTTTTGGTTTTGAAAATGACGATGGCGATAACGCTTCCTCGAATACTTCTCCTGACGATGTCCCTGACGACGTTAATGGTGATTCTAAGGGGAGTTGAAAGGAAGGGGGGTGAAAACCCGGGATTAATATATCACTCTTCCTTGTAGATGATAGACTTTCCCTTAGCTTCTTTGATTTATAATCACCAACATCCGATATAAATTTTTCAAAATTTTTATCAGAATAGTCTATTGGTTTTCCTAAAGTGCCAAAATAAATTATCGCCAGCCAATCAACTTCTTCGACTTTATCAGCAACAAATTTTCTCAAAAAAAATCTTCTATTTTCAATAGAATCATCTGCAGCCATCTGAACTTTTGAATCATAGTTACTAAGTAAATACAATTTGTTCGTGTTCAAATAATTATCAGCGGTTACACTAGTATCAAGTTTTATTGGATGAAGTTCATATTCTTCCTTCATCCTTATATCTTCGGAAAGTTGTGCCTTAGGTTGTGCTGGTTTAACTATCGGTGCCTGTGGTTGAATATCTTCTTTTTTCGTTCTTGATTTTATCTCTTTTTTCTGAGGTGGAATTTTTTCTTTTGGTCTAGCTCCTAATTCCTGTGGTTGAACTATCGGTTCCTGTGGTTGAACTATCGGTTCCTGTGGTTGAATATCCTCTTCCTGTGGTATTACTTTTCTCTTCCGTGTTTTAGTTTTTTCTCCCTTCTCCTGTTGTTTTCTTTCCTTCACTTGCTGTTTTATATCTTCCGCTAGTTGCTTATTACGATTATATCTATCATCTGCTGCTTCTAAAAATCTTCTAAAAAATGGATCCCTTTCACTCGCATGTGTTTTTTCCGCATAAACTTTATATAACATACCATACCAACTATTACGGGTTTTATATTTTTCCTTTCCTATTTCAGTCAAATATTCATTTCGAATACTAAACATATCTTCCGCAAATTGACCAATTCGATCTATGGAATACAGTGTCGAGAGCGGTCGTGATATTATTTCCCATCCCTCATCGGTGAAATTTTCTCTTAAATTCTCGATACTAAACTTCCCTTTTTTTACTCCCGGTTTTCCTACTTTAGGTTTTCCCTTACTTGCTCCAGAATCAATTGCAGGTTGTTGCTCTTGTGCTGCTGCTGCTATTGCTAATCGATCGGGTAATGTTCGTGATTGTTCCTCAATACCTTTCAACATGGGAAAAATTCCCTTTTTCCTAGTATCCGGATCTTTTTCGTCACCAAATACAACTTGCTCGATTGTTCCGGTAACTGGACTCAACCATTTCGATGATGCCTCGGCAATTCCATGTTGTGCATCTTCGTAACCACGAACATTTCTCTTAAATAATTGTTTTGTCGGGATAAGCTTCTTCACTGCCGCTAATTGCTCTCGCGCTAATCTGGCAGAATGAGGCTCTCCAACTCTACTAGCTTTCCGACTCATATTATTTTCAACTATATTGTTTTAATGCGAGGTAAAATTAGGATTAGCAGCCAAACTTTGCAAACTTCATCGACACCAGAATAAATTCCCCCCCCCCCTTTTTTTACTTGTCTAGAATCATTGAATTTGCACACAAAAAATTGCAGTCGGGAGTGAATTTACGCAAATTAATTCTCGTAGGAAGGCTTATTTTTGAAATCTGAGGCTTCTACGGAGAAAGTTCTCGTAGGAAGCTTTATTTGGTCTGGAACGTCTGGTCTGTACAACTTCCCTGCTGCTCAATATATGTCGATATTTCCGTTTCGTCTCTCAGTACCAAACTAATTGGAAAAATGCCCTGGTATTTTCTATCTTCAAAAATCACTACAAAAAATTAACAAACAATTATGTCGTCTTGAAAATAAAACAAAGATCAGTACAATTTTGAATGTAAGTTTGATATTAATCAAACTTGAAAACACTATCAGAAAGTATTTTCCAATACTAGAGTCCGTTGTCTTTAAGCTTTGAATTGTGTTTAGCGTATGCGGATTATGTAACATGATAACGATGATACGTTGGCGATGACGCGATAGTACGATAGCGATTCTTATTGTCATCTCACCTTCGCCATGGTACTATCACCATTGTGCTTTTGTCATCGTACCGTTGCTATATTGCTGTGATGCTATCGACATGGTACCTAGTAGCATAGCATTTACAAGTGGTTACGCGAGGTGGCGATAGCCATAATGGAACAACGTAGTTTTTACAATTTAATATGCTGGTTTTGCTTCGTAATGTACATATGGTATCAGGGTACCAATTGTTTTTCAACAGACCTCAGTGCTAATGCTTTGTGAAATACTAGTAAATATACTTTCTATCCCACCTCAGCATGCATGTCACACGCTGTCAAAGAGAACAATGTTAGATTGTCAATTTGACAAGGACTACCAGATACTCCACTGCATTTAATACATATAACTCTGCTGGAACTAGACAGGGGTAAGAGTTATATAGTCATACCAGACACATTTTCAGCCATGTGTACCACATTTTTAAAAAAATCATAAAAAATGCAAAACGTGATCTAGATATGAATTAACATAATCTCACATGTTGCCAAGTGGCTCAACTTTTTTAAGCCTAACAAAAAATTACAACTTTTACATAATGGACCAATAACAGCTAGTTTTGTTGTTTATTTCTGAATATAATGTCCCTTACACCTTAAGCTCCGCCCACCTGAGGTTGTACAACTGGTACCGTTATACCTATAGCCAAGCTTAGTTTTTTCAATAATCTGTGATATAGCTTGGGACTATACAAGTAAGAAGCGTACTTAGTCTCGCTTGTCAAAAACAATTGTATGAGGTACCAAGCTGTGTCTTATATTATTGTGAATGCAATGGTCTTTGAACTATTTCAGTTGCTGTTTTCATATTTGTGATTTACTACCAAACGACATTTTGGGAATAAAATGAATTTTTTTAAACTATGGGTTGTGTTTTATTCATATCAGCACTTATTGAACTTCACAAGGGTGTTATGGGATAAATCACATTATAGCATATTATGTAATAACTAGGTCAAAGGTCAATGTACCAAATGTTATGTACTTCTTCTGCTTCAAAAAGTGAAATTCACCTAAAATAAAGGACTTGATATTTGTTTGGTAGATGCAGATCTTAGCATTAGGGACAGGTGGACATGACCCAATCTTATTATAAAGTATCAGCTTTCAACACTTTGCATTAACTGCAGATGTATGAGGTCACTAATCCCCACTCCTCATACAAATGTCAACCTACCCATCCTCTTTGTAACACAAATATAAAGCTTCCCTCAATTGTGTTGTGAATAAAAATTGATGCAAAAAGCCAAACTGTCACCAAATATAGTAGATCACAGCTACTAAGTGGTTATGTTAGATTTTGCTGTGAAATTTGGGGAATAAAATACAGGAGAATGCCAAAGAGAAACAATACGTTTAGTGAGTCAAATGAAGTTAAAACTGGAGGAAGGTGTGTATCTAAAAGGGAGATGTAGCTTATGATAAAGGAATAAAAGGAAACAAAAACACCAATGAGAAAAATGAGAAGTGAAAGTTTGATGACCTTACCTTGGACAAATATTTGGAGGCAGTGCCACATAGGTCCAAGGACAGTCTGAAGGCACCTGTGCTATAACATCCCTTACAGGTACCAAAATGTCAGGTGAAGTGGTGTTCATTTTTATCCAATATAAAAGGGTGAATAATTTAGATCATATAGATGCATGTAATTTATATTTCTTCTACATAAGAAATTAACATTCATAGGCTTCACTTAGGCAGAAAAATACCTAAACCAAACAAAACAACTTTATCAGGTTTTAAACTTATAAACTTTACCGTGAAAAATTATTAAATTGCTTCTACTTACATTTGCATCAATATTGAGCACTAATATAATACTTTACAAATCTTCTCTTTATTTTAATAATCAGTCACTGAAAATGTGCGTTTTTATTTCTTGAAATGTTACGTCTGGTGTAAGGGAGATAACTGAATGGTGTTGTATTTTTATATCCTCCAGTATATTATCCATGTAATATAGATGAATTTATGAACACATGTATTAACTTCGATGCAATTAAATTATCCAAAAATACATTATTGATAAAGTGAGAACCTACAATTCAGGCTTCTGTAGGTAGTGGAGACCTGAAGAGAGATGTAATTGTGCTTTCTGAGATGAGACGGCTGTTTTATTTCACATAGTTTATGTTCTCTTTAATGCCGGAATGTGGAGTGCAGCCTTCCATAAACATGTAGATATGATTTCATGTTAATTTGGATTCTGGCGATGGGATGCAAAGTTTGAAGAACAGTGTGGACATGAATGGAAAGAATGGGCAATATGTGACTATTATGGTTATCACTCAATAATGTTTGACCTAATACAGAAATTCCACAAGAGCAGCTAGACAGAAATAGATATAATTAATAGGAGGTTAATAGTGGGTTATACTTGGGCTTAAACAAGTGTCAATAGGAAATGCTGACTTGAAGAAACTGCCCTTGCCTGTTGGTATTTCCTACTACTTCAACAAAAGGAATGCAAGAATGCTTATCTAAATAAACTCCATGAACAATTTCAAGGCAGGAAAGTGTACGAATATGGATAACTAGAGCTGGGCAGTTAATATAAAAGTGAGAATGAATACAATATATTTAATACATTACCTAAAATGACTCAGAGCAGAATATCCTAAATGATACATATAGCGCACATGTTGCCAAGAGGCTCAACATTTTTAAAGCCTAACAGAAAGTACAACTCTTACATGATGCACCAATCACAGCTAGTGTTGATGTTATTTCTGAATACAATGTTCCCTACACATTAAGCTCCACCCACTTGGGTTGTACAATATGTATGGTTATACCATATAATTCTCTTTTTGCATTATAGGTAAAATGTATATTGTGGCATTTACTGACTACATGATAATATGGGTCGACGCTGAACCAATCGCTCAGAAGGATGTAGATGCTGCTCTAACATCTTGAATTAAGTTTGTCTCCAGTCAAGGTACCACATATGCACTAATTTCAGACCAAGTCGCGAGTTTTGCAAGTGTCTCAATGATATATTTTGTCAAAGAATCCCACTGATCATATAACAGCATCGCCATAACACCCTCAAACCTGTGGGCACAGGGAACGAGTTATTAAGGCATTGTGTGAAATAAAAGCAAGTAATGTTAATGAGAAGCATACTGACTGAGACGATAAGTTACCGTTCATGTTGTTGGCATATGAAACTATGCAATATGAATCAACCACAAAAAATGCCATGCTATCTTGTCTATGGGATAGAAGCCAGGCTTCCCGTTGAATTGGATATCCTCATGGGTGCAGAAAATGATTCACCTGATACCACTTTAAAGATCAGGTATGATGCTCTTATACAGCTGTCGTGTGAAAGAGAAGAGGAAACAGAAAATATAAAATTTCTCAAGTGAAACAGAAAAACCCCACAATGCTATAGTCAAACGGGTATCTCTAAAAGGAGTAGACGAGCTCGTGTTACACAATATCAGATTAATACAAGGAAAGGAGGCAAATTAGGTGGAAATTGGACTGTTCCATACATCATCGCAGCTGTTAAAAAGGGAACATACCCTTTGCACGGTTAGAAAACGACCTTACACGGCAACAGGCTAAAATTGTATATAATGGAAAAAAATGAATATAGTAAAGACCTGAGAAACCGTAATAAATGTCCATTGGAAAAGACATCACTGAAAATACTGAGATAAATCCCAAAATAAATAAATACAGATAAAGAACAGATGAATGATCAATGAAAAAAAAAGAACTGGCGAGACTTTCAAAAATTATTTGAGTAGCAAACCGACGAAGAAGCAGAAAAAAAATCATCTTAAAAAGAAAGACATCGAATAAAGTCTTCCAATAAAGAAAAGGAAAGTTATATCACTGACTGAACATGATGCTATGTTTGAAAGGAATGAAAGAAGTGGCATTAATAAATTCCATACACTTGATTAGGACTGGCAGTCGATTAACTTCAAGCATTTCACACAAGATGTCAAAAATTAACACGAAGAAATGAGCACTTCTCGTGACATGAGAGCATA
Source organism: Sinohyriopsis cumingii (assembly GCA_028554795.2). Classification (NCBI taxonomy): domain Eukaryota; kingdom Metazoa; phylum Mollusca; class Bivalvia; order Unionida; family Unionidae; genus Sinohyriopsis; species Sinohyriopsis cumingii. The sequence continues at coordinate 10,780,829 of CM068834.1, read as the reverse complement.
TGCGACAGCAGCCAAGACGGTTCCTTTGAGAAGAGATGGAAACTGTTAAGGACACTGAGCTATATTTAATTTGGTGTGTCATCTTCCCATGTTATTGTGGGACAAAAACAATTTAATCTTTATGAACAATAACGGACATTTAAATAGGTCTAGCCTAACCCTAGAAAATACCAAAATCATTCCAAAATGCAGAACGTTGGAACGGGGGGCACCGAGATCCCTGCCTACGGGAGCAGTCCTTATCTAATGTTTCAGCTATTAAGAGGAGCAGTTATCAGTTAGAACTAGCAAGTAAACTGCGATACCACATATTTCCAATCGTTTGAGATGATCCGAAAATAACATTTTGCATATGATCAGATAGGGAAACAATAAATTAATTCCGCCAATATGTAGCATTAAATAAGTAAGCAATGCATGTACGATCTCTGTATCTGAACTGTCCACTGACAGAAAGAATATGAAGGTATTGATTTATATAACAGGTTACTGTAAACTTACACAGGATAGTCATGATTGGAATACTATAGTAAATTTAAAAGTCCAATACTGTTGCAATAATTCAGAAATCAAATACTAAGCAACGCGTTGGCACTTTTATAAAAATCACTTTCTTAGCCAAAATCACTGAATATAGCTGGTTTTCGGACGACTCTCCCATTTAACGTCCGCACTGGAGTGTTTGGACCGTTGGACCCATTGGGTACAGCTGGCTTGCAGGTGGTCGGCTGCACTGGGTCACGCTGGGTGTTATAATCATCATATGGTGATAGGACACTGTGGGGACTTTGTTGCAAAGTCTGTAGATGAATTTGTATTGACTGAAAGTATATTCTCAGGGCTTTTCATCTTATGTACATGGATTCCATTGTGCCTGTATAACCCTTGGGGAGCTTTAACAAGTAGAATCTCCGGTCCTTCTCGGCTTGAGCAGCAGGGAGGGTGAATAGACTAATTTTGGAGCAAGACTGCTTTGAAAATAAAGCTTCCTACGAAAAATGAAAATACAATAACGCTAAACCGAAGCCTCTAACTGACCGAGATTTTCTCCAATTGGGTTAGCTCATTTTGTTACTTTATCCTTGTCACTCGTGTTTTCAAATTAGTGTGTTTGTTTACCCACCCAGATACCCATTGTTGGTCGTCACCCTACCTGCTGCTTTTTGAAAGCAAATATTTTATCAAGACCTACACGATATCGTGACCCAGGATCATGCAAATTTATAATGATAAATCCGTGTGGGGCAGCTTGCGCGCGTGAAAAGACGTTTTTGAACTTAATCATATCAATATCCCCATAACATCAAGTCTGATGAATGTTTCTTAGACTGTATATCAACTCCATTAAACACAACTACATATTGCAATTATCTCTGATCACTTTAGGTATTTGTGTACATCGCTGAATAACATAAATCACTTCTGTGTTTTTGTGCCTGCCTCGAGAAAATATCTGAGCTGGATTTGATTGTCCAGCATCACATCATCGTATACGACAAGATTGTTAATAAATCCATTAAGGTCATCTTGAGATGGGGCGTCATCAATATCGGTTGTAAAATCAATAATATCATTACCATCCTCGTCCAACAATTTCGCATTTTCATTAAAATCTTTAAGTACATCGTAGCATCGCTGATCATCTACGGATGGTGCCATTAAATATAACTTGCCCCATCTGAGCCATCTCATTATCAGATTAAGTAAGTATTGCGTCTTAACAGACCCAGATGGACCTATAATAATTGTTCTGATAGAATTTGGTAGCGCTGGGTAATGTTTCACTGGCTCTTGCTTTCGTGTCGCTGAAAAATCAATGACATTCATGTTGTAGAAATATAATAAATAATATGAATTTATATTGTATTCGATGTAGTGCATCCACCTCGACCAATGGATTAACAACAATAACAACAAAAAGTAATACGCACGCACTTACGGGTCAGTGTGTGAAATGTGGTACAAAAAATAAAATATACCTTTATTTCTGGATACAAAGTGTCTGGTGGTGATATCATTGCTTTATTAGGAAAATTACCAGGAGCTCCATGGGCTAAGTATATAGGAGAAAAACATCTTCCTCGATATAATTATTGTGGTCCTGGAACCCGACTTTATATCCGACTTGACGAGCGAGATCAACCAAGACCTGGAGAATATTCAATAAATGCGATTGATCAAGCATGTCATGTTCATGATTTAGCGTATAAAAATGAGGATTTACATCAACGAAATATTGCAATCACTCAGAGAAAAGCTTGCTAGCTTCCTAGCAAAATACGCGATGAAAGGTAAACTAGTATAGGGGCCTGTAATTAATCAAACAATTATTACTATTATAATGGAATGTATTTATTATAGCCCATGAGGGCATTGTATGATTAGAGCAACGATTAGTAAACTTGCTGATGCAGCAAATGTCATACGTTCTGTCGCTGCAAACTGGTTAGCACAAAAGGCAAAAGAGCAAAATTATATGCCACCAACCAAATAACATTCAGTACGCACTCCCAATGAAGTTCATCAAGCAGATATTTTGTTTTTACTACACGATACTATTAAAATTGGTAGATGTCAATCACACACATACAAATACGCGTTAACTGTCGTTCACGTTGCAAGTAGACATAAAGGAACGTAACCACTATCAACTAAAACAGCAACTGAAGTTGCATCTGCGTTTGAACGAATTTATCAACGAGGACCCTTGCGATGGTCACAGTTGCTACAGGTTGATCCTGGCAGGGAATTTCTTGGTGTAGTATCATCATTGATGGGAAAACATAACGTCAAAATCAGACGAGGACATACCGCAATTCATCGAGATCAGACAATTGTTGCAATTTCTATGAAACACATAAATGCGATCACAAAAAGAGAAATACTAATACAAAGACATGACTCCTTCTCAAAACAACCAGTACTAGGTAATGTGACTGTAAGATATTTTTAAGAACCTGGTGAACTTGAAGGTGGTTGAAAGAGCAACTGATCCTATTTGGAGTGTGACCACACATAACATTTCCAGTGTGGTAAGATCCACGTTTAGACTTGATATCTATAGACTAGATTTAACTGCTTTTCAGCGCAGATTTGTACGTGAACAATTACAAGTAATTCCTGAGGATATACAATTACCACCGTATTCATTTTTGTGAACTGACGCCTCGACGTCGATTACATTAAAGACAGGTCAGTATCACAGTATCGCGTGTGTGAAAAAAGCTTCTATTAATTCTATCTACGGTAAACTATCTTGAATTATTATTTGAATGCTTCCACAAAATTACTCCCGGTCGATTAAGATAAACATTCTCTTATGTCTGGTCACAGGATTATATACCGATGGTGCTGATGACAATTTTGATATTTGATTATTTTTGTAATAAATATCCTTGATTTCAACGTCGGAAGATTCAGAATAACTAAGTATCTTTTCTTGTTTTAGTATCCATCCGCCCCATGATACTTCAGCGCCGATATGTAATTGTTCTAGCAATTCTGCAATATTTTTACTGACATAAAATGAATAAGTGGCGACTCTAACAGCAGCAGCAGGATATCTATTTATCATCGATAATAATGTTATCGAAAGTACGCGAGCATTGAAGATCTTAAATGAGTAAGCTGCGGTGACTCACCATCATTGTAACTCATAATTGTGGTCAATTTAGTTAACATTACTTCGACTTATAAATGTGTTTCTCTACGTTATATCAGTAATTATAAAATCGAGTTCAGCACCATCTATAATTAATCATGTACAATGTCGTTCATGATCATATAATAATCCTTTGGTAAATTTTTCAATTATTTTTCTGCCACGACCTTTCCCTATTTTTTCTCAAAGTCAGTTATATCAGGATTTTCATCATCGGAATATTTCTTTTGTTGTGGTAACCCAACTTGCTTCTGCGTACTATATGATATAATTGTTTTTCTTACAACCAAGGATACGAATATTTTTTACATAAATCATATATCGCAATAAAACAATTGGAGCCCAACCGCGTTCGCTAAAATGTTTTCCAAACCAAGCAGCGGAAATCGGATGAAGGTTTCTGGGTGCAAATTCGAATGCCTCGATACAAGCAAAATGCAGTCATGTCAAAATATGGTAAAAGTTCCTTTATCGCAATTCTGGTCATCTCGTGTGTTGGATATCCAAATCGCTTAAAATATTCCAAACATTCACCCATACCGAGAAAATGTCCGGGATAACATGCAACCATATCAACCGAGATAACATCCTTATAATCGTACCAGGTATTCCATAATCCACCGCGCTCGTATTCAACACACCTTGATATTATATTATTGAGAAAATCAAAGCGAGTTGGTTTCCACGTATTTTCTCTCTAATCAAATGAGCTGTGACTGATGGAAACATAAAACAATTACTGAGTAACTTTTCCTGATCACTGTTGTATTTCGACGCAAGATCTTTCACTCTGAGTGTAGAAATTCTGTTCGATATATCTCACCATTAGGTCTTACAAACTGATCAAATTTGTTTTCTTTCATACAGATACTTCCATCAGCTTTAATTAATTCGTCATAATGTTCTTTAGAACACTGAAATAACCACACTGATACTGGAGCATTCTTACATATTTCGTTAATAAAATCAAATATTCTTGTAGCAGAATTCCAAGCATGCGCATTATGATCCACGATATTTATCGGAGCTCCTTTCGATTAATTTTTCGGTTCGTATAATACTTCTCCTGTTTTTGTATTTACCATTATTGGGAATTTTAGTATTTTTTTCTAACTTAGCATCATCATTTATTGCATTTCCTTTATCTTTGACTGATTCAGTTCGTTTGTCTATTTTCGTCGTATATCTGTTAGTTTATTTCCACCTCTTACATTTGTAAATTGATCCATTGCTCATTGATCCATTACGCCTATATTAGAATTTTTATTTATCGGATGTATTGCATAAATAACTGCAGTCATAAGATACTCTCGTTCATAATACGGTTTTTCAATACAAGTCAACTTTCTTGGTTTGGAATTTTTATTTAACATAACAATATTTCCAGTGTGAAGATGGACAGGGCCGGGGTCACATTTGTCACGGATAATCCAAGTATCATTTACTTCCGCGGTATCTACCGCTACAATAACATTTACTCTAAAAGGATATTTGATTGTCGAGATAATTAATAATTCTTGCCACTCGTTATTCATTCCTTTTAACATCGACATCACCTTCGTCGTCCCGTATATTCTGAATGTTGTCCACAGATGAGATGCACCATTGCCGCGATATTCTTTCATGGCGCCGAGAATACTTCAATCAGATTATTCGTCGGATCAACCAGAGCTCGCCTCGGCTAGTCAGGGGTTCTTCTGTTAGGATCGAATCTAGCTTTAGAAGGCTTAATTATAGATAATCTTTGAAACTCCTCAATATTATAATTAATGGCAAATATATATTTCAATTGAAATATAATTTTATATGAAAGCTTGCGTAAATGAATTATGTGGACTTCATACGCAAAGCGTACGAAGAGGGAGTCTAGGACCCAAACCGTGTTTGAAGTGTGGTGTTGGGGTTAGAGGAGAAATACAGTTGTGTGCGCAATGTGGTGGTAAAAAATATAGAGGGCTGAAACTATATTATGATATAAAAAAATAACGCCGGCAATGATGAGGTCATTAAAACACTGAAGATCATCTCGCCAGATTTTCTAAAGAATTATTTACACAAATGATATTATTATACACAATGGAGCAAAAAGAATTTGTAAAACATCCCATTACCATAAATTATGAGGCATCTCATGATGGTGTAATTAGGAGTTCTAGACTTAAACGAACAGTAGGTTTTGTCAATGATAATAGTTATTTAATGTTTGGTGTTGATGGAAAGGAAAAATGATTACTCTCATATGTTCGTGTACGAGTGTTTTCACGGAATAATCAAAGATATTAATTCAGACCCCAAAATAATTCCTTGAGTTATTTGCGGATATTTACACATAGTCTGAATTGGAAATTTCATGGTAATACAGATATAAAATAATTGCAAAAATTACGATTAAATCTGCAAATACAGAGACACGTTAAGAATTAATATTTTGATCAATGAGTGCAGCCTGCAAACCTTTTAATATTTGCATGCCTTCCGTTCAGCGCTTCGCGGATAATATAACTAAATCGGCGTTTTCGAAGAAATATAAACAAAATGTAATAAAATGAGTTTGTAAAACGTCCCATCATCAATAATTACGAAGTATCTCGAGATGTTATCATCAGGAATTGTGGAATAAAAAACAGTTGGTACTGTCATTAATACTGGGTATCTCATATTCAATGAGGAAATAAAATGTATCTTTGTCATAAATTTATATATGAATGTTTTCATGGACTAATCGAAAAGGGTCTTGTGATCGATCATATTAATTCAGATCCGAAAGATAATTCTTTAAATAACTTACGATAAATTACACAGATTAGAATTGAGAACTTGGTGAGACTGGCTGTAATGAAAAGAACACCAAATCAGTTGTATCTACAAATGTAGAGACAGGCGAAGAAATAGAATTTCAATCGATGAATGCAGCTGGCAAATATTTTTATATTTGCAGGTATTCAATACACTTTGTTGCAAATAATATATCTCATTCAGCGTATTCGAAGAAATATAAACAAAACTTATTTCAGTATTTCCCTATTGTATTAGATGCAAACACTCAGTTGAAGGGAGATACCTCTCTCCAACTAAGCTCTCTCTCCGGTAGAGTATTTAAGTAGTTACCTAGCTTGTTACTTCCGTGATTTTTTTGTGTCATCGTAACTATTATACAGTAATTTTACTGTCTGTGTAGCAATTAGCTGTTACTGGAGTAACGTAATTTTGTTAATGATTCAAATTGTAGAAGGAGTTATATCTTTTAAATTTGTCATTGTTAAAGTCTAGGCAGAAAAACAGTTACATCACACGACCCGTTTATGTGTACAATACAGCTAAATTATTCGTAGATATCTAGGTAAGATAGCTGTATACAGACCTATTTTAACATAGCAGAAATATATGTTCGATTATTTTATATAGCGTGTTTTGGAAATGGAAATAAATCAACGCTGCAGTTTACAACAAATATGATTTGCTTAGTATAATGATTATTTATAGGACTCCAGCATAGGTAACTTCATATTAATTTCTGAAACCTATATCTGCAAGGATGTGTCCGTGGTATATTGTTAGCGTGGCTGATTCTCATACTCGAGTTCCGGCGTTCCAATCCCGGGACTGACAATTGTCGACGGGGGCTCCAGCCTGAAAGGGATTTCATGTACACCTGCTCACCACATCGAACAACGTGGTGGGTACGTTTCTCGCTCTCACCGGTGTTTGATAGGAGGGGGGCGTGTGCATGATTTTGACAGGCCTTGACAACCATCTGAATCTCTAAATTTTCTTTTCGTTTAGGGATTCGCCTGGGGGTGTCTATACAAGAATTTGTGAAGTCTCCAAATATAAGAGCAGCGTGATGTGAGCTCTCAGTCTCACTGAAGGGTACCCAATACAAAACTATTCAGAAAGAATGTCAGCCAGAATGAAGAAGCATCGTGGGGTGCTCATCAGTCAAAGGAAAGGTCTCACAAAAGGAAAGGAGCAAAGGCAAATAATAACCGCTCATCATGCTACTGTTTATAATATTTTGTTAAAAAATAGACTTAAATTTTGAAAATATTAGTCATGGATTTAATTATATTTCTGCAATTCAAAAATTGTATGTGATAAAAATATCTGATTTCATGAATACGAAACAAAAATGATTGTGAATACATGCGTAAGGCAGTTGTGATTGATGTCTGTAAGTAATATTTATTCAGAATCATATTATAATATTTTTAAGCTGATCAAATTCAATGCAAGGATGTGCATAATTCAGAAAATGATCTCTATTACACATAATTGTAATAATATGTTCTCGTTGCAGTTAATTTAACTGTTCCTGCATTAACAAAATTACTTCATCGCCGTATTCATCAATAATTATATCAGCACTAATTATTTCTGTATGTGGAAGTGTCAATATTGTTCTGACAACACTTTCAAATATCTCTTTGTTGTACACAAACAATCATGTGTTACAAGATTATATAATACCCCTTGATTTAAATCATGGAATATTTGTTTGTAGCGTTCGTAAAATGCCAACATCTACTCAGAAACAAATGTTACAAATGACGGGATATTGCAAGGTCTGCTTGATAGCTGCCATCAATTGCATCACATACAAGATTGACAACGATTGTTGATATTGTATTAACAATTCCTTGTGAAATATGACAGCCTTCATCGTATGGATCATTATTATGTCTCGGAATTGTTGCAGGTGGGGATATATTTCTCCATGACTTGGTAATTTTAGCAAAGGTTTCGTTGTACAACAAACCTAAACATATTTCTTAGGATTCCACAACACATATTTCCTCGTCGTTTTACTCCAACATCACTAACATATCCAGAGGATCCAATTAGTGAATAACACCGTGAAATTGTGGTATATATCGTAAATGTCGTAGTACCGAGTACTGAGAACCTGTATATACCGGTAACCTCAGCGCGATATTTGATTGATTTATTAAGTGGTGTCCATAATGCCGATCCAGACGCTACTGTATATATTACACTGTCGGTGATCTTTTTGATGTCAGAGAGTTTAATACCGATACATGTTGGCTTTCTAAAGAAATCATCAATGATTCCATTTACATTTTTGAAAAAATTTATAAACGATTGTACATGATTAGAGTATTCAAATTTAAATGTGGTCATTCCATCATTGATTGTCATTAATGAGTTCATCATCGGAATGTTGCTATCATCGACATATTATCACGTTGCAGCTTCATCGCTTGATTCGAGTTCTATAAGACCAATAATTTTATTATACGTTTTATTGAGAGAACCAGTTATTGTATCACCTGCGGTTATTAAACGATCATTGATCTCAGTTCTTATGGTGTTGTTATTGCTGTCGACGTATCTTTTTGTTGCCACATCATCGTCTGATTTTGGTTCTCTCACGTTAATAATGATATTTTTTACTCATGTTGAGTACTACTTTGACACCACCTTCTGCTTCACCATTCGCTTGTTTGAAGTTGTATTTCTCAGCAAACTTCTTGGATTCTGAGGAAGGGAACTGAATTCCACTGTCTGATACCACGATTTCCGGGATTCCCTATCGTGCAAATGTTCTCTTTAGCTATTTACCTGCTAAAATGTTGTTTTTGTTAGATGCGATTCCAAACCACCATACACAACATAAATGGGTTCTCTCACGGCATTTGGCTAATTCCTGATGACACTGGTGAATGTTAAGAAGAATTCAGAGCCTTAAGACTGTAGGTATGATAACTCTATCCCTGAAGAAAAATATGTCGTTCTGAATTGAGAGTTGACTGCGTACAGCAAAGTATGGATGTAAATCTAGGGGACAGCTATTTGTTTTATCCAGCCACCATTTCTGGTGAAAGTCATTGCAGTCTGCAGATGGTGGTCACTCCTGTAACCTTCTTTTATATGTTTTAATTTCATATCGTAAATTGGCCTGCATGCCTCCATTGACTCAATAAAACTTCCATTTCCTCTTCGTATGTGGATTCCTGGCCTAGAAGAGGGCTCCGAGGAGGGTGTCTGGAACTACCAAAAGCTTCCCAGCTACAAACTCTGCCTTATATAAATCACGTGTGTTGATAAGTGGCACTAAAGGTTTGTGGTCAGTATGCAATCTGAACCAGTCCAGTCCAACAAGATTTCGTGAAAACTTCTCACAGGCCCACACACATGCAAGGCACTCCTTCTCTATATGTGAATATTTAACCTCTGCAGGGATGTGTGTTCTGGAACAAAAGCCAAATGGCTTGAGTTTATCTCCATGTTGTTGGAATATTGCCCCAACAATTCTGTAACTGCTGGCATTAGCGCTGACAAATGTTGACTTGCCAGGGTCATAAAATGTTAAGACAGGTGTGGATGTCAGCATCTCTTTAACTTTTATAAAGGTGTAATCCTGGTCTGGATCCAAATATCAGGCTGTGTCTGAATTCAGCAGGTCCATAATTGGTCGCATTATTGTAGACAAGTCTGGAAGAAATCTACCAAGGTAGTCGATCATTCACATGGTGCGACGAAGCTCACTGATATTTAAAGGAGCAGGTAGCTCATTCCCTGCGACAGCCTTTGCTGGACTGGGGAGTATGCCATCAGAACTGATCACGTGACCGAAGAATTCCAGTTTGTTATTCCTAAATTCACATTTTTCTTTGTTGAGCTTGAGGCCACTCCTATTGATCTTTTTCAGTACCAAATTTAGGCGTCTGTCATGCTCCTCTAAGGTTCTGCCATAAATGAGTATATCATCCATAATGGCTTCTGCCCCTTCATAGCCAGTCACCAGCTCTGTCATTTTTCACTGAAAAATCTCTGGTACCGACGTAATACCAAATGGGACTCGTGTAAATCAGAAACGACCCAGCGGTGTAATAAAGTTTGTCAGTTTTGCACTTTCTGGATGTAAAGATATTTGATAAAATCCGCTTTTTTCATCAAGTTTGGAGCAGACAGTGGAGCCTGTCAGCTTCGGTAATATATCATCTAGAGTATGGAGCATATATCGTTCCCGTTTGACAGCCTCATCGAGCTTCAAGTCAAAATAAATTTTATCTTGGCCAATTTTCTAAAGGACTGATACCATAGGCGCACACCATTATGTATAGCTCAGTTATTTAGTCAATAATGCCTTCCTGCTGAATATGGAGCAGTTCTTCTTTCACCTTAGACAACAAAGGAAATGAAATGATTAATTAAAAATATTCATAAAGGTCTTGATAGAAAATATCTCGTTATAGATCGCATTATTCTTTGTGTCCATGTCACGAAAGCTAGTCATAACCGATATGTAATTTATAAAATGGCATCAATGGTAGAGATGGGAGAATGCAACAAATAAGAAGGCAGATAATTTAAAACGGCTAATTTAGGAGATCTTTTGTTAATATAATTTAAAATGTTTTGTCTCTCTTTGTTGTCTGAAATCTTTAACTCTGTTAAAGACAAATGCTGCTGTAATAGCTGATGTCACAGCCACGGTCAAAGCAAAATAGTATTTCATTACAAATCATTCTGTACACATTTATTTGCTATTTGTCAGTGCTTTGCTTTTGGATGTTTTGACTTTCAGTTTTGCAGCGTTAAGTTTGCCTTCTGTGTTTACTTGTTTCAAAAGATGTTTAAATGTTGTGAATCTGGTTCCCGTTTAGCTACAGGTACTCTCCGTAACTTTTGAGATGTAAGCCAAGATAACTCCTAAACGTCCTCAGGTGAACCTTTCAATCCAGACTCCCCCTAGTCTATTTAAACAACAAGCCCCTACATTTTCACTGCCCTTAACATACCGCACCTGGACCTAGTAGTGTTCTCTGTGGTTAATGTGTCTTCACTTGGGATGTCTTCCAGGTAGGCGAATGTTCTAGGCTCTACATGGCATTTAGATGGTCGTTTGTCTATATCGTTCCAAAACGTTTCTCAGCAAAATGATATGGTCGTCCGAAGTAGATGTCGATAATAGTAAGTCGTCCACGAAATTCAAATCTCCCGTTCCCCTGAACGGTTCGAGTAACTTTCTCATCATATGGATGAAGCCACTTGGTGCACTCTGGACCCCAAATTGCCTGAATACCCATTGGTACGTTCCATCTGGAGTTGCAAAGGCAAGTCTTGCACGGTCTTCTTTTCGGACTGGGATTTGCCAATACCTTTTTGACAGGTCAATTTTTGAAAATTATTTTCGCGTGGTCACTCAGGCAAAAAAAGTTAATACGGACGAAAATGGCGGAAAACGTTATAGGGCCTACCCAATTTATAAGATCAAAAATTTAAAGGCTCAATTCAATCTCACAAACATACTCTTACACACCCTGTATGCCATCAAATACAACACACAGTACTATCCATTACAACATATATACCATCCTTCACCACACACACTATCCAAAACAAAACGTCACGTGCTAGCTTGGATTGTAAGAGAAGGAGATGAAACCAAACAAAGAAAAATATCTATTGCACCACCTAACCATTCAACATCCCAATACTATCCAACATCCCATACACACACTATCACAAGCGTCCTGTATTAGCTTAGAATGTATGAGAAGGAGAGGAAATCTCACAAAATATACTACCCCTTATTGCACATAAAATACTATCCATCATACCACTATACCATTCAACATCCCAATACTATCCAACACCCCATAAACACATTATCACATCACCCTCTGTTTGCTTAGAGTGTAAGAGAACAGATGAAATCTCACAAAACCTGCTATCCCTTACTACCAAGAATACTATCCATTACAAAATATAAACCATCCAATAACTCTTACACAAATGTTTCAAATTCCATTTAACCCATGAATTTATGGTGAGTGAGCATTTATCTAAAGTTTAAAAGCATCGAGATACAACAATGATGGATAAAGACACTGAAACATTTTCCCCACTTGCATTCCTAAAGTGCGAATGTGATGAATAAACGTCCCTTCCATTTCAATTCTAACTGAAACATAATCCAGAGATACAGAGAGAGGTGAAACAGGATATATTCATCTAGTGTCGATTCAAAAAATAACAGACACAATGCTTATTATAAAAATTAAGACCAAGAGACACGTTTTCTTTCAGATCTGTTCTCTATTCTGGAAGATACAATGAAATACCACAGCACACCACCAAAAGTCAACCTGCTTCTTCATTCACTATCTAATTTGTTATTTTCTACACGGCCTCCGTTTATTTCCTCTTCTTCTTCATTTATTTATCGTCTTCTTTTCTGAAATTACTGGACGGCTTCTGGTTCTTCTTCTTTTGCGTAAGATTCTTCTTCATTTTCGGATGCCTCTCCTCCTTCTCTTGTTTCTTTGATAGTATTTTTTTTCGTAGGGCACTCTGAAGACCAATATACTTTTTCCTGACAGTCATAACATGTATCTTGACATATGTCTCTCTTTACACCTGCTTTACGTTAACATTGTGCACATTATGTAGCCCAATGTCCTTTCTTTTGACAGATATAGCAAGTATCTTGACGTTTATCTCGATATTGAGGAAGAGTAGTCTGTCGTCGTCTCTAAAGTAAACCTTCATATGACGCCTATCAAAGCTTTGATCTGATGCTCGATCTGTTCCATTTTCGACGTGAAATATCTCCTCCCGCAAAAGCTGAAGTCTTGGCTCATATCCATGCAGTTTTGAAGACGACATGAGCGAGTCTGTATCAATCAACACATTCCACGTCTGTGACCAGGACAGGATAGTCTACTTCAAGCCAAAGCCAATCAATATTACCCGGCGAATAGTATTACCACATTCAAGTGAAAGAAAAACACTCATCCAGAAAAGTTATCACTACGGCCTACACTTACACGGTGATGTTTAAAGATTTTGAGACAGATGTGCCGCTGGAAGAAGCAAAAAGATTTATCACCAATTTGTGAGATTCTTTGTTAACCACATTGAAACGACGATGCCAAGAAGACGATCACGTGAGACTCTCCATTTATCATGACAGTTTGAAGTCGCTCGTCTGGATCGAGTTTAGCAGTCCGGCAGAACTGACACTTTCCAAAGTGATCAAGAAGATTCAACACGTCCGGCAATCCAAAGACCAGTTTCACGTCACCGATGGAAAAGCTATGCTTGACATGACCCGGGTTTGTCCTCCAAATGGGGACGGACAACGCAGGAAAGTGATTTTAATGGACGACCGCATCCCCAAGCGCAGAACTGTCCAATTAACAACACACAAGACAAGATATGTGATTAGATCAAACCATCGTCGGAGGACGAACGTATGCCAGCAAAAACGACACTGCCGAATGAGAAACTTTCTAGGAGAACATTCAACAATCGGACTCAGCCAAACAACACAGCAGAAGCGGAACTCCTGTTACATCAAACCGGCCTATCCAAAAATACAAACTGTGGTATTCCTGAAATGAAAAAAAACTACCAAAAACTGCAAGACATCTTAACTGCACACTACACACTACCTCTGTTGTTTCAAGGCAACGATTTCCCAGATGTAAATTACATTGACGATTTCCAAGATTGAAAATACATTCACGTCTATCATCACGAAGAAGATTACGATGCCATTACCAGTATCACTGCATTCATATGATACGGTTATTTTTGTGAGAAATGCGGCTATGGGTATAACAATCGAGAACATTCATTGAATACCGAAATGTCAGGAAATGAACGAACGTATTGCTCAGCTTGTAGGAAAACTTTTGTCAGACTTGCGTGCTACCAACAACATCTCATTGTGTTCTTCTTGTGGATAAGTCATGCATACCAATAGTGCCAATGATGTCACATTTGTCGCCAAATCGTGGACTTAGAACATGAATGCTACATCGAAAGATATCAATCGAAACAGGTGTAGGAGAATGACAAGGAGAAAGAAAATTTTATCTTTTTCAATTTTTAATACATGCTAGAGACCGGGATTGATATTCCTAATTTCTGCGTGGTTCATCGAGCGTCCGAGAAGCGCATCCAAGAAAGGTTTTCATTGCTATCGCTGTAGCAAGATTCCTAGACGACGTGAACATATCTTTCAAGGACCTAACATGCTTGCCGATTTTGCCTGATTTATCTTAGACGCTGTCAACGACACGTGGAGACAAGAGGACATCGAATGTTACGGAGACTGTCATAGCTATGCCACTTTGATGGCTCACACATTGTCGAGAGACGATGGACAATTTATACTTAAATACTAAACAAAACAAGGAACCGATTGCCCTTAAGTCACCTTGAGCGGAACCAAAATCATATCTATGCAAGTAAGACAATTACAATCAGATGATTGCATGAGATATTCGGCCTTGTATTTGATTCATTTGGAATGACAGAAATGGACCAAGGATATTTTAAGTACAGAACCAGTCAATATACCGCCTTATCACATTTGCTGAAGCCCACTATTACGACCTTACAACATGTCCACTGAACAAAGAAAATCTTTCTACGCTTGGTACCGGTCTCACGTTTCGGACCATTCGTCGTTCCAGAAGAAATATAAAAGTATTGTCGCTCCGACGTGGGTATTTTACGGCGTTGCTGTTCAAACATTTCAAGAACTGTTTATGGATCATGGATATATCTACCCCATGACGGAAGCCTGTAACATCGCCAAAGTGTGCTCCTTAGTGTACCGCAAGCGATTCATGTCAGAGAAATTCATCCATCATGCCCGAAACGGAGGAAGCGATAAGGCCATTAGAACGTATTCGGTGGATGGTTGAGATTTAGAAGACCTCAAGCTCGTGTACTAATTTAATGGATGCTTTTTTTCCACGGATTTCCGACCTGCTACCCTCAACGTGACACTAAAAAAAACCCAATTCTCAGGGCGTGTCATGGAAGACTTGTATAAGGAAACTTGTCAACGACGCTTTAAGTTAGAACGGCAACGATACCAAGTCGTTGAAATGTCGCAACACGAATACAATTGCCGTTTTAAAACCCATCCAGAATTTAAACGCATCGTGGAAAGGTACAACCTGGTAGACCCTCTCGACCCACGGGACAGTTTGTTTGGAGGACGAAAGAATGTGACATATTTGCTGTACCACACTAATGAGAAGAAATGAGAGGAAATAAAATACATGTGTTCCCTGTATCTTTATGTGTGCAAATATTATAACTTTTCAGCAGGGTACCCATAATTGCTGACAGACCAAATCGACATGAACAACATTTGATATTACGAAGAACTGATGAAATGCAAATTCTTGCCTCCCACCGACTTATACCATCCCGTCGTACCTCATAATTGGCAAGTAAATCTGAAGTTCTCTTCGTGCCGTACCTGTGGAGAAACGTTTAACCAAGACAAATCTTGTGATTTAGTAGGAACTTGGGTCAACGTGGAATTGTTTCAAGCTATCAAACTGCGATAACAACTGTTAGAAGTGTTCAAATGGTCAAACATTAAAGAACTACTTAAGAATTAGAAAACATTGGATGCTACTAATTCTACTTATACTGTTGCAATACTACACAGAATTCAAAAGCACGTCAGCTACTTCAAGGTATCATTCACATTCCTCATCAAACCAAACGCTTTTTTTGACAAATATTAAATAGCCATGTTTCAACAGGCAGATCCGAGAATCGATTCTCAAACCAAAAAGCAAATCATTTTGAAACCAGGAGAGGTGGCAGATCTCCGGGAAGTGGCATCGTTCTGTCTTAAAACGGGATGTTAATGCTTCATCAACCACCCCCAAGAATAAAGACTCTCCCAAACAAAAACATTCCAAGAAGGAAAACAGTGGTGTCAAGACCAGGTCACAACCCCAGAAAATGAAACGTCCGAGGAAAAAGAAATGTCCCAAGAAAACAGCTTCTACTGGAAAGAGAGGCTTGGCTACTTTTCCATTAAAATGAACGGAACACTCCAAGAAAGTTAGAGTTGGTTGTGTTCTAACGCAACAACAGCAACACATTGTCACCCACTTTGAACAGATGTTCCTTTGTCTTTCTATTGTGATACTTGGCTAGACATCCCCGTGCGTTTCGGAGATTCGTCTGAGCCAAGTTACTAGTCAGTTCGAGCTTGCTGAGGACATGAAAACATGCTGATATGTTGTACGTTCTTCCTTGTTTGGATTATCATCCTCTGCAATTGTTTCAACACAGCCATCGGTCCTCTTACTGTCCTCCTGTAAACTAATTCCAAAGATCAGAATCCTAAAACAGCTTGTGATACTTCGCGGTACGCGAAAATTATCGCAGGGAGGTATTGATCCAAGCCCCTGGTTCGACCTTTACAAAGCTATTGCAAAGTTTGCTTCAGAGTCCCATTAAAACGCTCTATTAGACCAATGCACTCGGGTGAAGGTGCTTATCCAGTGTCTAATCAACAGCAACCGGTTTACCTCATCCATCATATGGCTCACAATCTGCGTCCCCTGGTCAGTAAGTGTCTCTTCAGGAACACCAAATCTCAACCAAGCAGCAGAAGGGGGTGGGGGTGGGGGGCAGACAAAAAGTCATTTTCGATGGTCGTTTGAAAGTTTGCTTGTTTTCTTTAACCACTATCTTAGCTAAGAATATAAATAAAACTGAATTAGATATACACTTTGCAAAAATATATACTGAATTTGGATGAGTATGAAAATATTTTTACAGCAGCTGTTATCGATTTAAATTTCATTATTTCACATGTATTGAAATCGATTTAATTGGCTTCGGTGTATATTTATGTTTGCCTGATTTTGCTATTCTCGCTTCGTTTGATTGCTTGTAAATTTTCCAGTCTATTATCTGCTCTATTTGAGTGGATGTGATCGATGACAAGAAAATCATCTATCGAACATTGAATCACTCATAAACAAATCTATGTGAGTAATAATTTGCAAATTTTCTTTGTTTTCCGGAACTCCAATAGCAATCATCAGGTAGCCAATGTTACAAACATTTCCAAGAGCCTTTTTGTGAGACGACATTTACTGATGATACAAGCTCTGCTTGCTTCGTAATTAACGAATATTGGATGGCATCTACATTCATCGAAATCAATATTTTTGAGCTTTTTCCCTTATATTATTCTACTTTCTCTAATACGACATTATTATGTTTGACCTATCTCTCTATGTGGTCTCGTTTGTCTTTTGTTTTAACTTTATCATAATAGTTCTTTATCTCAAATTATCTTTTCAACGCGAGATATTTTCGTGTCCCACAAGCGACATATAATTGCTTTTTTCCTTTCATCCCCACCCCGCGTATCAAGCAAGGTTTCGAGCCGGTACTGCCAAGTCTGATATTTATCATGTGAACACTACAATAATCTCCGCGACAGGATTTTTCACAAGGAATTACTGATACGATCTTTCGCCATCTCCACATAGCATACCAGTTTTACTAATTAGAAGAAAGTTATATTATATTAGAGAAAGTATTTCATTTACTAGCAGTGACTAATTTCACTTTTGCAAAACAAATGCAAAAACAATATTTTAGTTTAACCGGGTTAAAACCAGATTTTGCAAGGTCGAAAATTGAATAAGTAAAATAAATAAATGAGATAAAATCGTTGTTAAACGCGGGTGACATTTAGAAATTAATAAAAATATAACCAGAGAAGTGTAGAGATAAGTTTTTGAACGAGAACGAAAAAGATTATCAGAGATTGAACCACAACACACTAGTAGATTTGATATCGATTGATTATCTAGAGATATGAAGCATATACCATTTGAGTTACAATTGCATGATTTAATCAAAATGGAGAAGAACGAAATTATCAACAGTGGCGGCGTTCATGTATTTTTAACATTTAAGACGGTGGCATCTATAAAGAAATATATCACATAAGTACTTGTGACCCTGCATCGGTCTCGATATTTCACGGAGATGACTCTGCGTCAGATGAATCAATATTTGATCACTTTCTTCTGCCATCTGGCGTCACTGCAACGTGCGATGAAATAGATTGCGGTAAAATATGACGCCGACAATGACGATTCACTCAACTGTTATCAAAGTCATATGTTCTGGCTCATATAACCCAACAAAAAAGAATAAATGCTGTGCAACTCCAAATGAAGTTCTCGAAGTATCACAATATTGTGTTGAGTTTGGATATGGAGATCTTTGTAACACAAAATATAACAGATTCAACATGATTTTTGTTGACAATGTCGCTGATTAGCCAGTTGATTTTCTTGAATTTGGCGAGTGTTATAATTATTGCGAGCGCTCCAACATACGAGTGACACCAGTTGCAATACAAGGCCACCACTAAATATCGATCGTACTGCATTTGCCGAGATTGAATCATTCGAGTTTTCAGCGAGAATTCATCCTGTGATACCAATAATGTTTTGTAGACACTTTAATAAGCTGGATACCAGCATCAGTCTCAACAACTCTTGCGCAAAAATATCTGCGTTGTTGGTTCTAACAAATTTATTACGATACATATTAGATGCCAAGATTCTCACATCGCTGCCTGTAACATCTGCGATAATTTCATACAACTTACAAAAATCTGCCTGGTTGCCACAATAATACAAAGATAAAGGCAGAAATAATATCGGTAAGTTCACTCAGGGTTCATAATATGATAATGAACGTCGTTGCACAAGATTAATTATGGATTCAGCTGAATTAGATTTTGTCATTAAGGGCATAGGGCAAATAGTATATTGGTGTCACGGAGTAATGCAACACCACGAGATGGAATATTTATTTATCACGATCATTAGTTAGTTCTCTTTAATTTACTATTTGAGATCACTGCTCTCCTACTCATCAATAAACCTATTATCATGGTCAATAAAACACGAACAAATACGTAACGATTCAGAGTCGGCTGACGTTAAAATACGAGATATTTATTGCTTTAATGTCAATTTATCAGAACCATCATCATTACCGTTATTAACGATCCAATCACGAGATATAGCACGGTCTCTCTGAATGGTCCAGTTGGTTCTGGTAAAACAACACGGGCGATATAATTATTTAAATACTCACATGATTGTGTTAACACCAACTCACAGGCTTGCCAGAGAGATAAGACAACGTGGTGTCAGCGCATTCACGTATCATAGTTTCTTTAGATGGTGAGGTGATGCATGGACGCCCGAACGAAACGGTGATAAATATATCCCGAGAATAATTATCTGGGATGAGATTTGTACAGTATCCAAAGACACATTACATACATTTCTTGATTGGTTATTAGCAAAATCTACTACAATTATCATCTGTGGCTATCATGGACAGCCTTCGCCGTTTACAAGTGAATCCCCACACGAATGTTAATCAACTCAGCCACTGTGAAGAAGTTTTGTAAGACCATCGATCACAAGACGAACAACCAGGACAAGTCAAAGCGTTATTCAGATTAAAACCTGATCAAGTTCAGGGTGAAATACTACGTACCGCATTTTAGAGACTACAAAGTCCGATTTCTGGAACTTATGGCTCCCTAATTATCTAATAGTTGTATCCAGGAAAAAACGCCCGTGATTCACTTCAGTGTAAATTATTTGAACTGCACAAGGAAATATTTCCTGTTCAACTAGTTCCTTTATCTAAACAACTAAAAGATACACGCCGACAAAATATACTTGCTGATAATCCGGCAGCAAACGGAGTTTGCCGAAAACGAAAACTCGTTTTTAATGATATTGTTGAGGTTCCAGTAGAGGCTGTACAACAGCCGTTGTCGGCTTCAGAGACGCAAGTCGTTTCACGACCAAACCCATCGTGCTGGACTCTGAGAAATGTGATAACAATTCATTCGTCTCAATGATTAACAATATCAGATATCAATATCTGGATTGTCGATGATCGCATCGAATGATCAAATTTAGTTTATTTGGCTGTGTCTAGAGTAACAAAAATATATAAGTTATACATGGTCGTCTACGTGGTGGAGCTGCAGCAGCGTCACAAACAACAACACTATCACGCGGAATTATCAACGTGGTAAAGAAAAAAATGATCTGGTGACTACAAAAAAACAGCTTCAGTTTGATCTGGATGTGGAATTTGTCATGATGCTGAAAGAACAACAAAATAGCCATTGCGCCTGCTTTAAGACAATAATGTTGTGACGATATTTTCCTAATGATGCACGCCAATTGACAGTGGACATAATTGATAGTAGTCTTGGCAACACACGCGAAATTGTACATCTGAGATGTTTTAATATAATAGACGCAGACGAGCTTAGTTCCTCAGAGGGTGTGACTCTTGGTAGCGTTTTTTGTTAGCAAGTTTCTAATTTGGTTGTAACTGGGTGCTTTCAGGAATTACCTGTTATTCTTTACATACAAATCCATGTTGAGGAGCTGTTGAATATAATCCTTAGCTTTGTACCAGTGAATGTCTTGCGTCGAACAAAATACAAACGCATGACTATAAATTATATTATACTTGTACAATATGAACACTTCAGCAACACGTGATCATGCACCGGTCAAGCCTCATCCAATGTTACCAGATTCCATTCGAGCTATTATAATTGGTACATCTGGGTAAACATGAGCAACGATGGTATAACGTTTGTAAGGAATTTAATGACCTTTCAGCGGCTGAAGACGATGTTATTGATATCATGCTTGGCAAACAAGCAATTGCAGCCAGAATATGTTCACGGGGCAGACATCAAAATACAGATGTCATTTATGTCACTAAGCGGTATACTCAGATTCCCAAAATAATTAGAGATAACTGTCCGTTTTCGGTTATTTTTAAGGGGGTTAATACACATACATTTCGAAATATTCATCAGATATTGTGTCATGGCGACATGGATATAGCTAAGTTTAAAAACATCTTCGCACAAACTCAGAAAAAACCCTCATAGATTCATCACGATAAGTTTACACGATCAAGCAACACGTTATCGACTCGGTCTAGGTATAGTATTTTGTTGAAGAAATACATTTATTGTTATAATAAACCCGGAAAACGTTAACCAGATTATATCTAAAATCGAGCAATTGCAGCAAAATGGTCTCGCGGTTTAACTCGATGCTTAAAAAAATATCGATGATTTTGTGATGATACACCAACGACGTGCAAAGGGCAGATTTACCATCCCGGGTGAGTAGAGAATTATCAAATTACTCCAACATATGACGACCACAACCTGCTGGATCGTTGTCAAGTCGGAGAATATCTGGAGGGTCTTTAACTTTCTCCCATACTGCAGCAATCTTTGGAAGATATTCTTCGGTTATATCATTGATAGTCTACCTCATTTTATCAGAATCAAGCCCACGTAGTTTAAACGTATCAATTTCGTATTTTTCGGTGATTTTAAAACGTTCATAAAATAATTTTTATTGAGGGAGATCCTTTTCGCCTCTGGCTGCTGCATACATATGTAATGATAAACGTGAAGCATTGCGACTCAGACCTCCTAGATGTACAGTTACGATACTGATAATTGATCTAATAAATTCATTAGGATATTTAAGTATATACTTCTCAAAGATCTCTCTTTGTTCTCACTGTTCTATTTCGTACAACCTTGTTATCGCGCTTTATATTTTTCCTCCTTGAATAAGTTTATTTACAGATATTGGAAACGCTCAAGTAGATCATCGTACTCTGTAGCTAATAAGCTACAAGGACGGTCCTCCTGTGAATATAAATCATCTCATTTTGAACGTTGAGCTTTAACAACAGCAGGTGATGTCACCGGCCATCCTAGCACGGTTCTGATCGACGATTTGTATCTGTCAACGGTGTAATTGGATCCAATATTTCTACGGCGGTGCTCAGCGTTGGCCCGTGTACTTTGATAGCGATCTTTGATTCTTTACCTGTTATTGATTTGATTCTACTTTGAGGTTCATCATTGATTTATTCGATTTGATATAATCCTGTTGGTAAAGACTTCCCAGATTGGGACTTGCTTGCCATTTGTATCAGTTGGGGGTTTATGTGAATATAACAGATAATTCTTAGCGTCTAATCTACTAAATGAGTTTTCTTTGATATTTGGCCAGCTATAATAAAGTCGTAATTGTGCCAGTGCTATCTCAATGACCGACGATTATGATCTTTTATCTGAGAAAACCAATATCAAATTCCGACTTTGCTGACATTGCTGATATCATTGGGGTCGTCGGAGGTGTTGTGTTAGCGATGATCTGTTCTAGACGTGTGGTTATTTCTGTGCCCGTTATTATCTATGCAGAAGATTCTACATGTGGCGTTGGTAAGTTTGCGTTCTTGTGATATCGATAATAAATATCCCTAATTGCATCAAATTCATTCTCCGATATTACACCATGGTTTAAGGCCACTTACAGTACCTGATATATTTATGCACGCTTATGTCGCAGTGTAAGCTATTTCTGTGTACTCGTGCAATGTTTACTAGTATATTTTTTGCGATAATATTGAGTATATCAGCAACACCAACTACAACATCATGTGAGACGCCGATCACAACCATGCTCGGAATCATGTACGTCAATGTAGAGATTAACGTTGTCGTTTCAGCGACAAGCGAGAAAACCGCGTATAAAAATTTGTAGATAACGATGATATATTTTTTTATCATGTAGTCGAGCAGCGGGGAGGGTGAACAGACCAATCTCGGAGCAAGTTTTCCTTGAAAATAAAGCTTCATACAAAAAACAAATGAAAATACAAGGTCAGTAATGTCAAACCAACACCTCTAACCGACCGAGATTTTCTATAATTGGGTTATATTATTTTGTTACTTTATCTTTGTCGCTCATGTTTTCAAATTTGTATGTGTGATTGTTTACCCACCCGGACACTCATTTTTAGTCGCACCCTCCCTGCTTGTGTCTCTCGACCAAATTTTTTTCAAGACCTACACGATATCGCGACCAAGGATCGTGTAATTTGTTTGTGATGAATCCGTGTGTGGTATCTTGCTCACGTAAAAGGACGTTTCTGAATCCCCTGAAAACCAAGGCTGATGAATATTTCGCAGAGTATGTGTATAAACTCCATTAAACACAACTAAAATATTACAGTTATCTCTAATCACTTTAGGTATTTGTGTTTATCGCTGAGTAACATAAATCATGTTTGTGTGTTTGTGTCTGCCTCGAGAAAATATTCGAGCTGGATTTGATTGCATTGAGTCCATCATCATGTCATGGAATACTACGAGATTATTAATAAATTAATCGTCGTCATCCACAGATGGGGCTTCATCAATATCAGTCATAAAATCAGTAAGAGCATTACCATCCTCGTGCAGCAATTTTGCATTTTCATTAAAATATTTAAGCATATCGTAACATCTCTGATCATGTAGAGATGGTGCCACTAAATATAACTTATCCCGCTTGAGCCATCTCATTATCAGATTAAGCAACAATTGCGTCTTACCAGACCCAGATGGACCTATGATAATTGCTCTAATAGAATTTGGTAGCGCTGGATGATGTTTGACTGGCTCTTGCTTTCGTGTCGCTGAGAAATCTATGATATCCATGTTGTAGAAATCTAATAAATAATATGAATTTATATGTTGTTCGATGCAAAGCATCCACACCCACCAGTGGATTGAAAACAATAATAAATAGCATGCACTTACAGGTAAGTGTTTAAAATGTGGTACAAGCAAATAAAAATGTATCTCTGGACAAAAAGTGTCTGGTGTTGGAATCACCACTTCATTAGGAAAATTACCAGGATCTCCATGGGCTAAATACACAAGAGAAAAACATCTTCCTGGATATAATTATTGTGATCCTGGAACCCGATTTGATATTTGACTTGAAGAGCGAGATCAACCATAACATGGAGAGTATCCAATAAATGCAATTGATCAAGCATGTCACGTTCATGATGTAGCGCATACAAATAAGGATTCACAACAACGACATATTGAGAGATGTCAAGCTGATTCACTCGTTAAATTCCATAAAAATAAATTTCTCAGAGAAAAAACTTTCTAGCTTCCAAGTAAAATCTTCGATGAAAGGTAAAATAGTGCTAGGGGCCGGAAAGTAATCAACCAATTATAATTATTGTAATGAAATCGATTTTATATACCCCAAGAGGATCTTGGAGGGGTAGAGCAGTGATTAGTAAAATTGTTGATGCAGCAAATGTTGCTGCAAATTGGTTAGCACGACAGGCAATATGGCAAATTTACCTATTACCGCCTAAACAAGTTCAGTATGCACATTTTGATGTCAGATCTCCAATCAGGTTCATCAAGCAGATATTTTATTTTTACCACACTAAACCGTTAAAACTGGTAGACGTCCATCTCGCACATAAAAATACGAGTTGACTGTCGTTGACGTTGCAAGCAAGTATAAGTAAGCAGAACCATTATCAACTAAGGCAGCAGCTAAAGTTGGATCTACGTTTTAACGAATTTATCAACGATGACCCTTGCGATGGCCACAGTTGCTCAGGATGATCTTGACAAGGAATTTCTCTGATGAATAAACATAAATTTATCGTCGAGATCAAAGTTGTGCTTGTTTGTTTAGTAACATTGTCTATAACCAGTTAATTTTATTCTTACTATATCATCCCCATTGTTAGCAGTTTGATTATTATTTTCTGTGAAGTCTATGATAACCGTACGCAGCTTAGATATTCTTCTGACTCTAGACACTGCGAGATAACCTAAATTTGACCATTACATACGACAATCAACAATCCAACTATTAGTATCCGAAATAGTTAATCCTAGTGACGAATGAATCATTATAGCATATCATAGCATCCATTAAGTTTTGTCCATCGCAACAAGACTGACAGGAACTAAAACAATATTATTTAACACAACATTTTGTTTACTACCAAACCTGGAATTTCAACATCGATATTTTACCGTCGAGAATCTTCTGGTCGATAACACAATGGTACAGGTAGATTTGAAAATTTATCTTTATGTAACAGAAATAATTGTTGCTGAAGTGTATCACAAGCTATCTTTCTACTTGCAACTATCAAATCGTCTGGTCTCCATAAATTACAAGAATTGTTCATAGGAGTTTCTCAAATTATCTCACACATTATTTCACACTGAATTTTATTTGATTGTAGTCCGATTAAATTCTTAAACAGTCTTAATTCTGGATCAAGCGCTCTATGATCGTCAGTTATCTCTTATAATAATCTACGATGTTTTCAGCCATTCATGTGGAGACAATCCAACAAAAGTTGGCGGTTGACACTGACCACCAAACATTATCAGAGCAGTATTTTTTGTCAGTCTCCAATCAAGAAATATTTTTAATGTCTCTAGCGACATTGTACATATTTCGTCCCAGATAATAATTAGCGCCAATATGTAGTTGTTCTAGCAATCCTGTATTTTTTATTGATATAAAATGAAATTTGTGGCGACTCTAGCAGAGGCATCAGGAAATCTATAATCGATAATAAATTTATCGAAACGTACGCGAGCATTAAATATCTCAAATAAGTCAGCTGTGGTGATTCATCATCACTGTAACTTACAATTGCACCTACTTTAGTTCCGTCCGACAAGTTAACATTACTTCGACTTATAAATGTATTTCCCTTCGTTGTGTCAACAATTATAAAATCTAACTCAGCATCTCAATAAATAATCATGTACAATGTCGTTTATGATCATATGATCCTTTTTGGGTAAATTTGCCAATTATTTTTCTGCCAAGAACTTTTGCGGTTTTATTCTCAAAATCAGTTATACCAGGATGTTCATCATCAGACTATTTCTTTTGCTGTGGTAACCAAACTTGTTTCAGCGGACCATATGATATACTTGTTTCACGTACAATGAAGGATATCAATATTTTTACATCAAGCATATGTCGTAATACAATTATTGGAGTCTAATGTTTTTTCTGAAAAATGTTTTCTAAACCAAACAGCGACAATCGGATGAAGGTTTTTCGGTACAAATTTGTATGACTCGGTACAAGCGAATCCAGTCAGGTCAAAACCTGGTAAAGGTCCGTTTATCGCAACTCTAGTGATCCTGTGTTGAATGTCCAAATATGTTAAAATATACAGAACATTCTCCAATTCCAAGAAAACGTCCAGGGTAACATGCAACCATATCAACCGAGGTAACATCCTTATAATCGTATCTGATATTCCACAATCCGCCGTGTCTGTATTAAGTGCGTTGGATATCTTCAAGAAATTCCAAACGTGTAGGTTTCCATGAATTTCCCTTCTGGGCAAAATGAGCAGCAAATGACGGAAAGATAATACAGTTACTCAGTACCTGCTCAGTATCGTCATGGGTATATTTCAACGCGAGATATTTCATTTCTTCGTGGAGTTATTCTCTACGATAAATATCTCCATTAGGCCATAAAAACTGTTCATATTTTCCATTATCGGAACATTGAAATAGCCACATGGATACAGTACTGCTTTTATTTATATTTATAATAAAATAAAACACATCACCGTTATAGAACTTTAACAGTTCGATTTCGTGGAAATATTGTTATAACTTAGGTCCATGCATACGCATTATGATCAATAATATTTATCGCAGCTCCTTTCCATTTATATTTCTACTCGTACAAGAGCTTTCCGGTTATTGGCTTTACAATTATTGTGAATTTTAGTTTCTTTCCCAGTTCAGTATCATCTTTGATAGACGCTCCGGTATCTTCAACTGTTTCTGCCCACTGTAAGGCGGGGGTGTTTTCTGGTGATGAATTTTGCTGGGTGTCCCGCTTAATTTTGGTTTTCGTTATCTAGGGGTTGACCGCCCTCGATGTTATTGTCCAGTTCGAGTAAATATAATTATAAGTAGTGAAACTTATTGGTGAAATAGATAGAGATCTGAGCAGGTATATAGAACAAACCAACACAAGCCCCCGTACATGTAAACAAACAATTTAATCAATTACATAAACCAACTGTGAAAAATTCGTTACATCAGGAATATACCCTGCTTTTAGAAATTTAAACTTTCACCGAATTACAAAGAAAACAAATGCAAATAGATTTAAATAAAACAACCGATCTGTTTACTGATAGATTTAGTTCATCATATGATCGAGTGAACAATCGAAGTCAACGTCTTGTACGATTGCATAACCTGCTCGCCCTCAGTTTTTTCTGCTTCCACTGTAGCTGTTCAGACCCTTGGATCTCAGGATGATACTTTCCACCATCCGTCTCAGGATACTCTCAGAATACGTTTCAGAAATTAATACGTCGCAGGATTACGTCACAGAAGTATACGTCTTACTGCACTTCTCTCTATACTTCTCAGTATACGTCTCAGGGTAACATCGCATCATACGTCCCAGAATAATACGTCTCAATATAATACCTCTCAGGAGCTATTTTCTCCCTTTTAAATAAATATAAATAGAGACAACCTAAATTTCCTGTTATTTATAATACAGGGGATTCTTCATTATACTCCCTCGTTATCAGATTTTACTATCAGTGTTAGACAGATTATAAGGCTATCAATCGACTCCACATGTCCTATAATGAGCCTAATTAGTCAATTGGCTAATTCGTTTCGCCTTGACCTTACACATTAACGAGGCCTGGGGTTCTGAGCCAGCCTCAATTTACACAGCGAATAAATGGGATACATTACATCAATTACTAAATCATTTCAGTCAATACATACTTACTCTTAATCATACATGAAATCTTCTCAATTCGGCGAATTCACACGGATTCTCATATTAACTAATGTAATGCATTAAATTCCTAGAACCTAATTCTTATGCAAACAAGACGACAAATTCAAACAATTCGTCAAACTTATCTAAAGAAGATTAATGTACGACTTCCTATGCATACACTCAACACAGTTATACTTCATCAAGCAAATTATTATACGAATGTAGAAAAAAGATTCATGCAAATACAAGTAAATAAATTCAGCAAAGCATGATATATGGCATCAACAAATTACATGGAATTGTTACACTACCTTTGCTTTCAGCGTTCCTCCCTCTAATCGGCAAATTATTTCGTCGATTCCTTTCGACAACAGTCCCCTTTGGACAACAGTTCTTTTACGAGGAATATCTTGCAAATCCCCCGGAGCCTACTCTGATTTCTCTCGTAGAAAAGCTTAGACTGATTAAAATTTCCGATGTGGCAATTTTAAAACCTAGAAAATTTTGTGTGGGAAACACGCCCCTTATTTAACATAACCAATCATAATCAAATATTCCAGCCTCCTTTTTTCAGAGGCGCCCAAGTCGGGATCAGCTTGACCTGGTAGTTTGAGTAACAGAGTTTCTGTGATTTCTCAATTGTGACAACTTTGCCATGAAAATGAAGTTTTCCGTGTCCCTAATAGTCCGTGTGGCTGCTGTATAAACAAATGCTTAATTAGGAACAAAATTCTCCCTATAAAGGACATTACTTTACACGGCAGTATGGCGATATGATACGCGTCTGTCTCAATAAATCTAATTAATTATTCTCTGGTCTCAACTAATGTATTCTTGTTAGATCGCTAGAAATTTTCCCCTTCACACCCACTCATTTATTTACTCATTTATTTTTTACGTCTTTGATCCGTTAAACTATTTCCACGTATCGTGTTTGTGAATTGTTCTGTAATTCGTTCAACTACACAATTTATTTTTGAAAATTTCATTGGTTTCCGATCATGAACACTAGGTTTATTATTGAGCGGATATATTGCATAAATAACTGTAGTCACAGGAAACTCTCGTTCATAATACGGTTTGTCAATACCAGTCAACATTTCTGGTTTGTACTTTATATTTAACGTAACAATATTTTCGGTGTGAAGACGGACAAAGTCACGTTTGTCACGGATAATCCAAGTATCGTCTAGCTCAGTAATAAATTTTACTCTAAAAAAATATCACTGATTGTCGAGATAATTAACTATCGCCACCGCTCGTTGGTCATTCATTGCCGGTGTCGTATGCCTAATTATAAATGCTTACCACACATGAACTGCACCATCGTCGAGAAATTCTTTCTTTGGCGTCATAAATACATTTAATCAGAGTTTTATTTGTCGGATCAACCAGAGCTCGCCTCGGCAACTCAAGGGTTCTTCTGTCACGATCGAATCTAACTTCAGAAGGTTCGATTGTAGATAATCTCTCAAACTCTTCCATATTATAATTAAGGCAGATATATATATATATATATATATATATATATATATATATATATATATATATTTTCTTTTTAAATTGAAATATATGTAATGATTCAAACAAAGAATACTGTAAATGAATGGTTAATGATAGGTTCTACAACTCTCTGTAACAATGCCTGCGCAAATGTATTATTTGGACTTCATCTACAAAGCGTACGACGAGGAAGTCAATGACCAAAACCACGTTTGAACTGTGGTTTTGGGGTTAGAGGAGAAACACAGTTGTGTGTGCAATGTGGTGGTACAAAATAGAGAGAGCTGAAACGATATTATGATGAACAAAAATAACGCCTATAATGATAAGGGCATAAAAAACGCAAAAGACTATCTCGCCAGATTTTCAAAATAATTATTTAGACAAGTAGTATTAATATACAAACTGAGGCAAAAGAATTTGTGAAACATCCCATTATGAGGCATCTCGTGATAGTGTAATTAGGAACTATCGACTATAAAGACCGGTCAGTTTTGTTAATAATAATGGTTATCTAATGTTCTGTTTTGATGGAAAGAAAAACGTATTACTCTCATATGATCGTGTACAAGTGCTTTAACAGAGTAATCGAAGATAATCTAGTGTTCTGTTATATTAAATCAGATCCGAAAAATAATTCAATGAGTAATTTTCTTCTCCTTACAAAGTCAGAATTGCAAATTTGTTAGTACTGGTAAATATAAAATAATTCAAAAAATGGCTGTTAAATCCGCAAAGACAGAGACAGGTGAAGAAATAATATTTCAAACAATGAAAGCAGTTGGCAATCATTTTGATATTTGCATGCTTTCGGTTGAGCGCGTCGCGGATAATATAACTAAATCTGCGTTTTAAATGAAATATAAAGAAAAAATAATATTTCAGTATCTCCCATTGTGTTAGATACAAACATTACTGGTGAAAGGAAATAACTATGTCCTGTAAAAGATTGAGTGATTTAAAACTTATTTCGCCTGTATTTTCCTATAGTATTCGCTTATGAATAAATTATTACATTTTGGTAGATTTTTCCCATCGTGTTGCTAATAATATAACCAAATCGGTATTTTGAAAGACATACAAACAAAGGTTTCTTTCTTCAAAGTATAACTCTATTGTAAGACAGAGAAATTCTACGTCAATGACTTTGTCATTGGACAAAGTCAAGGGATAACTTTGTCAGATAAAGGTATGACCGTATCTTATAAATAATCTTTATTTACTGATGAACAATGTTTCTTTGGTTGTTTTTTTTAAGAAACATCCTGTTTATTCTGAATCTATCATGTTTCTTTCTTCCTCTAGATTTTGTCATCGATAATAATTAAGGAAAAAATGCAAACACCAAAAAAGCCACGCCCATTGCGTGAGCTACTTTTGGATTAGTAAGTATTGATGAGCTTATATATCAAAGGACCCGTGGTTGATTATTGGGGAGGGTGTGCAGAAATCTGTTAAACGTTGAGAAGGCTCCATGTATGTATTGGGCCGTCCATAGAGTTAAGTTACAAAATAAGTTAGTTTTTTGCCGTCTTTACAACTAAGATTGTATGTACTGTGAAAATAATCTACTATATGTACTGTGCCATCCTAAATATAATATTGTATTTACTGTAAATATTTCGTCTTTTGGCAATCTAGGAGCTCACATGGGAGTTGTCCATTCCTTAGATCTAAGATTTTATATACTGTACAAATATACCCTCTGAACTTGCTAGAATGCCCTTTGGCAACATAAGGTTTCACATGGGCGTAATGCCGTCCTTAGATCTAAGACTGTAAATATTTCGTATCGCCCTCTGAATTTGCTAGAATGTGGTCTGGCAATCTAGGATTTCACACGGGGATTGTTCTGTCTATAAAATTAAGTTAGTGTCGTGTATATATTTTTTAATTTTACACAGGTATTTATCATATAATGAATTTCAAAAATATTCATGCTATTATTTATAAAATTAAAAATGTAGATAATAATGGTATAAAAATTTCTGATCCTCAGAAAATTATTTGTGATTTTGAATCATACAACAACGAAAATTTGAATATAGATATACAATAACAGCAAAAGGGAGATTCATTAAGCGGATTCAACAAAATATGTTACAATCCTTGGCTAAAGTGAAAGATACAGAAGTTGACAAATTCGCATCCCTCAAACATGCGATTGAAAAAAATTTGAATTATCTCACAACAAAATAGATCATTAATACACGTGTAAAACAATTGAAAAGGATTATGTCTGCAAGTAACTATTACTGGTGAAAGTGAAAATGAAAGCGCTTCACCAGTGACTCTAATGAATGTGAAAGTACTGTCAGTAACAGCTAAACAAAGTAACGTAGTAACGGATTGTGAAATGAAAATAGCGGATTAAGACATCGCAGATAAACCGGATTAACGGGTTCTAGACATATAATTGTAACAAATAAATGAAAGTGAAAACTATTGACAGAGTCGACGACGAAGTCGACGACTTAGCTGTTTGGGGAATTTTTTATTTCTGATAATTATCTTTATTCAGAATCAGATTACAATATTTATTTTTTATTTTTATTTTTGATCGATAATCTAAAGAATTTCACTACTAAGCATAATACATTTGATTAATATATATATCAATTTGATGAAGTTGGTTGATAATTATAACAACTTTGAAGAATATACCCATGAATTTAGTGAAATTGTTTGATAATCTGAAAATATTTGGGTATTATACACATCAATTTGATGAAAATGTTTGATAATCTGTAAAATTATGGACAACATACCCATCAAATTTATGAAACTAACCATTAATCTGAAATAATATCAATAAGGAATATATATATATAATATAACCTAACTGAACCTGACTAGAATTTTCAAGATCTTCTCGATAGGTGCTATTAACTGCATCACATACAATATTGACTGTAATCGTTGATTTGATATTAAAAATTCCTGGTGAAATATGACCTCCACCGTATGGATCATTGTTATGTTTGAGACTATTTGATGGCGGGGCTATTTGTTTCCATGATGCAACGATTTTAGGACAGTTTTCATCGATAGGATCGATGACTGATTGTTTTTAACTCGGCGGCGTTAAATTCCGGTATTATGAATGTTGGTAATTATTTGTCTGTAATTACATATGGGTCACGGAATGATTGTTTAATTATTGAGACATTAACTACTTCATCAGCATACATAATTATATTTTCAATAATAAGTTTATTGACAAACTAAAGATCGGATACAACCTGGATTAAATGTTGTATCGTTGCGACGATCTGCTGCTTTGTATCGTTGCTGTAATGTTGTGTGACGCTTGAAATCAAATTTTGCAGCTGATAGAAGAAACGTTGCTATTCTGACATGATGTCGTCGGAAAATTCATTAATATGTTGTTTTCTTCTTCAGAAATTAGTCTTTATTAATGTATTTATTATAATACAATTTAAGTTCTATTGCAGGAATTTTGTACGATCAGACTCAATGAAAGTAGACCCCACAGGATTCCATAGACGTTTTTTATTCTCGATATTCTGGAAGTTTTAAAAATTCTCGACATGCTAAGGTTCTGGTGGTATTTGATAAACAGGTGCTACTTCAGGCCATCCCAATACGCTGATGATTGATATATGTCAACGACATATTCTGGTGAATGTATTTCCATAGCTGCTGATAATGTTGCTTTGGGAACGATGATAGCAATTTTGCATTATTTTCCAGTAATATATTTGATTCTGAGCTGGAATTCATTATTGAATTTTTCGATCTGATAATTACCCATAGGTATGCTCACAACATTCCAGTCTGTGGTTCCATCTGGTTTATGTTTATACGAAAATACCAATGAATATTTTGCTTGCAATCCATCGAATGAAATTGATCTAATATTTGGCTAGCTGTGATATACTCTTAATTGCGCTAATGCTATTTATTTCGCTGGAATTGCAGATGGAAAGTTATCGCTGAACTCAGATTAATTGAACTTGCCGATATCATCGTGGTTTTCAAAGGTGTTGTATTAGCTACGATTTGTAATTCTTGTGATCACTATATTATTGATAAACACCTGATTTTAAATCAGGATTTTAAATCTCGGTTTTCTAAATCATTCGTAGATTCTGACACACTCATTTCCTCGTTGTAAATGTTAATCATTTATGTGAAATCAGTATCTGATATTATTCCATCGCAAAGGCATGATGATATCAACGAAGATAATTTGGAGTATGCTAGCATCGATGTATGCAACTTTATTGCATATACTCGTGGAATGTATTTTCGTTGCACGTTGTTATTTATTTTTGCGATAATATTAAGAATACCAGCAACTGTTGTTGCAGCTGAAACACAAATTGTTACAACATATGGCGATGTCTTTTTGTTGACAGCAATACGCAAGTTCGAGCGATAACAATTATGTCAACGACAACTACAAATCTGCGATTTTTTTACTTTACCTGTATACTCGTCAACCATAGTTGGTTTGCCACTCACCTATTCGATTTTATCTGTAATGTTGAACGTCGTTGGGGAGCTCATTATATTTTAAGTAGGTGGTAGTTTAGCGACTAATTCAAGACACCAATAGTACAACAAACCTATTTTTTTCTTCGGGTTCCACAACAAATGTTTCCGCCTCGTTTTGTTCAACATCATTAACATAGATCCAGAATATCCAGTTAGTGGATAACGCTGTAAAATGGTGGTAGATATCGTAAATTTCGTAGTGCCTAGTGCTGAGATCCTATATATATATATATATACCGGTAACCTCAGGGCCATATCTGATGGATTTATTAAGTAGTGTCCATAATGATGATGAAGACGCTGCATCATATATTAAAGTCAGTGATCCTTTTAATGTCAGAGAGCTTAATACCGATAAATATTGGCTTTCCAAAGAAATCATCAACAATTCCGTTATTTTTTCTTGCGAAAAGTTATAAACGAGTGTACATGATTATAGTATTCAGATTTAAATATGGTCATTCCATCACTGATTATCTTTAAAGATGTCATCATCGAGATGTTGCTATGGTCGACGTATTTCCTCGTTGCAGCTTCGTCGCTTGATTCTGGTTATTATTAGCCATATTGAGAGGACCAGTCATTGTATCATCTGCAGTTAGTAAACAATCAATTATCTGTTTTGATCGTGTTGTTGTTGCTGTATACGTATCTTTTTATTACCACATCATCATCTGAGTTTGGTTCTCTCACATTAATAACTGCATTTTTACTCATATTGAGAATACCATACATAACATCAATTATTCTGATGAGTCCAGTAAGATGAATGTTAAGACTAATTCCTCCGAGTTTTTAATTTTACTGTTGTTAGCAAACACCAATAAGTTATCTTCGGTCACATCTGGAAACCGCAGAATAATATCTGACAATGGGATATTAATCGTCTTTAATCATCCTTGTTTAACCTGAAAAACAGCAACTAAATTTTGCTCCACATTTGCGAGACGCAAAAGGTTAGCGAGTTTATCCTTGCCCTCTCAAGGATTGCTAATTTAGGTAAGTCGCCTTTAGGTTTGCCCTGAATCTTACTCAGAGTAGATCGTCCGTAAATATCTACTATTATACTTTATGATCTGTTTAAAACAACGGTGGACGGCTATACCGTCTACTTGTATACTCGTGCACGACTTTATGAGGTGGCTCTGTTGATGATGACACAGCGTCGAGTATAGCAATTACTTCACGGTCACATATTGGCGGATCAAATATTGTCTGTGTTGATAATATTGAATATCAGATTGGAGAGTTTTGAAGTCCGCCGACATACATTAAAAGTTCTTTTGGTGGTGCCAACCCATACGAATCAAAATGAACAATTCCACGTGAATCAATCGCGTATGCAACCCAATGAGTAAATGGACCAGAACTTCCATCGAGATTAATGATATCGGTTTCAACACCGTTTGGTTGTTTTGGTAATTGATCAAGCAAAAAGCAACACCTCTAAAGTGTTTGATGTTTAATTTCTTTAGAAGCATCAGAGTAAATCGAAATTGTACATAGAAAGGAGAGGCTTTGCGTCTAAAGAAGCGTCCCGGGGAGTCTTAGACATTTTCCTTACCACGAATGGGGTGTGCCTGGCAGTCTTGGACCATTTCCCTTTTTTGGAATTCTTTTTTCTGTGACCTGTTACCGCCTTTAGTGCTATCACAGCAGCAGTTCCAACCGCACCAAGTGCAGCTGCTATTGCAACAGCTGGGACTGCAGCGGCTATTAACGCTGGTATAGCTGCAAGAAGTGGAAATATACCACCGTCTTTACTGCGTCGATAATGGCACCCGCATAAAGATTAAGTTTTCCACCGGTTTTTGATTCTTTAGCTTTATTGAAATGCCTTAGTTGAGGTTATGACAATGACTGTTTTGACCCCCTTCGATTTGTTCTTTTTTTTAGTGATTTTTTATTCCACAGTTTCCGCCTGAAGATTTTTATTCTGACCAGGTCAGAGTAACACTAACATGATGATACGACATTATGATATCATGAACGATTTAATTACATGTTTTCGACTGGGTCATCAATAACTCTCATTCGTCCACCAACACCTTCAGGTATCATTGTTTTATCTGAGAGTATAACAGCGAGTGCACTGTAACCACCAGGAATAACTGGTGGACCAGTTATTGATGGTGGTGATCGTGCTACACGAGCTCCGAAGTTTATATCAACGACACATTGCCTGTTTAAGTCTAAATGTTCCAACGAAAAGTAACAGATTGGATATGGTGTTCTAAAATCACGCTGAGATATCTACAAACTAGAATCAACATTCTGATCACGACCCATAAATGTCATCAAGCGATAATGAGCACTTACTACCTGATTGTGATCAAAACTCAGTAATACTTCTTCAGATTGTTCTTGATGCCCATTCATCCTTAAAGAAACTTCACTAACTCCATGCGTGTCAAATACCATTGGATTTCGTGTTTGTGCGTTTTCTCGTACATTTTTCTTCGATCCGATAAATATAAAACGCGGTGCAGAAACACTCTGCTGTAATGCTATCTGCCATGTAAATAAACCAGCAATTGCACTTGAAATACAGCCTGTTCTTATTGTCAACCATGAAAATGTTGATTTACTACCATGACGTATAAAATAGAGTAGATGTTCTTCTTCAGATATTGTTGGAGTCATTAATGGCACCCATAACGAAAGTTTTGTTAGTCTTACTATGCACGCAATAACTGCGTCTATTCGTCAGACTGCATCATTGTTGTTGTCTTTTCTAAGAAGTACAAATGTATGCTTGGCA
Organism: Sinohyriopsis cumingii; assembly: GCA_028554795.2. NCBI lineage: Eukaryota > Metazoa > Mollusca > Bivalvia > Unionida > Unionidae > Sinohyriopsis > Sinohyriopsis cumingii. The sequence goes on along the minus strand of CM068834.1, from coordinate 10,743,865 downwards.
CCAAAAATAAAATTTCTGACATGTTTATAAAATCCAAATATATGTGATATGTGATAGTGGAATCACACATGCAAATTCTTCTGCATCATTTAACTTTAATCTACGTTCCGAAAATCCTAAGTTGAATTCAACTTTCATTGATATGAATGCATCGGTAGGTCCATCCCCTGACGCGTTTATTACCCTACCTATATTTACGTTTCTGCCGTCTGGATGACCAGTTGTATCATTGACGGACCAGCTGATCTCGAGTATTGATCGCTGTATCTTGCAAGGCCAAGTATCGTCGAGGCAATATCGCCGTTTTCCAGGCATGATTCAATGGGTCTTCTTTCAATCATGTATATGGCACTTTTACATAATGCCACAATACTTTTGTTAACAAAACAAGGACGATCACCAATTATAATTCCTGTACCATCGGCTTATAAAAGTCTACCTTCTACTTCAGTGAATGCCTCAGCGGGTAAGACATATCTACCTGTATCCTGAACTTGATGTTCGATTCGTCCACGATGATTTGGCTGTCGTGCGTCATACGAATAATACTGATAATCATCTTTCATCTTTGAGAACTGGCGCATACGTTTAAGCATTTTATTATAATTGCTATCTTCTAACACGAAGGCCACTTCTTGGTATTAAACTTGCAGTTATATTGTTTGTCTGATAGTGGTACACTAGCCAACTCTGCTAGCATTTATTTTTGCAGCTTGATTTATTATTTTACTAACATTTGAAGGTATAACTTCGATGCTGGGTAATTTTACTGGATGCGGTTTTCGCCGTATTAATCGTGCTAGTCTATCCTTGACTGCTGAGAATGCTTTCCTGGCAATATCACAAATAACACCAATACATTTATCAGAACGTCGTCAATAGCTTTCATTGATAATTGTTTTGCAATCGGGATAGGCTCTTGGGACAATCCTTCTAAAAAGACCCTGAACAACATTACCGTAGATCGCTTTATACGTAGGTAATCGCTAATTTATCACGCTGACCATGATCGGTTCACGTTGAGCATTACGTATGATCATTTTATTTTTGTTATTGTATCTAATATCATACCCTCAATCGCTGTGGTAATCCTCGGCGATTTCATCGATGAGGGACCGATACACTTTAATGTCCATGATACCGACTGTAAATAATCGTTGACCAATATCAGTTGCTTCATTAATAATGTCTGGGGAATTATAACCGGCTCGTCTTCCACCAATCAGACTTTCTAATTGTTCAACATCGGCAACATCGGCAAGGACATTGTTGTCCACGTATTTTGTTAGTTGCTACGTCACCGTTTGATTCTCCCACATTGGTGATTGTATTTCTGTTCATGTAGACATGCCATACATTATATCTCCGATTCTTTCTAATACGTCCAGTAATCTCTCCCATGATTGTTAGAATAGATTCCTTCGAGTTTTTAATTATACTGGATTTAGTAAACACTACTAAGTGATCGTCTATAGCGCCTGGAACTCGCTGAATAATATCTGTCAACAGGATATTGCACGTCTTTAACTGTCCTTCCTGATCCTTAAAAACAACAACTTCATTTGTGTCAACATCGGCGAGACGCAAAGGTTCAGTTCATCTCGTGTTGCAGATTTTAATAAATCAATATAACCCTGTGCCTTGCCGCTAGCAAATCTTCCGCAAATGTCTACCATTATAAACTATTAACCTGTTTAATACTACTTTGAACGTCTAGAGATATACTCATGTACAACTTTATGAGGCGGTGCTGATGACCTTGACACAGCGTTAAGTAAAGCAAGTACTTCTGGACCGCATATTGGTGGATCCGTTAATGTATGTGTTGCTAATGTTGAATATCAGATCGGAGTGCTTCGCACTCTGCTACACCGTATAAATTCTTTTGGTGGCGACAGTCCACATTAATCAGAATAAACAGCTCCACATGTATCAACTGCGTATGCAACCCAAATGAGTAGCTGGACCAGAACGTCTATCGAGACAAAAAATAATGGTTTCAACATGGTTTGGTCTTTCCGGTAATTCATCACGGATAAAAACATCTCTGAAGTTTTTTATGTTTAATTAACAAGCAGTGTCAATGATATCAAAATCGGCAGTCTCAGACCTTGACCATACCGCGTTCCTGGTAATCTGAGACCACGTCCTTTTTTGTTCAGGTTTTTATGCCATATCGGGACACTCCATGTCGCAGCACTCTGTGTCCTGTTGATTTTTTCAGTAACATATCGGAAGCAGTTCCAACAGCACCAAGTGCAGCTGCTTTTGCAACAGATTGAATAACTTCTGCAATTAGTTTTGGTAACGCCGCTAGAAACGGAAATATACCGACAGTTTTTGTTGTGTCGCTGATCGCATTCGCAAAAAGATCAAACCGAACGCCAGTTTTTGATTTCAGTGAACGATAATTTATTTGGGACATGCAACGCCGCTGATTTCAGAGTTATTTTTGCCACATAATTCTTCTTCAATGTGGATTCCAGTGTTTTAATCTGACCAGGGTCAGAGCAATATTGACGTGATGGTATGACATTATAACATCATGAATGATCACATTACATTTACATGTTTACTACGTGTGATTCAATGACTCTCATTCGTCCACTAACACATTCAAGCAACATTGATTTGTCTGACAGAATAACAGCGGTTGCTCTGTAATGGTGCTACGTGAGCCGAAAATGTACGTCATCGACTGATTGAATACGCAAATCTAAGTGCTCCAACGGGAAGTAATAGATTGGAAATCTCGCTGAGATATCTGCTAACCAGAATCAACATTATGATCAAGACCCATAAACGTTATCAAACCATGATATACACGTGCAGCTTGATCATTCCCAAATTCAATACTTGTTCTTTAGATGATTCTTGATGACCATTTATCCTCTGAGAGACTTCAGAGACCTTCTTTCGTGCAAAAAAGGGCTTATAACAAAATGGGGGTGGGGAAAACTAGATCGCTCTAGGTTGCAAAAGTGCTTGCAAAAAATGTCTCAAAAAGGTGAATCAACGTTGTAACGGAACCTTCTCACCGGGTTAAAAAGGTAACGCAGACAGGTTTCTCAACCATATATTTGATCAAGACCAATGCGATATCGTGTTCTTGGATCGTGTACAGTTATTGTAACAAATATATACGGGGTTTTCTGATTATTAGCAAACACATTTTTAAATCCATTCACATCCATATGATCAGGGCACATGCGTTATGGCTCCATTAAAGTCATTAAAGTCAACCAAAAGATTGCCGTGACGTAATAAGATTACCTTCAAGATCATCGACTGATGGTGCATCATCGATGTCAGTGATAAATGCAATAGCGGATGTGCCACTAAAAAAAGTTTGTCCCATTTGAGCCATCTTATCATTACGTTAAGTAACAATTGATTTTTACCAGACCGCCATGGGCTAGTGATACTGGAACAAATGATAATAGCATGAATATAGTTTGATTCCCGTTGCAAAAAAGTCTATCATATTCATGTTGTACAAATATGATAAGTATATGAGTTTATATTAATTTCGATACAAATCGTTCACTTATACCAGTAGATTAAAAGCAATAACGACAAGGAATCGTCGATGGGTTCTAACAGGTACGTCCGTGAAAAGTGGTACAAAAAATACATATTTATGGCTTCTTGCAAGACGTCAAGCGATGGTGGTATCTCCCCGACACTACGGAAAATGACCAGGAACACCATGGGCTAAGTTTCTTGGTGAGAAACGTCTTCCAGGATATATTTATTTTGGCCCTGGAACCCGGCTTGATATTAGACTGGACGAAAAATATTCGGAAATTCCACTGCGTGCAGTTTATCAAGTGTTTCGTGCTCATGATGTCGCCTATAAAAAATAACGATCTGCAACGACGAGATATCGCGGATGTCAAGTTGATTCACACGCTGACGCCTATAAAAATAAAAATATTAGGGAGTCACTGGCCAATTGGTTGATAAGATCAGCGATGAGTGGTAAACTAGCGGTGGGGGTGAGCAATTAATTGTCCATTAATTATAATGATGATATATATTTATTAATATCCAAGAGGATACTGGAATAGCATAGCCACGATTAGCAAACTCGCTGATGCAGTGGGCGTAATATTGCCGCATATTGGCTGGCTCGACATGGGATATGGCACAAAACGATCCTATACGGGAGGTTTGACGTTAGCACTCCCAACGAAGTTCACCAGGCAGATATTTTGTTTTTACCCCATGCCACTATTGTAACTGACGCAGCACGTAAATGCGAACGACAGAGAGAAAATGCAAAAAAGCGGAACCATGATGAACTAAAATAACAACTGAAGTTGCAACCGCGTTTGAACGAATTTATCAACGTGGACCTTTACGATGGCCGTGATTGATACAGGTTGATCCTGGCAAGGAATTTCTTCGTGCAACATCATCGCTGATGCAACTACATAATATCAGAATCAGACGTGGACACACTGCAAATACATCGTGATTAGGCAATCTTTGAACGATTTAATCGAACACTTGTTTAGCGACTGTTTGGATATCAGTATCCTTAGGAACTTTCCACACCGACGAGATCTCGTGAATAGGTTACAAGACTACCACCGTAATAGCCTCGTTAAACAATGCGTTTATATTTTTTTTTGTCATTTCGCTGATAACCAGATAATTTTTTCCTTACCGTACTCTCGATAAATTTTAAAGTTGATTATCTTCCACAGTATAAAGCATCCTATGCAGTTGAGACGCTTCCTAGTGGTTATTTCACCTTTCTTGCCGTACCAGCAATTATAAAGTTCTTCTTCGTCTATAATTAATCTTGTACGACGGCGATTATTGTCAAATGAAGCTTAATGTGTAAATTTATAAAAAGTATTTCTGCCTACGTCTTTTGCAAACGACATTACCTTCTTGACGCTGCTTTCTGGTTTTACCAACCAGACATCGTATTGACTTCTATACGAAATTATTGCTTCATTCCCTGCCAGCGATAATAATATCTTCGAATCAAGTATATATATCTCAGTAGCACTAAATTAACCCAGCCTCATTTATTCTTTGCGAGATTTATCTCCAGATTTGTTTCTTTAAAATTACGACCAAACTAAAAAGGAATGACCCGATGAACATTATCAGTAACTTCGAACGATTTAATATTGCAAATCCTGTAGTTGGACCATTTATCGCAGCTCGAGTCCATTGATGTGTGGGATGCCCAAAATCTCTAAACATAAGGCTTAGCATCACTGTTTCCAAAATAAGCGTCCGGGATAACATGCAACCATATCGATCGAGATGACGTCCTTGGAGTCAGATTTAATATTCCAAATACCTCCATGTTCAAGAAATTCTCGCGGTGTTGGTCGCCTGAAATTGTTCTGCCGGTAAAAGTGAGCAACGACAGATGTGATAGTAAAACAATTATTCAGTAATTAATTTGCTAGATCTGTATCGTTTGTTTATTTAAGTGCAATCCGCGTCGTTGGCTCATGAAGAGATTACGTACCATACATTTCAATAGCCGATGACACAAATTAAACAAATCCATGGGGATTAGGCCCCGGCGAGACCTGACGAGATTCTTCATCTGGTTCACTCTGAAACAGAGAGACCAACATTGGATCAGTTTCACTGATATTATAAATACACTCAAAAATATCACTGTAGTAAAATCTAAAATTTTCCTGGGTGGAAATTTTGTTAGCTCGTGGTCCATGCATGGGCGAGTGGTCAATTATTACTAGAGGGGAGCCTCTTGTTGGATACTTCAGATGTACAAGGTCTCATTGGGTATTGCCGTTACTTATATCGTGAATTTTAAATCCTCATTTGTAACTCAACAATATTTCTTATTCTAGCTCCATTCTCTCTTCGGCCCATTTGTTTAGTGTTTTGCGTTGCAGATCTGTTAGACCATTTATTCGTAACGCATTCAAGAAATGTTATTTTGATTCTTTGGGCTACACAATTTATAATAACATGATCGTTGGTCCTGCTTGCAGTCCGCATCGGTGAAAGAACAGAAATATTAGGTTTATTTAATGGATAAATCGCGAAAACTGCGGCTGTCCCAGGATATGATTTTTCATAATATAGCTTGTCGGAACCTGTCAGCGCCCTCGTCTAGGATTTTTGCTTAACGTGAGAACATGCTGGCGTTGTTATGATTGTCTAACACTTTCGCGCTTATCACGGATAATCTATACTGTGTCATCGTCGCCGTCACCTACGGCAACGATACATTTGATTATAAAAAATATCTTCGTTCGTTAGGATATTCAATAATCGTCCTTGCCTTCTGGTTGTTCATTGTAGCATCGATGGAAAGATAATCTTGATCAATCCAAAACTTTAATCAAACGTGCGCTGCTTCATAGTCCCTAAACTCTTCCTTGGCCTCACGGATTCAAATGCATAATTGCAAATTTGGTATTATGGGGCGTCTTTCCTTATCTGTTAAGCTGTCAGAATCGAACCTAACATGGAAAGGCTTGATAATAGCTGATCTTGCAGACTATTCATCAGATAAAGTGTCCCATTCTGTCATTATATAATTAGGGCAAATGTACATTCTAATTAAAGATCATCCTTGATTAATATATAATAACGTCACGAGCTAAAACTAGTTGCCAATGGCTGGAGATTGGATCAGCAACCCCATGTGGAAAATATTGCTATTACGTGCAAGTGTTCGAAGGGAAAGCCTAGAACCCAAACCATCCGATATAAGCGTTAAAGATACGTCTGAGCTTTGTATTCCATGCGGTGGCAAAAATACAAACCTTTAAAACGGTACTATGTTATAAAAGAACTATGACCAGGCCACTAGTGGCACAATAAAATTTGATAATTATGAGACAAATCTCCTTGGTCTGATTAGACAATGTCGACTTGGAAGACCTCTCTTTTCTGTCATTAATGCCGGTTAACTCAAGATCCATGCTGGGAGAACAAAATATTGTTCTCACGGATTAGTTTTTGAGTGTTTTAATGGCTTGATCGATAACGGTTTTGTTATTGACCACATCAACGGTGATCCAAATGAAAATCGTTTAGAAAATTTTTAGGCCATTACACTAATCGAAAATAACAAACGGGGAGGTACTGGCAAGTACAAACAAGTGTGCGTTTGTTTGTTCAATAAATGCAGAAACCGGTGAAAGAAAATATTTTCCACCAATATCCACAGCTGGAAAATATTTTGATATTTTTCCAGTTTCAGCACCGAGTGTCTCAGATGGCAAAACCAATTTAGCGCTGTCGAAACGGTATAATCAAAAATAAGATTTCAGTATACCAAAAACAAGGTTTCCTTTGATTCCATGGAAGTACTTAGAACGCAGAGCGTTCCAAAGTTCCATCGCTAGCTTTACATACATAATCAGTTGTACCGGTCTTATTCTGCATAAATCTCTATATACTGGAAATAGCCCGGAATGTTTGCTGTAATCCAATACAATTTAAAAATAGCACAAATCAATAGTTCAGTCAGGTTAATGAATAAAGCGGAGTAAAGACGTTTGATTTCTCTGTGCCTGTGTGTGGTGAATTCACACACACACCCATGAGGAAATCCAGCGCTGGGTTATCTTACGAATTTGTGCTTGGAAGACGTTTAATTTATCTGTGTCTGTGTGGCGGTTCTCACACACTCCTAGGAGGAAATTAAACGCAGTTCGCAGAGCACATCGTGGTCATAAAACGATTCTGTTTTTCATTCAGAGGCCTGAGGGCGTAATAAATTATCTATCATATTTTTAGATTGACTTTAATAATAACCATGAAATCCGTGTGCCCGGCTGTCAGAGATTGATTTTATTGTATAAAAGCCCAGACAAGTATGCAGACATAGAATTATGTCATCTTCATCGATCGGGTGCGGGCCGAAGTCAACATGGCCTAGTATTTTATTTCTGGAAATAGCAGATAATTTGAGCCTGGATTTTCCAGTAATGCAGTACTTTATATACAAGTTCCGAAAAACTAATAAAACAGCAAGGGCTGGAGGGATCGTATCAGAAGTAAGTAATTTCCCTTTGGATGGGATAGATCACATGAATAGGTATTTTGAAATATTATATTGAGTAGTAAGATCTGGCACATGGGGTATATTGGGAGATATGGTAATAATAGATTCTTGAAGGTACAATCAGATTCATCCCTATTCTGGATTCATTCCTTTCTTAGAATCTTATTTCATATGTTCAAATCAGTCCGCAGATTTGCTGAATGTTGTGTTTAGATAATTTGAGAGGAAATATTTGTTTGGATTATTCGTTGGAATTAGTAAGTGGTCAGTTTGGCTATTGATAATTATTCAATGGAGTTCTGGACATGCCATTTTGATGCGTACATTTGTGAATCTGAAATTCATTCGGAACATTTAATTAGTTTGGACTTGTATAGAACTTTTCAGGATTATTTTGGATTCTTTCATAATACTGTAAGTACCTGTTACTTTTCATTTTATAAATTTAATAATTAAATTATTTGTTAAGTTTTACAAAACTTGTTGGTTTTGCTTCTTTCTGTTAGTTAGTTTATGACCACAGAGTCGTAACATGCTTTCAGATAGACTGTAGTCTATTTCAACAGAGTTTTGCAATTTAATAGACAGACTGAATTTTGATATAGGTTGCATCCATGCGTTGTGATTTCTTGTCAATTTGATGACAGCCGTTGAACAGGAACAACATCGTAATTGTCAACAGGATGCCATGAGATACGTATGCTCCATTTTTTAATAAGATTATTCAGTATCACTATGTCAGTACAATCAATATTTCAATGTGGCTACATGATTTAAAATTAATAGCGCATACATCTTACATGCGGATGTAACATATATTATCCATATTTTGTCCAAATCCTATATATTGATCACCCTTGATGATAGAGTCTGACATTATTTATAGTTATGTGTAAATTCTATACTTTGATCATCCTTGATGATAGAATCTTACATTATTTTTATTTATGTACAAATTCTATACTTTGATCACCCTTGGTGTTAGTCATATGCTATTCATATTTGTGCATACATTCTCTACATTGATCGTTCACGGTTATATATCCATATATCTATCATAGTTTTGTAGATCTATACATTGATCGTCCACGGTTATAGATCCATATATCAATCATATTTGTGTATACGTTCTATACATTGATCATTCACCTTTATAGATCTATTTATTAATCATATTTGTGTATAAATTATATATATTGATCGTCAATGGCTATAGAGATCAATATATCAATCATATTTGTATAGACGTTTTATACATTGATCGTCCACGGTTAAAATCCATAGATCAATCCTATTAGTGTAGACGTTCCATACGATGATTCTCTTTGATTACTCTTTAAAGTTATATGTTCTGAATAGTTCCATTTTGAAGCGATACCATCCGCTTATATCATTTCTTCGACTCTGAGAATCATTCTTTAAAATCCATTGTTGTACTTATGCACAAGAATACGATGTCAGTTTCTTTTATTTTTCATTTACATCATAAGTAAACATCTCGTGCACTTCATGCAGGAGAGTCTTCTCTAAATGCAGTCACAACCAAGCTTCATCCTGTTATAATTATAATAGTGTTTATTTCTATCTTAAAGATATATATTTAATCAAGTTGATGCTGCAACCAAGAATGTCACCGTTTTCATAAGTACGTATAACAAGACAACAAAAATATACCATCGTTATCAACCATATAGCTTTGTCAACGGCAAATATAAACCTCTGATCTGCCGTTACATAATGCCACACCCTATCAAAGTCCATGCTCTTTGTTCTATTTATTACTCCCAATTAACTGCAAAGAACCAGATCTTCTGGTGCATTATGTGACGGCAGACCTGGGTCTTTGTAGTTTTCAGCTGAATCAGTCTTATGATTTGAATTTGAAATATATTTTTGAGACCTTGTAATGTTCTTCAGGTCCAATATTACTTAAGTAGTTATTTTCTCCACTGAAGTCATAACCTGGTGGAATTTTAAAGTTATTACAGATTATGCTACTTTGCATTAGATCTACGTTGTTCTTGGGTGAATTGAAAGCCTGTTTATCTGGTAAAGGTACTGAGTATTCAGGCTATAGTTTTTGTATCTGAAAGTAAGCAAAACCTAATGTTTTCAAACTCTTATACCTATCGATCTGTTAAATGCCAGTTATATATTCCGCATTCAGCTGTTTCTATCTACACTTTACTATTAGGTTAAGTTTTCCAGAGTTTCATATCATATTGTGTCTCCATCAGATCATAGAATCATCATTGCTTTGAATTTAAAGTCCATTTATCAAACAAGGTCCGATAGTTTGAGTATGAAGAGTTTTACCTCTTTGCTTTGGTTATCCGGTATGGTCTTTACACTTATTTATGGCGAGGTTAGGATTAAGAAGTCATGTTAAAAGGTCTTAGCGCGTTCCTTTCTTGAGTATACAAGTAGGGGTCTGTTGCTAGGAATGTTTTGTACATTGTTTGATGGAAGCGAGATGTTTGTAAATTGTTTTGAAGAAGGTAAGGTAGTTAACCATTTTTCTTTTAAATTTTGTGGCTGGATGATAAAGTATTATCTGTAAAAATGTATTTTTACGGAGGTAGGGGAGAAATGTATTTGGCCGCTAACATATTTAGTAGTATGATACTAGTAGTTTGGTCTCTTTTCCACCGGTCTACGTCAAAGCCATCTTCTCCTTCATGAGTATATATTTACATCACACTAATTCGGACACGAGTCCGCGCACGAACCCGCCAAGCAAATCTACAATGAGGCGCCCATGTCAAGGGGTAGTCATGTGGAACATAAGACTTCAATCTAGATCAGTAACCAAACAAACTACTATTATAATTATCATTATCGGTCAGTAGAATCCGAAACTATACGAGTGGTAATTATACTTCCAAATCTTGAAACAATACAAATGTAAACCCATAAGTGAAGTCCTGAGAACAATGGCAAAACATGCAAACCTTTACTTGATTTTCACTACCTGTAAATAAGGGTCGTTAATGCCTCTGTTCCGTATCTGTGCTCGGAGTTGCCGGTGGTTTTATATTTCCTCCAACACGGTGACGAACTCAGACATGCTAGTCACGTTTATCCCCAAGAGCTATCGAATACAGTTACACAATTATGCCTAGACTGTTTTGCGTCGCAGCGAGAAGTTCTGAACAGACACATGCTTGATTTACAAGCACCGCTGTGCAAGCCGGTATTGTCGATATAGCCCCGACTACAATACCGATTGCTTTTGCTGATACTCAGGCCAAAGGTGGTTGCCTTAGTGATTAACACACTCGCCGGTTTGTATTTCACGAGTAGTACAGTTCTCTTGAAAAATTCATCTCGCATCTCCGTGTCGATAACTTTGTGGTTCTTTCACAGTTTGTTTATTAATAAGTTGATCTCTAAATGTAGTTGCCCGAAAGACTGGCCTTCTTCAAGAGCAACATGCACACGCACCTCTAACCAATTATTCTTCTTTACTAGTAGAACAGTAACACAATCATTGAAAACATATTTCTGGTGAATGTTTAAGTCTCCGGCCATTGTATATATTATGTAGATTCAAACCATACCGATTACTACATTGAATAGTTTCTTAAACAATCGTTCTCGTCTTTGCCAAAAACCTGTTACAATGACAAGTGCATAGTTGTTAAATAACAGTCGTGATTTTTCTCGTATTGATTGAGTCAGTGTTAGTGCAACGAAATCAACTGGAAAGTCAGTGAACTCTACCACATCGTGGTAGAAACAATCTCTGAGTGATTTCGTGTGCTAAAGCAATTATTCTAAGCTGGACCCGTCTTAGTACTGGCAGAGCAAGGTGGTCCTAATTGTCAATTTCTATTTGGCGTTATACAATGATAATTCCAATTTTTATAAATGAAACGGATTTTCTGCAATACGATTGGCTATAAACGGTCACGTGATACTGATCTGGATTTTTTTTACACATCGATAAATTTTCGGACTACTTTCGGTTTCTGTACTGTTTGCAATATAAATAAACATTGCAGACACGTCATTGTGAAACGACTACTTCATTCAGCAAATCAATATAAATTATACACTTTTTATATTTTTTCAAATATTCTTTGATTGAAATACATAGTTTACAATTTGGCGTTCGTCTGCTACATAGTCACGCGAAATGGCCGATAACAGTGATTTTGCAATTTTCTGCTGAGCAGCAGAGGAGGCGAACAGATCGTTTGATGAAACATAACTGTGAAAACTAAAACCTCATACGAAAAAATAAATAAATAAGGTCACTGACGCTAAACCAAAGCCTCTAACTTACCGAGAATTTATCTCCAAGAGTCTCTCTCCCAGAGTCTCTCTTGTGTGTTATTGTGTTTTTGTTACTTTATTTTTGTCTTTTGCGTTTTTGTCGAAATTTGAATGTTTTTTTGTTTACCCAACGGACGTTTCATTGAGCTCGCGCCTCCTCTGCTGCTATAATTATCATTCAGATATTTTACCAAGACTTACACGATATCTATATCTACGATTATGTAAATTTATTGTTATCAATCCGTGCGGAGCAGATTGTGCTTATGAAAATAAATGTCTAAATCTAATTGTGTCCATATCTCCGCTGCACCAGGTCTAATGAATACTTCTTAAGGTATGTGTATCAACTCCGTTAAATACAACTAAAATATTATAGCTATCTCTGATCACTTTTGGTATTTGTATATATCGCTGAGTGACATAAATTATATCTGTATTTTTATGCCTGCCTCTGGATAATGTTCTAGCTGGATTTGATTGTTTATCCATCATCGCATCATCGTATACAACGAAATTATTAACAAACCCATCTAAGTCATCTACGGACGGTGCTTCATCAATATCAGTTATAAAATTAATAATGTCGTCAGCATCTTCATTTAACAATCTTGTGTTTTCATTAAAATCTTTAAGTACATCATAACATTTCTGATCATCAACTGATGGTTCAACTAAACATAACTTGTCCCACTTTAACCATCTCATTATAAGGATAAGCAGTAAATGTGTTTTACCTGATCCTGACAGGCCTATTATAATCATTCTGATAGAATTCGGTAGCGCGGGATGATGTTTTACTGGCTCTTGCTTTCGTGTCGCTGAGCAATTAATTACATATATATTATACATATACATGAATCTATATTGTTTATGTTGTAGAGTTAAAAGTCCTACTACTAATTTAGCCACGGTTACAACAAAGAATGGAAAAATAGCATATGGTGGAAAATGTGCAATATGTAACAGAAATTTGTTGGTGGTGATATTGCTACATTAATGTCAAACTTTCCAGGAACACCATGGGCTACATACCCAGGAGCAAAACATCTTCCTGGATATAATTATTGTAGTCCTGGTACCCTACTTGATATCAAACTTGATAACCAAGATCAACCAAGATCTGGAAGGTATCCTATAAATGATATGATGTAGCTTACAAAAGTAAAACCTTCAAAAAAGACGTAATGCAGATGTGAAGTTGAATTCCATAAAAAATAAAAAATATCAGAGAATCATTAGGTGTTTGAATTATTAAAATAATGCAATCAATTTATTATACCAAAAGGGATATTGGAGAGGTAGAGCAGCAGTTAGTAAACTTGCTGATGCAGCAAATGTTACATGTTTTACTGCTGAAAAATCGTTAGAACGACAGGCAATATGGCAAATATTCTACCACCACCTAAACGAATTCAGCATGCACGTGTTGATGTCAACATTCCTAATGAAGTTCATCAGGCAGATATTTTATTTTTACCACGATACTATCAAAATTTTTAGACGTCAATTGACATACAAATACGCGTTGACTGTCGTTGACGTGTCAAGTAGTTATAAAGAAGCAGAGCCACTATCAGCTAAAACAGCAACTGAAGATGTATATGCTTTTGAGCGAATTTATCAACGAGGACCCTTACGAAGGCCACAACTTTTACAAGTTGATCCTGGCAAAGAATGTTATGGTGTAATATCATCTCTGATGAAAAAACAAAATGTCGAAATTAGACGAGGACATGCTGCAATACATCGTGATCAGGCAATTGTTGAACGATTGAATCGAACGCTTGCTGAGCGGTTATTTGCATATCAGTATGCGAAGGAAATTATTCAAGATACGAGATCTCGTGAATGGGTTGCAAGATTACCAAGTGTGATAGCTGCATTAAATAATGAAATTACTCGAACAACTTCTATGAAACCCATTAATGCAATTACGAAAAACATATACCAAAACACCGACATGATTTTTTGAAAACAACCAGTATTAGGTAATGTTACTGTCAGATATTTATATCAATCTGGTGAACTTGATTTGTTGTTGTTGTTGTTGTGGGGTTTAACGCCATTTTTCAGCACACGATAGGCTATACATGGCGGCCAGTATTAATGGTGGAGGAAGAACCCGGAAAAGCCCGGAAAGAACCACCGACCCACGAGAAGCTACTGGCAAGCTTTCTCACATGCCCACATTGGTTGAATCTTAGACTCGAACCGCCGCAGACAGAGGTGAGATGGCAGTGATCCGTAACGAAGAGCGCTTTAGACCACTCGGCCACTCGGGGCCCCTGGTGAACTTGAAGGTGGTAAAAAAAAGAAGAGCGACTGATCCTAGTTGGAGTATTACGACACATAAAATAGCTAGCGTGGTAAGATCCACGGGTAGACCTGCAATCTACAGACTGGATTCAACTGCTTCTCAGCGTGGATTTGTCTGCGAACAATTACAAGTCATTCCTGAAGAACACAATTACCACCTCATTCACTTTTGTAAACTAGCACCTCGACGTCGGTTACATTCAAGACAGGTCAGCATTACATTTTCGCGTGCATGACCAAACCTACTGTTAATTCTGTCCACGGTAAATTGTCTTGGATCATTAATAATATTGCTCCACAACATTACTGTATTACAGCTCGCACAATGACTATTTTGCTGTTGTTTCAGCTTCATTATACATTCAGCAGCATCGAGATCAAATTCGAGCTTATCTTTTTGTCACACTGTTTATAACTAACTATTTTTATTATTATTATATTATTGTCTATTATATCACTATTGGTTTTGTAAAGTATATTAAAACCCTCCGCAATTGAGATATTTTTCTAACTCTAGACACTGCGATCCAAACTCGAGTATCAGAGATAGTTAACCCCTGACATGAGTGTATTGTCATCGCTTATCCTAACGTCCACGGAGATTTGTGCATTTTTAGCGCATCTTCAGCAACATAGACAGGAACTAAAACAATAATGGTAGGGGTAGATTTGAAAACGTTTCTTTATGTAACATAAATAATTGTTGTTGAAGTGTATCACGAACTATCTTTCTACTTGCCACTATCAAATCATCTGGTCTCCACAAATGCCAAAAATTGTTAATATGGGTTTCTGAAGTTACTTCACGCATTATTTCACACTGAACTTTATTCGGTTGTAGTCTGATTAATTTCTTAAACCCTCTTAATTCTGGATCAAGTGCTCTATGATCACGAGTTATTTCTTCATAGTAGTTAACATAATTCTTGAACCATTCGTGTGGAGACAATCCAACAAAAGGCGGTGGTTGACCATAATCGCCACACATTATTACAGCAGTATTTTTGTTAATAACCAATCAAGAAATAGCAGATGATTTATCTACTCGGGAAATGGACGCACCCGCCCATCCACAAGTCTCATGCTGCCTTGCAGGACGGCTTTGGTTAGCCAAAGGCTAAGGGAGTAAACCCTATAAGAAAATCCGGTGTGGAGACCCTAAGGCAGCTGGACGATGTACTACATTCCCTTCTGGCAACTCTTTCGTCTGGAGAGGGATGGGCTCCGCCAGACGACTTTTGCCCAAGACACACTGATAATGCTGGACAAATCTGAACTTAACATACCAGATCGGTCGTCGCCCGGGTCAACAAGGACCGCACATGCCGTTGTCCACCAGGATGGAGGTGACAAGTGTGCTACTGGTACTTTGCATAAAATCAGAGCGAGAGACAGCATCGCCATCGCCACCTGGAACTTTAGAACTCTGGCGCAAATTGGAATAATCCAAGAGTTGACACATGTGCTGGAACACTATACATGACACATTCTGGGACTCTGTGAAGTCAGATGGAAAGCCCTAGGAGAACATCAAACTGAAGATGGGCATATATTCTACTATAGTGGTGAGTTTGACAAGACCATAAATGGAGTAGGCTTCCTTGTAAACAAATCCATCAAGGGATCTGTGCTTGAATGCCGCCCCATATCTAACAGAATCATTTCCATTCGTCTGAAAGCATCTCCCGTTAACATCACCATTGTCCAAGGCAAACTACCGATCAGGATGACGAAGAAATAGAGGAGTTTTACAACACACTCCAGAGTATTCTAAACATGGTCAGTAAAAAGGACATCATCATCATCCAAGGAGACTGGAATGCCAAAGTTGGCAAAGATGCTCTAAAAGACGGGGAAGATCATTGTGGACCTTCTTGCAATGCGATTACCAATGAAAGAGGGAGACGGCTGCTCGAGTTTGCAAGCTACAACAACTTGGTACTAGCCATCGCCCTGGGCCAACATAAAGCTTCACGATGCTGGACATGGCACACACCAAATGGAACCCATGATAACCAGATCGACTACATAATGGTTCAAAACCGTTACCGATCTGGCATCAATAGAGCAAAAACAAGGACGTTCCCATGTGCTGATGTTGGGAGTGATTACGACCTCCTGATTATGAACTTCCGAGTGAGGCTGAAGAAAATTAACAAGCCAAAGAACATCAGGCTCAAATTCAACCTTAAACAACTGAAGGACCCTAACATCTGCATGTCATTCCAAGTCACAATTGGAGGAAAATTTGCTCCACTCCTTGTGATGAATGGTGATGCTAAAGTGATGACAGACACTTTCAACACAGTCATGACAGCAGCTGTCAAGGACATTATTGGCCTCCATCGCCCAAAGAAAAAATCCTGGGTTACAGAAGAGATTCTGAAGTTGTGTGATGCCCGTAGTGCCCTCAAAAACACCAGACACACAACAGAGGCAATGGAGCACCAAAAAATAAACAAGAATATCAGAAAAAACTTGAAGAAAGCTAAAGAAGATTGGATTGGACAAAAGTGCACATAAATAGAGAGCAGTCTGATAAAGAATAACAGCAAAAAGGCATTCCAAATTGTGAAAGACCTCACCAGACAGAGGCAACCAAGAGTCAGTACCATTCATGACGAAAATGGAAAATGCCTCACAGAAGCGAGTGACATTGCAGAAAGATGGACTGAGTATTGCAAAGAACTCTACAACCATCAGTCCGCAGGAGACCCAGACGTGCTTGAAGTTCCAAACTCCTCAAATGATGATGATTTCCCCATTCTCAAAGAAGAGGTTGAGTCAGCAATAAGAGCACTGAAGAATGGGAAGGCAGCTGGAGTAGACAACGTCCCAGCTGAACTTATCAAGAATGGGGGGAATCAGTGATAGAGCTACTAACAAAAATCTGCAACAAGATCTGGCAGACAGGTGAATGGCCACAACACAGTGGACCCAGTCATTGATTATAACACTCCCCAAAAAAGACAATCTCCTGCTTTGCCAAAAGTACATAACTATCAGTTTGATCAGCCATGCTAGTAAGGTAATGCTGAAGATCATATTTAACAGACTGAAACCACAAGCAGAAGAAATAATCGCTGAAGAACAGGCCGGGTTCTGGAGTGGAAGAAGCACAATAGAACAAATATTCACTCTCAGGGTTCTGTGTGAAAAGTCCTCGCAACATCAGCAAGACATCTATTATGTGTTCATAGATTTCAAAAAGGCCTTTGACAGAGTGTGGCATGAGGCATCGTGGGCCACAATAAAGAAGTACAACATGGGTCAAAAGATGACCGATACCATCAAGCAGGTGTACGCCAAGGCTACCAGTGCAGTAATTGCCCAAGGTTTTGTGAGGACTGGTTCCAGACAAAAGTAGGAGTACGTCAAGGCTGTCTCCTGTCACCCACGCTTTTCAACATCTATTTAGAGCACATCATGAGCGAAACCCTGGAAAACCACTGTGGGACAGTCAGCATTGGAGGGCGTAACATCACCGAGCTCCGCTTTGCAGACGACATTGATGGGCTGGCAGGCAGTGAAGACGAACTTGCCACCTTAGTGAAGAACCTGGATGAAACATCTTCCAGATGTGACATGGAGTTAAGCGCTGAGATGACAAAGCTGATGACAATTAGTGGCAAACAAATTTCAGCCAAGAATAAAGTCAGAGGACAGGAACTGGAAACAATGAGCCAGTTCAAATATCTTGGTTCCATAAACACCGAAGAGGGATCAAGAGCAGAAATTTTGTCACGAGCAGCACAAACAACGGCAGCTATGTCAAAACTAAAACCATCTGAAGAGACAAGAATATGTGTCTGAAAACTAAAATCAGACTATTGCGAGCACTAGTCATCTCAAACATTTTGTATTCATGTGAGGCCTGGACCCTGACAGCAGAATTACAACGAAGAATATAAGCAATTGAAATGAAATGCTACAGAACCACCCTTGGCATCTCTTACATAGACCACATCACAAATGAAGAAGTGCGTAACACCATCAGGCGCAAAGTAGACCAATATGAAGATCTCCTCACTACAGTCAAAAAGAGAAAGCTGCAATGGTATGGCCATGTCACTAGAGCCAACAGTCTGTTCACAACAGTCCTGCAGGGCAGAGTCCAGGGTGGCAGAAGGAGAGGTAGACAGGGACAAAAATGGACTGACAACATCACAGAATGGATCAGGAAAATTTTGCGGGGACACCTGCATTGACACATGATCGAGACAAAAATCTTGAATATTTTTTTATTGATATAAAACGAATTTGTAGCGACTCTGACAGCAAACTTAGAAACCTATATTTATCATCTATAATATATTTATCGAAACGTACGCTAGCATTGAAAATCTTAAATGAGTAAACTGTGGTGACTCGCCATCCATATAACTCATAATTGTTCCTAATTTGGTTCCGTCTGATAAACTAACATTGCTTTGACTTTTTCGCTGTATCAGCAATTATAAAATCAACTCAGCATCATCTATAATTAATCTTGTACAATGTCGTTTATGATCATATTATCCTCCTTTTGTGAATTTGCCGATTATTTTTCTGCCGAGATCTTTTGCGATTTTATTTTCGTAATCGGTTATATCAGGATTTTCATCATCATAATATTTCTTTTGTTGTGGCATCCAAACTTCTTTCTGCGGACGACATGATATAATTGCTTCACTTACTTTCAAAAATATCAGTTTTATTTACATCGAGCATATATCGTAATAAAACTGTTG
The DNA here is from genome assembly GCA_028554795.2 of Sinohyriopsis cumingii. NCBI lineage: Eukaryota > Metazoa > Mollusca > Bivalvia > Unionida > Unionidae > Sinohyriopsis > Sinohyriopsis cumingii. The sequence continues at coordinate 10,724,518 of CM068834.1, read as the reverse complement.
GTACCCACATTTTTTCTGAAAAATGTTTGCCAAACCAAGCATAACAAATCGGATGAAGACCTTTAGCAAACTCAAAAGACTCAATACAAGCGAATCCACTCAAGTCAAACTCTGGCAATGGTCCGTTTATCAATACTCTGGTCATTTCGTGTGTGGGATTGACCAAATTTTTTAACATATACATAACACTCTCCCATACCAAGAAACCTTCCGGGATAACATGCGACCATATCAACCGAAATAACATCTTTATGTGTGTGTGTGATTTGGATTTTTAACGTAGCTTTAACAATTTTTCAGTCATATCGCTACGATGTCTGCAATGTGGCAGTTTATAGTGATGTCTAGCACTGGGGCATCATGCCGCAGACATGTAGCATGATGTCCCACCCAGTCGCATTATCCTGACACCAGGCCGACCAGTCCTAACACTAACCTCTTAATGCTGAGCGCCAAGCGAGGCACCTGTTAGTACCATTTTTGTAAGTCTTTGGTATGACTCGGCCGGCGATCGAACCCACGACCTCACGCATCCGAGGCGGACGCTCTAACCACTAGGCCACCGGAGCGGTTACATCTTTATGATTGTATTTACTATTCCTTAATCCACCGTGTCCGTATTCGACACAACTCGTTATTATATCATTAAGAAAATCAAACCTAGTTGGTTTCCACGACTTTTTCTATCTAGCAAAATGAGCTGCAAGTGACGGAACAGTAAAACAATTACTGAGTAATCGTTCAGCATCATCGGTATATTTCAAAGCACGATTTTTCATTTCTTCATGGAGAGATTCTGTACGAGAAATAACGCCATTAGGTCGTACAAACTGATCATAGTTTTCATCATCAGAACTCTGAAACAGCCATACTGATACAGTATCGTTTTTACTTGTTTCGTGATTAAAATCAAATATATCTCCTTAACAAAATTTAAAAGTTCGATTTCGTGGAAAGATTGTTAAATCATTAGTCCAAGCATGCGCATTATGATCAATATTTTCATTCGAAGCTCCTTTTGATTTACATTTCGTACAAAATCCCTCCGTTTATCGTTTTTACTTTTAGTGGGAATTTTCGTTTCTTTCCTAGCTCAGCGACATCTTTGACAGACGTTCCGGTATCTTTAAATATTTCTCCCAACTCATTTATTATTTTGCGTCTTTTATCCGTTAGACCGTTTCCGCGAGACGAAACGGTAAAATGTTCCGTTACTTGTTTGGCTACACAATTTATTTTTGAGAATTTCATCGGTTTTAGATTATTAACGCTGGGTTTATCGTTTATGGGATAAATTCCATAAAAAAAACTTCTGTTACAGGATACGCTCTTTCATAATACGGTTTGTCAATACCAGTCAACATTTCTGGTTTGGAATTTTTATTCAGTATGGCAATTTTTTCATTATAAAGGACAGGATCATATTTGTCACGGATAATCCAATTGTCTCTTTCTGCTAATACAAGAAATTTTACTTTAAAAAGATAGTCTCGATTGTGGAGATTATTAATGATAGTTGCCGCTCGTTTGTCGTTCATCGTAGCATCGACACCATCGGTGATTTTGAATGTTGACCACACATGAGATGCAAAATCTTTGTGAAATTATTTCTTGGCGTCATGAATTTTATTAATCAAAGTTTTATTCTTCGGATGAACCAAAGCTTTTTGTGGTAAGTCAGGGGATATTCTGTCAAGATTAAATTTATCTTTATAAGGCTTAATCGTAGATAATAGCTCAAATTCATCCATTTATAATTAAGAGAAATGAATTCTGCGGACATCATTTGCAAACCGTTCGTAATGGAAGTCTAGGACCAAAACCGTGTTTGAAATGCGGTGTTGGAGTGAGAGAGATGTGGTGCTAAAAAGTACAGAGAGCTCATTAGACAAACCTCACGTTGGCTATTCTCAATAGCCAAATCTTAAGTTGGCTATTCTCACTAGAAAAATATCAATTTGGCAAACTAGAAAAATATTTGGCTATTCTCACCAGAAAAGTATCAATTTGGTTATTCTCACTAGATAAATATCAATTTGGCAAACTAGAAAAATATCAATTTGGCTATTCTCACTAAACAAACGTCACTTTGACGTCTTTAGAATTAAGTATATGTACGCTGTAAACATATTTATACACAATGCTGTAAAAATATGCTTATATACAATGCTGTAAATGTCTTCGATATGTATTTATCCCGTCCTCAAAACAAAAATTATATATTGTGTCGTCCTCAAAAACGGTCAATGATGACATAATATACTTTATTTTAAATATATATTTTATGATATAAAAAAAGAATGAATTTCGAAAATAATTATGACACTATTTCTGCAACAACAAAATTAAAAAAGATGGCATAAAATTAGACTTGATCCAGAGAAAATCATTTCTGATTTTGAATCATTACCAAATCGTAAAATTGAAGGTGGTTATACACTATCAGCAGAATATCGACTTATCAAGACCATCCAGTAGGTTATGATACAATCTTTATCAACTGTAAAAGATACAGAAGTAGAAAAATTCGTCCCACTTTCGATCGCAATTGAGAACATTAGATCAAAATTATCTATCGAATATGAAAGAAAAAAATATATAAATACACGCGTAAGATTATGTCAGATCGTGAAAACGAAACGGCTGTCACGTATGAAAGTGATTGTAGTAACAACGCCACGAAAGAGAGCGATTAGCGAGACTCAGTAAAAGAATTATTCTGTTATAATATATAGCTACTAATTCAAGACACCAATAATAAATCAAGCCGAGTTTTTTTGTTCAGGTTCCACATTAAATGTTACCTCGTCGTTTTGATCTAATATCACTAACATGGATCCACCTGACGAATAACGCCGTGCAATCGTGGTAGATATTATAAATGTTACAACACCGAGTACTGAGAGCCTGTATATACCGGTAACCTCAATGCGATGTTTAATGGTTTTGTTGAGTGGTGACCATAAGGTTTGGTCAGACGCTATTGTATTTACCATGTTGTTAATTTGCTTGTGGGAAATTTTAATCACATTAATTTTTTAACGATAACAGGAATCCCACTTATAACATATTCTAGTCTTTTTCTAATCGTTTCAGTATCTCATATAGCTGTTTTAATATCGCCAAGTTTTGTGTTAATATCAACGTGTTTTACGTTAACAGTCAACGGTGTGCCAAAGAAATCATCTGCGATTTCATTACGTTTTTCAAGGTTTCTACGAAGTCTTGTAAACGCGCTTACGTGAGAATCATAATCAGCTCGTAGCGTGGATAATTTAGTATCTACTGTGTCTACATAATGTTTTGTTGCAGGAAAATCACCGAGTGCAACTGCTGAAAAATCATCTTGCAAAATTCTACCTTCTACTTCAATAAATGCTTCGGCGGGTAAGAAATATCTACTTGTATCTTGAACTTGTAATTCGATTCTTCCACGCTGATTTGGTTGTTTTGCGTTGTAAGAATAAAATTGATACTCACGTATAGATTCATCCCTGAGAACTTGTGCGTCTATATCGAACGCTTGATCGGATACACGTTTAAACATTTTATTATATTCATCATCGTCTAAAGCGAAGACCACTTCCTGCTATTAAATTTGTAGTTATATTTCTTTCTGCTTCACCAGTCAACTCTGATAGTTTTTGATTTGCGGCTTGATTTATTATTTTAATGACATCTGCAGGCATAAGTTCGGTGCTAGGTAATTTTACTGGTTGTGGTTTTCTTTGTTCTAATCGAGCTAATATATCCTTGACTGTCGAGAACGTTTTACCGGCAAGATTACCAATAGTATTAATGCCTTTATCACGAACAGCATCAATAGCCTTCAGTTGTTTTGCAATCGGTAAAATTTGCACAGCGATAAATACTCAACCATGATTATTTAATCCTATAATATATTTCAGTGTATACGAGGATTTGTTAACGCCATTCCCACGCATATATGCATCAACAAATGGAACAAAGTCAATATGAATGTTGGCATCACTGGCCAGCCGCTTCAAAGTCGGCAACCTCGTCACCACGGTTTGGTATACGGCCCGCAAGAAAGTATGCTACTTTATGGGCGTTTTCTGAGAATTCTAACTTGTAAGAAGCTAATGCGCCCTAACCTCCCACCACAAGATAAATGTCCAAAATATCTAGCATGGGATGGTAACAGTCATCTAACTTCAAGACTGGTATTCCTTATTCGGTGTTTCTATATCCCATCTGGTCTTCTAGAACCAAACAGTTCAGGGGAGGTAATTTCGACAGACAACAGAAGCTTACTTGAGTGATCGGTCATGGTGATTTAGAGCAGACATTGTTACGGCATCTAACAAAATAATTTGTCAGTGTCACATGTACACCATTATAAGCATTGCAATGAAAGGTAAAATAAGGAAAGCGGAAGAAGGGTGATAAGCTATACACAATAAAGATAAACAAATATCCGCCAGATCGATTAGTTTCAAATTGTCTGACAATTTTATCAGTTTAAAAATGGACGCAGATTTGTATGTGTTACTTTATATATTCCAGTTAACTTTGCCCTAGAAAGTCTAATTTTTACCTTGTAATATTATTTTGTATTGTTTATTTGTGCAAGTTGCTTTGGGCTAAGACCAACTTTAACTTCGTGATAGGACATTGTTATTTGAAAACGTAATAGCTTTAATTACTATATTACGGACTTTCTATAGGCGCGTCAAGGACGCGCATTCGGCCGACTGCACCCTACAACAACAGAAACTTAGCGGAGAGGATCATAGCAATACATCTTTAACCACCTGTGACTGAATGAGCGGTGCCGGGATTGTTGACGAGAATGGGTCCACATACACATGAATTAAAGTACGTGTCTACGGTAGACTGCCTAAACAGGTCCAGGTGCTCCAACGAAAAGTAATACTTCGGGACCAACATACGAAAGACGTGCTGAGAAATCTGTAGATCTGTGCTGACAGTTAGATGCCGGTCCAGATACAACCTTAGCTTGTCATATGCAACAAGCGATATGTTTCTTCTTTCGCTGAGACCGTGCTGGATACTGATTTGTCATGTATATAGTCCCTGAGCAGCAGGGAAGGTGGATCTTACGGCTTTTTTTTATATTTATTTTGTTTAATCACTGTTTCTACGCTACTTTGTCCGCTATTGTATTGCGCTACTGTGTCTATACATTTCTATAGACTGTTTGTTCAATGAACTCGATTCAGTCATACCATCAGCCCGCCATCCCTGCTGCTGTGGGAAAACAAATTCTCCAACTGTTAATGAAATCAAACCCAATACAGCGAGCAAGCGAAACGATGCGGTCCCCTGCAGCACTAACAATAGTCCCTGCGGCCCTGACATTGAGTACATGGTATAATTAAATTTTCACGCCGAGTACGTTCATTGACTGACCGACTGACCGACCGTGAGAACCAGTCTTAAGTGCAGTCGCCATCGCGTTTGTTGTTGTTGCTAAGTGGGTCAAGCGCGGCGCGACAACTCCTCCGGCCTTTAAGTGATTTTTTGGTTGTTGTTGTAGCAATGGCGAGAGAGTGTGTGTGCGTGTGGCGATAAAAGAAAGTGAGAGTTGCTGTCTCAACCAAAGATTGTATCGAGACCAATGCGATACCTCGATCTGGGGTTATCTAAAATACCGTAACAAATCCATATAAGGCTACTTGAGCGTGGGAGAAAAGGTTTTTTAAATTTGATTATATCCTTGTTGCCGAAACACCAGGTTTGCTAAATATTTCGTAGCTTGTGTGTATCATCCCCATTAAATAGCGCCAAAATGTTGCTGTTATCTCTGATGACTTTAGGAATTTGAATATATTACTGAGTAACATAAATCACATCCGTGTTTTATGTCTGTCTGGAGACGATTTTCGAGCTGGATTTGTTTGTTTGTCTATCACCATCTGATCGTATACTACGAGATTATTGATATCCCCGTCGAGATCATCGACCAACTGAGTCTCGTCGATATCAGTAATAAAGTCAATAATATCATCCGCGGCTGATTTATCAGCTGTAATCTGCATCACATTATCATTAATCCCTCATCACACTGTGGCATTGCTGATCATCTACAGATGGCGCCACTAAATATAACTTATCCCACTTAAGCCATCTAATTATCATGTTGAGTAATAACTGAGTCTTTTCAGACCCAGATGGCCCTATAATAACTGCTCTAATTGAATTTTGCAATGCCATCTGACAATGCTGGATGGTGCATGACAGGTTCTATTTCTCGTGTCGCCGAGAAGTCAATGACATCCATATTAGTAACAAACATACAGAATATGAATTTATATTGTGTTCGGTGCAAGGGATTTACTGTTACCAATGAATTAGCAACACTGACGACGAGGAATAAAAGGCGTGCAGTTTCAGGGAAGTGCGTGAAATGTGGCACCAAAAAAGACAAGTTTATTTCATCTCGTGAGAAGATAGGTGGTGATATCGCTGCTTCTCTTGGACAATTACCAGGGACTCCATGGGCTCAGTATCCTGGCTAAAAACCATCTTCCTGGGTATAATTATAGCAGATACAATGTATCAGAGCCATTATCCGCTAAAACCGCCAGCGAACTCGATCTGCGTGTGAACGAATTTATCGAAGAAAGACCTTGCTCCTGGCAAAGAATTTCTTTTTTACAGTAAAATTGATGATGAAGCAACAAAAGGTCATAATCAGACGAGGACACACAAGTTTAATCCTTGTCCACAATGGTGCAGTTATAGTTTGATAAATCCAGAATAAATTCAGGGATAACTCTCAGTAGCTGCGACATTTTCGTCACTCTTGATACGGCAAAATAAGTTAAATTCACCATTCGATACGGTAATCAATAATCCAAATTGTAGTATCAGAATTAGTTAATCCATGGGATGAATGAATAGTTACAGCGTATCCTAGGGTCCAGCATGATGCTGCAGCCGCCAGTGCTTTCTCAACCACATTCACATCGACGACAACAATGTCATTCAATACAAGTTTTTGTTTCTCATTGGTCGCATAATCGATACATCAATATTTTTTTACGTGTATCTGCTGGGCGATAACAAAATGGGATACGTATACCTGAATATTTCTCTCGATGAAACAGAAATAATCGCTGCTGAGGTGAATCACGAACACATTTTCTTGATGCAGCTAACAGATTACTAGGATGCCAAAACTTCCAAAAATCCTCGTTTGTTGTTTCTGGAATTACTTTGCGAATTATCGAACATTGTACGCTATCCAGCTGCAGTCGTATTAAAGTTTTAAATACTTTCATCGATTGCCATGTGGTCCTCTAGCATGTGCTCATAATAACTTTTAACCAGCAGTGTAGGTTATCCCCGAGAAAAGGGGTGGTGGTGGCCGTGATCGCCACACACAATAACGGCTGTATGTTTGGTCAACAGCCAATGAAGAAACATTTGTAAGACGTCCACCGATACCGTGCATATCTCATCCCAGATAATAATCTTAGGAATATATTTCTCGCCCATTTGTTCTGGGGTACATGCGTCTCACTTCCATTGAAAGAAACTGTGAAAGGTATGTGACTTAACACCTAGATGTTTAATCTCCCTGGCGAGCTGGTGAGTCGGAGTCAGCACAACCATATCATTGTTCAGGAGCAGATTTATTGTGCGTGTCGTTTTACCGGAAACTCCTGGCCCATTAATATAAACAGTTTTATACCTTCCAACGGTTTCATGTACAGGTGGTACTGAGGACGGTTGTGACAACTGTGAGTTCCTGTAATAATCAGGTAGTGGCTTATAATCTGCAGATTCCCTAATAATCAAGTATCATCTCATTCTTGACTCGCAAACTACACCATGGAGAATCTCCTGCACTTATATCACGTTCATCGAACAATCCAATATTTGATTTATCGATGTAAAATGAATATGTGGCGACACTGACCGCTATATCAGGAAATCTGATTATCATTGATATCAGATTTACGAAACATACGCTGGCATCGAAGATCTTAAATGCGTATTTTGCGGTGAATTACCATCATAATATTATGCAATAGTACCCAGGTTAGTTCCATCGTTCAAGAATACACTCTCTGTATACGCAAGCGTGTCTTTGCTCGTTGTGTCTTTCATTATAAAATCACGTTCAGCCTCTTCGATACTTAATCGTGTACAGATTCGTCGATGATGCGATGAGGCTCCTTGTGTAAATTTACCAATGACTTTTCTTCTCAAATTCTTTGCTAGTGACGTCTGGCCGATACGAAACTACTGCCTCACTCACTGTCAGAGATAACAGTATCGCCGCATCAAGCATATATCGTAATAATACTATTGGAACCCAGCCACGTTCATTTTTCTCACAGTAATCGTTGGGAGTTATCGACTGATTAGTTTTATTAAAACGTCAGCCAAACCAAGCCAAAATAACAGGAAGAATCCTCTTAGCAAATTCAAATGATTCAACGAATGCAAATCCTGTCAAGTCCAAGTCGGGTAGGGGTCCAGATAACGATACCCTAGTAATCTCATGGGTAGGATGCCCAAATCGTTTAAAATACGGTGCACACTCACACATCCCCAGAAAACTTCCAGGGTAGCATGCAACCATGTCAACGGAGAGATAACTTCGTAGAAATCATATTTGGCATTCCACAACCCTTCGTGCCCATACCCGACACACGATCGCTGAATATATTCGAGAAATGCTTTCAACTTTGGTTTCCATGAATTTTTCTTTGGGCAAAATGAGGGACCACGGACGGAACATTAAAACAATTATTTGGTAATCGTTTTATCTCTTTGTATGAGAAGATACAGCACGATAAAGATCACCGCACGGTTGCATAAACCGATCAACGGCGTCTTTGCTCATCATCACACTGAAACAACCAGACAGACACTAGATCGGTTTTACTGATCTCAAATATATCCCACCCACCCGTGTCGTAAGCAGTGTGAACATATCTAACTCGTTTATCTCGTGGAAATATTGTCATACTTGAGGTCCAAGCGTGAGCGGTATGGTCAATTATTGTAATCGGAGCTCAATGTTCATGTACTTAACGCTGTACAAAACCTCGCCGGTTATTGTTTTAACCGTTAGGGGAAATTCATAAGGTCTTTTTCTAACTCAGCAATTTCGCTAATTGTGGCCCCACTTGATCACACTTTAGCCTCCCATTGATTTATTTTATCACGTTGTAACTCTGTCAGACCCTTCCCTCGTAATGCGTTCTTAAAGTGTTCTGTGATTCTTTGGGCGGCACAGTTTAAAATCCTCCCCCACGCCTCACACTTGTGCCCACGATCGCTATCGACCCTTGCATTGGTGCAGGCTCGTTAACATTAGCTCATTTAACGGAAAAATATCATAAACCACTGCAGTCATCGGATATGCTTTCTCGTAGTAGGGTTTGTCAACTCCAGTTAATATTCCTGGTCTAGAATTTCTATCTAACACAGCCCCCACCCCCTACCCGCAATTTTGTGATTCAGGAACAATGTCACGTTTATCACGAATAATCCAAATTACATCGCCGTTGTCGTCGACGGCAACGATAAATTTTATTCTGAAAAAAATTCTTTGTCCGCCCTGTAATTAATCCACGATTTTTGCTGCTCATTGGTTTTTCTTGGTAGCGTCTGTCTTTTGACTAGCACCAGGAGTGGTGTCGTGTCTGACTCTCAATATTGACCACACATGAATTGCCCCATCACATCTAACTCGCTCTTGGCCCCGCGGATACGATCAAGTAATTTCAAATGACCCCCAGCTGCTAGTACGCGGCGTGCTCGCACGCTACGGTCGGCGTCATCCGGACCCGTAGGGGGAAGTGTGTCATCGTCAATCTGTCAAGATCGAATCGCCCGTTCCGACGACGAAGTACTGCGGGCGTGATCGCAGATAATCGTGTAAATTCTCCCTATAATTAAGGAATATATATCTTTAATGCTGTCTGTTTCTTTTGATGAATTACGAAAATATGAATACGATTACTTCTGAGACTGAGCGATTAAATAATCCTTCCACTGGTGGAAAAGGCGGGCTGGGGGGAGGATGTATATACAACTTAATAAATAACTTGACCTCCCAAAAAATCACGGATGAATTTGAAACATTACAAGAGAGAAAATCCGAGGGGAAGTATATGCTTCCCGGGGAATACCGGCTTATTAAATTAATTCAACATGCGATGAGATTATCTCTTGCATGTTTGGAGGATCCACAAATGTATTTGTTTGCCTCCCTTGCATCTGTGATTGAGAAAATTAGGTCAGCGTTATCTGTCAAAAATGAAGTAAAAGAAACCCATTAATTTTAAATTAGTACAGATAAACAAGTGCGTGCTTGATCGTGAAACAAGCAGCGCCGATTCACCGATTCTCTTGTGGTTCGCATTTGACATGGAACCATCATTCATCTTTTTTCATGCTACTACTTTTGGCGGAGACTTTGTCTTGGTTTGTGCATTAGGATCCTATTTTAATACGGAGCAAATGATGAAACCGCCTAGAGAACCACTACTACTAGTTTTTAAAATGATATTTTATGGTTTGAGTATCGATTCTTAGATTTGCTACTTTATGTTTTCCAAAAAGCGTTTGGTTCCATGAGATATTTGTACGATACCTTCAACTGATTTGTTGTCAGGGTAAGCCAACGTGAGACTTCTTTGAGACTGGCTTTTAACAAATGGGCACGGACTTGTGCATTTTTTGCGACAGATGCCGTACAGTGTACGAATCAGTTTGACTGAAGGATGAGCTTGAAAGGAAATCATATCGTCGACTATGTTTAAGAAAAGAGGTGTAACATGTTTTTATAGCTTTATAGTTTTTCAGAGAGACGCCGATGGAGGCGTGTGTAACTGATGCCTCTCATTCTTGACACCAGTGTTGAAACAGACTGATACGTAATCGCAGATAATCTGGAGTGTTGGGCTTTAATTTGGTGAATAAATATGCATGAGGTGTTTGAGTGACATCGTTACATAACTCAGCCAAGCAGATCCAAATTGTTTTGCTAACACCTGCACATGAAAGTTATCTTTTGGACATTTAAACAAGATCACATAATTGGCCTGAGACTGTAAACTGAACTTGCACCAAGAAGCCTAAAATAACTTTGGACTTGGCAACAGTAAGGTGTAAATATTCCATGAGATTTTAATACAGTGTTCATAATACCAATGATGCAAAATTGCAATAACCTGTCAAGATTTGTATGGTACATTTTTTTGTAAGGAGGAATATACATACTGTAATATATTTCATGATTTGTTTATTGTTATTTCTTTCTTCATGTTTTATAAAACCTTTTAATATGGGTCTCAAAACATATTATTTAAGAATAAAATATCCGATGGCAGCTCTACCCTGCCTCACCATTTCTCTGATACTACGTCGGTTGGTAAGGCAGGATACTAATCGACCAATAAAGAAACATAGGGATGGGCAATGAATAAATGCCTTTATGCTAAGTCTCCTCAGAATCACCACACATCTCTCTCTCTCTCTCTCTCTCTCTCTCTCTCTCTCATGCGACGATGTATCTGGACATATGAATGATGGAAAAATGTAGTCACACGAGACATGGATATAATAAAGTTAGAAAAGGAGGATAGAATATTGTATGGTTAATAATAATGTTAATTAAATCATAATAATGTTTGAAGTACCTCTTGATTGGTCCCCATTTTGCTTAGTTCAGATTTCCAACTATTTTAAAAGCCGCAGAGCCGGATCAGTTCAAAATCTTAGAGTGGGAGTCCAAGTTTACAAAATTTCAAAAGGGCAATTTTTTATGGAAAAGGCATCAAAGCAAAAGACTATCTGTCTATTTACCTAAACCATGGATAATACCCGATAGATGTGCGCAGGAACGGTCAAATTTCAAGTGACAAGTGACTGTGTGTGTATGTGTGCCCCCAAAAAACCACAGTCCCAACTAAAACAAATACTTTATCAATTTACAAAGGAGATTGCGATTATTCGCAAAAGGTTAAGAACTAGACTGTGATACTGGACAGGGCTGTACAGAGTTAATTAATTTCGCCCATATACAGTAGCTTGTAATCCATTATAACTGCATTTGAAATGCAAGTATGTGTGTTTGTATGTGTTTAAATAAAATATATGCATATATACAGGCTTTATCTTTGATATACCACTCGTTGTATAAAATTTTCATTAAAAGGAAACTCAGCAAGCCTCGTATCCTTTTAATGGAAAATGTATACCTCTCGTGACATATCAATGATATAGCTTATATATATATATATACATACATACACACACACACACACACACACATATATATATATATATATATATATATATATATATATATATATATATATATATATATACATACATATATTCTTTTTGCTAATTCTTTTCGGCCTCTCGTGCTTAAAGCGCAGCCTTAATGCTTTCATAGTTGACTGAAAACGAGTAATATTGACAATATAAACCATTTTACTGAATTTTGCGTGCAGTGTTACTTTGCCCCTAGAACCAGTACGAATAATCCTGATCTGACATGCCATCAAAAAGTACCTTACTTACTTAAAAATAGTAAAAGACATTATAAAGATATATTGTTTGCTCTGTTCTCAGCATCAATTAATTTACAACTTCACAGAAGTGATCTATAGCTTATTGCATAGAGTCTGCTTCATTTCTCAGACTATTCCTATTTCAAGCTATTATTGAATATCTCAGAACGTTCAGACTGTGGCTCCGGATTAAGGTTTAGTTTCAGACACTTGAACATTTTTCTAAGTTATAGATAAATTACCTTTTACATGGTATTCGACTATTTATAAACTGCCCAAGTCTCGCGAGATCTCAAATTGTGATATTTATCGACAGAAAATTGTATTGCAAGATAAACTTTTAACTTATAGCTCGAAGGAAGGTTGAAATTAAAGTTAACAAATAAAGTGAAAAGTAGGCAATTTGTTGCGCAATGAACAGTTGTATAATTGTCCTTGTAATCCGTCAGTCCTGACACCCATATGCTTATATGGGAAAAAATGCCCACATAAAACATAGACTGGCAACATTAGTTTATGTGCTAACCTGTCTACTTAGATATTTTGCTTTATTTTTATGTCATTTTTATGAGGTCATTTTAAACGTTTGTGAAGACACGGTCGGCTTTCACGTCCTGATATTGGGCGTCAAACCAAATACGTAAATTATATCCCTCTCAAAAGTACATTACATGTTCCTTTCAAAACATTTAAATATCAATTTGCATGTTAAGTTAAAGGAGTATTCTTTAATTTATTAAATAATTGCGATGGAATATCGAAACTTGTTGCTTTTCAACGTCACGAACAGTGTGCTGAGAGGGAGGGAAAAGAGAATTACAATTATGTCAAGCTAGGCTGCACTTTAAACTAGCGTAACACCCAGTTAACTGTAAGCAGCTTTTAAGAAATGCAAAGGTCATAAAAAAAAGCAAGGAAGCTCATTAATCTTACTTCCACAATATACGATTATATAAATAAATGCTGCAAATTAATAAAACCGTCAAAAGTCTATAAAAGGTATGGATATTAACAGCTGGATGGATTTAGTTTTAATTTATGGCAGTGTAATCAAAATCAAATAATGATCGGTCTAGTGTCGATTACTTGAGAATGTAGTCAATCACGTTTACCGCTTATTGAAAATTTATCTTTTTAGTTTTAACAAGTTACCAAGCCAAATATGAGAATTTCAGAACTGTGAATTTTGACGGTCGATTTGCGTAGAAGGTAATGCCACAGAAGCCCCCATCGCAACCGTGTTTAAGAAGAAAATTATTTGGTGTTTCTATGAAATAAATCTCTTAAAATACATTATTTTCACTTTTAATGTAGGCCACCATTAGAGACTGTCCTTGACGTCAGAAGTTCGTTGTGTGTTTACAATGGCTAGATGTATTCGAAGGTGAAATGTGATTTCAGGATTGATATGCCGAACATAATAAATTTATACTTAACTAGTCGGACATTTTTGATGATCAAGTTAAACCAAAATCGACGGTTTTAATATTCGAACCTTATCAAGGATGATCTATCTGCTTTCAGATGATAGCTTCAGCGATGACATCGTCTTTTTACTTTTTCGGGTGGGGGCGGGCTTTAAAAATAGTGTAACACATTTGTTCTCGTGTGTGGTTCTCGTTTTCATCGCCACCACCATAAATGAAATCAGTCACTATCTTGCTAAAATACCTTCACTTGTTTTCACTTCATATTTCAAGGGATTCACAAAACGTTACGAAACTGTAGAAATCTTAATCCTAGGCAGCAACTCAACAAATATTATTCTTAAAAATTCATAATTTTTCGCCAACATGTAAAAGATTGAGACTAGAGTAACAACTCAAAGCAAGGCTGACAGCACAATAAGTCGTCATGTACAGGCCGTGACGTTGTTTGCCTGCGAATAGTATGTAATACTTGGCAGTGAAAACAACACTTCCCACCTCATGAACGATTCAGACATCCTCATATGTCTTGGTATATTTTAACTCTCCAATATGGCGTAGCCGATACCACAGTAGATTTTGTTTTTCAATTTTGAACTTAATTATTTCCATAAGCAGAAGATTTTCCGAACTTAATTTACATTTTCCGTATTTATGAAGCAATATATATCGAAGAAAAGTGGAATTTTCCATAAGAGACGTGCAAGATATTTCTTGTGTATAAAGCTCAGTATAAATAACACATTCAAGTATTTGGAAATAAAGTCATAGTTTGAAAGAAATTACATTCTATCTTTAACAAAAAGAAAATACAAATTAGTCCAATCATTTTACTTTCAAGAAATCCATGTTATTGTAAAGTAATGGTCCGATGCTGATAAATCAAAACATTTCACCAAAAGAATTTTGATCTTTTGCTCAGTTTGCCGTTTCAAGCACGTTAATTTTTTTAAACTTGGTATGCTTTAATTCACTTGATCAGTTGGGTTTCTTACATTGTTTTGCCGAAAGAATGATGAATTATTAAAATGTACAGCTTTTTGAACAATTATAGTTTTGTAATTGTTAAACAATTCATTTCTTCATCAATGGTTGAGCGCAGCATCACACTTACGAAACTGGCCACAGTCGCTTTAAATAATGACATGATTTTAGTGTATTATGTTTCATATGACAGTGACCGAATTGATGAGCAATGAAGAAAGGTAGACGCAATAGAACTTTCTTAATCGTATTATCTAGCTCAAACACACATGATGTGTTTAAGTTTAAAACGCCAAACGTATAAACTTGAGTACGTTTTGACTTAGGTACGTTTCGGTTTGGGTACGTTTTGACCTGTTTCCTACGTGATGAATGAGTCATGGAGTAGATAAGGTAATACTTTTAATGATGGGAGTGGCATCGGCTGGCGACGTTCTCGTAAATAAAGCGATATATTTTGTTAGATTTGTTACCTTGTCATTTTCTGTTTGTAATATATAGATGAATACCTTGTTTTTGTTGTGGTAAAGATTTTGAATGGCACATGAGCAATTACAGGTTTTTTCGTGCCAAAGCAAGCAAAGCGAAGTTAATTGGATAGCAAGCTAGGTAGACAGATTTGTATCCTGATTGATATATACATAGCTGGCGAGTTGCTTGAAAACCTTTTTTCTTATCCAATAAATGGATACTTTTGCGTGTTAAGTGTATCTGAAATAAAATGCGGATTATATTTCCTGTTATGGAAAACTAAACATAATGCACTCAAAAAATGAATGTTGTGTGGAAAATAGTTTATGTGTGAAAATAAGTAAAATGTTGCACAACCTGACTAAATTTATTCCGCTAAATAGGCTGTTGAATTTCTTGGATTTAATGTAGTTAATCAGAATTTCTTTTTTCCTATGATTTACTCCGTTTCGTAATCTCGGCAAGAAAACAATTAAAATGATTTATTTTTAAAGCAGCCTTTATCTACATGATATATAACATGCGCTAACTCCATTTACTTTCCTTTCAGCATTGGATATAAGATCATGCAAGTTTTATGGTAAATTTTTTAGCAGTCAAAACTCTCTTCGTCAATATGAATTGAGATATCCAAATGTATGACCAGATAATTGTGTCGAACGTGGATTTTTAAAAAATTATTTGTACATAATAGCTACTTCGGACATTTCAATGCGCACGGGAAAGAGACACGGTGTGCTTGCGTCGTGTTATAAACCTTTCACTTCAGATAAAGAGCTAATACAAGAGAAAAAAATATGGGTAGTCAGTTTTGGGAAAATTATGCCAATTTCTAGGAGCAAACGTCATATTGTGCAGTATTTATGAGGTTACATGGTGGCTTGGTTTAGTTTCGTTGTTGACTTTAGGTTAGAGTCCGATAAGTGGGTCATGGAACCAAGTAGTTCCTATTAAAACCTAATTGTGTTGATTGATCCTGTATTTCCATGTGAAATACTTGTGATAGGGACTGATATTCTGTGCAGTGGAATAATCGAGAAGGGATTGTTCCTTTATCACCTAGAGACGCCTTTTGTTGTTTGCATAAGGGTAATTGTAGTATAAAGTCACCTGTGGAAAGTGGTTCTAAATATTGGTTCGGCTGAGCCAGGGATAGAGCATGAAAACAACTCCCTATATTTAGTGTTTGCGTTGTATTTTCATGGTGTGAGTTACTGGCGCTACGTTACGGAATTCTAACAAGGAGAAGCCATGCAATTGTACAACTGTGATACTTGTGGTCATTCAGTGATTAGAGGAAAATTATTTACAGTCTTGGCGCATTATAAGAACGCCCAGAAGACAACGATTGTTGTCTATAATTCTGTGGAAAACGGGAAAACTAGTGACTTTGAGTCGAGCCCAGAAGAGTGTGTGATTCGCCCAGTAAACAATAGTACAGGTGCAATACGTGCAGAAAATCATTCCGCTGTAAGAAAAATTACTACGGCACAAAATACTTTCAGACTCTCAATTTGAGCACGCATAATACTTCTAAAGGTATCCCTCTCAATCCCAATTTCTAGAACACGTCAAAACGATTAATACCAGTGAGCCTGTATAACACTCGCTGTGTAATAAAGTGCTTAAACCACAAAAGTACCATCAACGGAGTAAGCAGCCGTCCTAGCAAATCGTGTGGTTTTCTCACTTTCATAAAGGTTTTTATTTTTTGGCACGGTCATTGTTATAGCTTTTGAAACGTTGACATGTATATTTGTTTCCATACAGCTGCGAAAATGGTATCAATGCTCTCTCTCTCTCTTTCTCTCTCTCTCTCTCTCTCCATACACACACTGAAATTAAATAGCCTATAAATATGTAAACAAATATACTATATAGCTTAATTTGCAACATATCAAATTATTAAAATTAGAGAAAGTGGCATTATTCTTGGATTTGAGTTTAACAGTACCATTTTTATTCAATGATAAATAATATTGGATTTATATGTTAAGAAAGGACACTCATTGGGAGTTTGAAAACTAGCCATCATCAACTGCCAACTGGTAAACTCTTGAACGACAGCGCGATGAACCTATGAAGAAAATGTGATTTCAGCGGCGTACAAAGTGTTACAGGTTTGTATCCTTCAAGTGAAACATTGTCGAACACGCTGTAAAATATCTGTAAATTATATAACACTCTCTAAAATATCTGTAAATTATATATAAACAATTGGTGGTTTAACAGCTTACTACTTCTTATATACAATGCACCTAACTTTCTCGCCGGAAATGTTCCCTTTATTTTTCTTATGACTAACATACATCGCAAGCATTTTCCACAATTAAAAGGATTATCTTATCGGTGATAAATTATCGTCTTTGTTAGGAAGTGATGGAGTACATTTTTCATATTCCTATATGTGATTTTTAGTGCAGAACACGGTTGAGGGTGCGCTACCTACGTGTGACCTTTTTACTGGTTAGTGGACTATTTTGATATTTTCGTGCTAGCATAGTTCGCCAAATTAGCCAAACGTTTCGATTTTCATCATTACTTGAACATTCAAAAGAATCAAGATAAACTTTATTTGCATTACGTTTATAAAACAAAACAAGCACTGGTAGAAATCAAGTGTCTTGCAAACAGACTTGGTTACATGTACGGCGTCGTTAATCCAATTTCGATCCTCAGTTTTTGTTCATAAAAGTGCGAATAAGAATCCTTTATTATACTTCAGTGCAGGATTTGAAAATTCCGCCCTGAGATCAACATTTTGCTCCTTATGTCTGATAGTGATCGCGGCCTGTTGTAGGATGGGTACCAGCGAATGCTGCTGTGCTGCTGTCTTATGTCTTTTATCTAGATATTTTAAGTTCAATGTGTGACAATTTGTTCGGTACAGACTATACTAATCTCTGCTGCCCAGACTGTTTCTACTCAGAAATTTCACTGACTTTCGTCCAGGGGGAAGGGCCATCAGAAAACTATGCTACTTGCGGAAAGTTTATATCGATTTGATTTCATTTGTTTAGAAAGCATTATCGTCGAGATTATGACGCCATGATGTCAAAATTAACTTGTTCCTACAATATTTATAGACTGCTATGTTATTTTTGTTATGTTTCTGTTACTTAAGTATCTGAATTTGCATGCTTTGATTTCAGTTTTAAGTTTTCATTTCACTTCGTTTCCCCATGTCCCGGTTTGATTCTCCATTGCATAGTCGTGATAACAAGCATACAAGACAGCACTTCCTAAGTAAAATGTCAATAACATAACAATTTAAACAATTCGCGACGTTAATGCAAGGTAAAGGCGTAACGATCGAGGCATCCACATGTATTTCAAAGTTACATCAAATAGCATTCTTCATCATATGATTAACAGAATAATACTTATTGTGCTCATTTAAATTGAAATTTATGAAAAGAGTCAAACCAAAGAATGTATGTATGTATGTATGTATGTATGTATGCGTTTCTGTCTGTATGCGTGTCTGTCTGTATGTGCGTATGTCTGTCTGTCTGTATGTCTGTACGCACGCACGTATGTATGTATGTATGAATGTATTTATGTATTAGCAGCAGAGTGGGCGAACAACCTCTAATTGACTCACTCGTTATTCGCAAAAATAAGCCTTCCTGGAAATCGCAAAAAAATCGTAAAAAAAGGGATTGCGGTGATTGAGTGCCAAGTATGAGACTTCACCCTCGTTACTGCTATCAGTTAAATTTTTTATCAAGACCGACTCGATATCATGACCGTGGGTCATGCAAATTTATTGTTTTAAAACCATGCGGGGTTGACTGAGCATGACTAAATAAATTTTTAAAACGATTATAATCCATGTTACCGTTGCACCAAGTCTGATGAATATTTCGTAACGTATGCGTATCAACTCGTTAAACACAGCTATTACTATTATCCCTGATCACTTTAGGAATTTGTGCATACCGCAGGGTTACATAAATCACATCCGGGTTTTTGTGCCTAACGCGTGAAAATATTCTAGCAGGATTATATTGTTTATCCAGCATTATATCATCGTATACAACTAAAGTATTAATAAGCCCATCAATCTCATCTACAGATGGCGCTTCATCGATATCAGTAACAATTTCAATAACATCATCGCCCCGCTCATCCAACAACTTTGCATTTTCATTAAAGGATTTTAATACTTCGTAACATCGCTGGTCATCTCCAGACGGAGAAACTAAATACAACTTATCCCATTTCAACCACCTCATGATCAGATTAAGTAACGGTTGCGTCTTACCAGATCCAGATGGACCTATGATGATCATTCGGATAGAATTTGGTAGCACAGCATGATGTTTAACCGGCTCTTCTTTTCTTGTCGCCGAGAAATCAATTACATTCATGTTATAAAAATATAATTATAATATTGATTTATATTGTGTGAAATGTAGGACGCGTACCCCCCAGGTGATCTAATAACTATTACAACAAAAAATAACAGGTCAGCAGTTACAGGTAAGTGTGAACGATGCGGTACAAAATTCTTAAATGTATTCCCCTGACACAGTCAGGTGACAAGTCGGTTTACAAAAAAGCGAGGAGATGATATTTCCGCCCAGTTAGCCAAACTACCAGGAACTCCGTGGCCTAAGTACCCATTAGAAAACATCTTCCAGGATATAATTACTGTGGTCTGACTTGATATCAGACCTGATAAACAAGATCAACCAAAACCAGGTGAGTATCCAATGAACGATATTGATCGAGCTTCTCACGCTCATGATGTAACTTATAAAAGTAAAAATCTGCAAGACAGACGCATAGCAGATGTGAAATTAATTCGCGCGTTAAATTCCATAAAAAATAATCTTTCAAAGAATCATTAGCTAATTGGTTGGTGAGATCTGCAATGAAGGGTAAGCTTGTATTGGGAAACAGTAATTAATCGTCCGATTATTGAAATAATGGAGTCGATTTATTATTCCCCAAGACGGTACTGGAAATGTAGAGCAGTGATTAGTAAACTCGCTGAAGCAGCAGATGTCGGACTTTCTACTGCTGTAAATGGTTAGCCCGACAAGCAATATGGTTAGTTTAGCTACCACCGCCCAAAACAATACATTACGTGCATTTTGATGTTAGCGTCCCTAATGAAGTTCATCAGGCTAATATTTAATTTTTACATCATGATACTAGACGTCGAGTAACGTACAAATACGCTTTAACTGTCGTTGATATTGCAAGTAGATATAAAGAAGCAGAGCCGTTATAAACAAAGACAACTGCTGAAGTAGCTTCTGCGTTTAAACGAATTTATCAACGAGGATTCGGACCACAAGGTTTTCTGCGATGGTCACAGCTGTTACAGGTTGATCTGGCAAAGAATTTCAGGCCGCAGTATGATCGCTGATGAAGCAACGAAACGTCAAAATACGACGAGGACATACTGCAGTTTACCGCGATCAGGCAATTGTTGAGCGATTTAATCGAACACTTGCTGAGCGGTTATTTGGATATCAATACGGGAAGGAAATCATTCAAGATACTAGATCTCACGAGTGAGTTGCAAGATTACCAAGTGTGATAGCTGCATTAAATAATGAAATTACTCAAGCAACCAACATGAAACATATTAATGCAATTACAAAAGAACGTATACCAATATACGTGACTTTTCAGCGCAGCCAGTGCTGGGTACTGTCACTGTAAGATATTTATATGAACCCGGTGAACTTGAAGGTGGTAATAAAAGAGCAACTGATCCTATCTGGAGTATTACAACACACAAAATTTCGCTCCCATTCGGTCAGGAGTCCATGTGTCACCCTTGTATCTGAAAAAGCTGTGATAAGTACATGATTGTACTCCTCGTTGTTTCATTTATCTTGCGAGTCTGTGTGTCGGTGTTGGCACAATCATGTCGTCTGAATTCTGTCGAAATAATTCGATCGCCCGAGTCGTCTTACCAGAACCTCCTGGGCCATTTAGATAAACAGTCTGGTATCTGGATACAGGATCATACACAGATGCCACAGACGATAATTCTGACATTATTTTTATAATAGTTATCTTCGATTGTAACATCCGCAGATTTATCATAACAATACAACTTTTCATATTTTATTCTCCATGAACCCCACGACTCATTAATATCTGTAAAGCGAGTTACCAATGATTCATATTTTTTATCGATGTAAAATGAGTCCGTTGCAACTCTAACTGCGGTGTCAGGAAATCTATTTGTCATTGATAATAAATTTATAGAAACATAAGCGAGCATTAAGGATCTCAGATGTGTATATTGCGGTGATTCTCCATCAATGTAACTAACAATTGTGCCTAACCATTTTCCGTTGGACAGGTAAACATCTTCTCGATTAAAAAATATATTTTTCGATGTTGCATCAGCGATTATAAATTCATATTCAGCATCATCTAGAATTGATCGTGCATAATGTCGTTTATGATCATATGCACCACCTTGAGTGAATTTACCGATTATTTTTCTACCGAGATTCTTTGCGATGCTTTCTTCAGTGGTATTTTTAGGGAGCGGTTTTGGTGATGGTAACCAAACTTCGGTCTGCTTCTAATATGATATAGTTGCCTCACTGACCATCAGTGATACTAATATTTTACAATCAATCATATATCGTAATAAAACTATTGGTGTCCAGTGTTTTTCTGAAAAGTGTCTACCAAACCAAATATAACAGATCGGATGAAGACCCTTAGCTATTTCGAATGATACAACACAAACAAACCCTGTCAGATCAAAATCAGGCAATGGTCCATTAACTGCTACTCTTGCCATTTCATGACAGGGATGTTCAAATCTTTTAAAATATTCAGCACACTCACCCATTCTAAGAAATCTTACAGGATAACACGCGGCCATGTCAAATGATCATTGTGGTTGTACTTGGTATTCTACCGCCATGGCCATATTCACAACAACGTAACTGAACATCTTTAAGAAATTTAAATCGCGTTGGCTTCCACGAATTTCTCTCTCTAGCAAAATGAACTGCAACTGACGGAACTGTAAAACAATTTTTTAATAATTGCTTTGTATTCTCTGTTGAAAATTTCTGCGCAAGATCTTTCATTTCTTCATGAAGAGATTCTTTACGATATATTTCGCCGTTAGGTCGTACAAATTGATCATATTTTTCATCATCTGAACTTTTAAAAAGCCATACTGACACAGGATATTTCTTACTTATTTCGTAAATAAAATCAAACATACCTCTCCCAGAGTTCTCTGGGGTGTAAAATCTTACAGTTTGATCAAGTGGAAATATTGTAACTGCGCTGGTCCACGCGTGTGCGTTATGATCAATAATTTTAATTGGTGCCCCCTTTACTTTATTCTTTGATTCATATAAAACCTCTACGGTTAACGTTTTTACTACTATTGGAAATGTTAATGTACGTGATAATGCGGCAACATCATTAATTGTAGCTCCTGTATCCTTAACCGATTCAGCCCACTTGTTTATTTTGTTACGTCTTAAATCAGTTAACCCGTTTCCACGCATCGCGTTTGTAAAATGTTCGATTACTCGTTCGGCTACACAATTCATCCCTGACTCTGTCAAGGTAGAAAATCTCTTTGGTGCAAGATCATTAATGTTGGGTTTATGATTTAGCTGATAAATTCCATAAATAACAGCTGTTACCGGATACGCTCGAACGTAATATGGTTCATCAATCCCTGTCAGTAATCCTGGCTTGGAATTTTTACTTAACACAGCGGTTTTTTCATTAGCAATGACAGGGTCATGTTTGTCACGGATAATCCACTCAGCGGAATCTGTTTCTGATAATACAATAAACCTTATTCTGAAAAAATATTTCTGATTGTTGAGATAATCGATAATCGTTTTCGCCCGCGTATCTTTCATTGTAGCATCAAGAACTTTGTCCTTGACAGAGTCATCGCGTACAATTTTGAATGTCGACCACGTGTGAGATGATCCATCATCACGAAATTCTTATTTTAGCATCCCTGATAATATTAATCAGATTAATAGTTGGATCAGTCAGAGTTCGCCTCCGCAAGTCAGGGGTTCTTCTGTCAAGATCGAATCTGGACGTTTTCCAAGGCTGGATTGTAGATAATCTCTC
This sequence comes from Sinohyriopsis cumingii, assembly GCA_028554795.2. Taxonomy (NCBI): domain Eukaryota; kingdom Metazoa; phylum Mollusca; class Bivalvia; order Unionida; family Unionidae; genus Sinohyriopsis; species Sinohyriopsis cumingii. The sequence continues at coordinate 10,701,009 of CM068834.1, read as the reverse complement.
AAACTCTTCCTTATTATATTTCAGACAAGTATTTAAATAAAAAATATTAAATATACGATGGATCAAATAAGAAATCAGTGCAAGTGGTTGATGATAGGGTCTTCAACTCCTTGTAAGAAGACCTGCGTGAAGGAATTCTGCAATCAACATTTACAAAGTGTGCGACAGGGCAGCCTTGGTCCACAGCCTTGTTTAAGATGTGGTGTTGGAGTTAGAAGAAAAACACAGCTGTGTGCATGTTGTGGTGGTAAAAGATATGGAGAATTAAAACGATATTATGATAAAAATAAATAACAAACCTGTCATTGATAAGGTTATAAGATCCCCCGAAGACTATATAGCCAGATTTGAAGATAAGTTATAATTTAGACAAATCTGATTATGTATAAATGGAGCAAAAATAATTTGTAAGACATCCCGCCATTAAAAATATGAATCATCTCGTGATGATGTAGTAAGATAATAAGGGTTATCTTAGATTCACCGCTGGGAAGAAAAAATATTACTGTCACAGGTTTGTATTCGAGGTTTTTCATGAGGAGATCAAAGATGGTCTTGTGATCGATCATATTAACAACACCAAACTCGAAAATTCTTTACGAAATCTTCAAGCTATCACACAGCGCGAGAATTTTGCACGTGGGAGGACTGGGAAATACGAAATAATTTTTACAAGAGCCGTCAAATCTTTCAATATAGAGGCCGGTAACGAAATAATATTTCCATCAATAAATGCAGCTGCCAAGTATTTCGGTATTCACCCGCAAGGGGTTCAATATGCAGCAAATAAAATACACAAATCAGCTTTTTCAAACAAGTACGAAAATTGGATCTCATTCTCTTATGTAAAGATATAGGCAATGAACTGAGACAAATCTACCGAGGATATGTAACGCGGTTGACATATCTATCCTCGTTTCCTGTTCTGATTAACCGCCTCCAAGTTTCACTATCATTGTTCTGTACTGCGCATCACAAATACAAGCCACAATGCTACCTTTAGTAACCTATACCTTGTGTCTTGCCGGGTGTTTTCTTATAGACTCAAAGGTGAATTATCATTCTTTCCTCGCGTTTAGTCTTTTCAGAATACCTGTAAGCAATATTTTTTGTGGTAACGGTTCGATGACACACGGAAGTAAATTAACTATCTCCGATTACTTCCCGTAGATAAAATCAAGGACTGTCAACACGGGCAGGTGTAATTGATCATTGGGATAAATAATATATTTTTTTCACAGAGAATATATATGTTTACCTGAATCCGTCTGGTTTTCTGGTTCATCTGCATTTTATCTGCGATTATAATTAAGAATAATTAAGAATATAAGTCACATCTATCTTTGAATTTCCAAGTATCAGTTAGTTTTATACTATAGGACACGTTTTCTTTATTGGGGTTTTCGGGACTCAACCGACAAACACACCTTCCCGATATGTCAACACGTGGCGAGCGCCTTTTGCGCTCCAAGGGGTTCATTTTTTGTGTGTGTGTGTGTTTGTGTGTGCAAATTCTGTTGAGCGTAGAAAATGACCCGGTATCCGTCTGTACCGTCCTATTTGTATTGTGCCGTCCTTACTATAAATACCTTACCGTAAATACTATAAATGTATTGTGCCGTCATTAAGTTAACTAAGATTTATGTGCTGTGCCGTCCTTAATTAAAGTTTACTGTATCCTTGTGGACTCGCTAAGATGCGATGGCACCCTAGGAGTTCACATGGGTTTTTGTGCCGCCCAGGATGTAAATAGTGTAAATACTATGTGTTGTGAGTCAGTTATATGTGCACCCTAGGTGTTCACATAGGAGTGTAAACTATTTTCTTTTAAATATATATATGAATTATAAAAATATCAATGATGTTATTTATGCTATTAAAAGTATATCTGATGAACTAAATCCTGAAAAAAAAAATTATTTCTGATTTTGAGCCACTGCAGAAGGAGGGTCTACTTTACCATCTGAGTACAGATTCGTAAAGAAGATTCAGACAGCAATGTGTCAGTCGCTAGCTACATTAAAAGAAAGTGAAGTATAGGAATCTCTCTCTCTCTCTCTCTGTCGTGCAATCGAAAAAAATTAGATCAGAATTATCTCGTGAACATAAAGCAAAGTAGACAATTAATGCTCGTGTGAGACAACTAAGAAAGATTATTTCAAGTAATGAAAATGAAAGTTTGACTCGTTCGTGGAAATAAAAGTGAAAGTATGTCAGATTTCAGTCCTTCTCTCTCAATGATTTTAGTCCATTTGTCAGTAAAAAAATATACACCTTGACTGTCAAGGACAAGGAGGAGAATATATTGTTTTTTTTTTTTAATGTGTCAGTGATATTTTTAAAGTATGTACTGTTTCCTAGATAACGAGGAATCATAGATTTGAAAATCGTAGATTTTTACGATTGGAAATCTTTGAAAATCGTAGATTGTTACGATTTGAAATCTTGAAATCGTAGATTTTTACGATTTTACATATAAATTCAGATTTAGCGTTTCCCTACGAAGGTCAACCGAGTGCCTGTGTTGGTCAGTTAGTTTGAAATGTATTCTTGATAACAGTGGATTATGACATTGCAAATAGACGGAATTAACTAGTTCTTGCATAATAAGAGACCCAGGTGGGACTTGTGGGGTAAACGTATATATGATGTAACTTTGCTGTGCCTGTGTGGATATTTCTGTTTTTATCTGATAGGTTCCATCAATTGCACAACACACGACTGATCGCGACCACCGAGGATATATTTACGATTTCCGGAGATACATCGCGGCCTGTCCCCGCTGGGTCATTGTTGTGTCGGAGAATAGTTGCCGGCGACAGTGTTATTCTATTTTGCTCGGCGAGTATTTTAGGGAAAAACTCATCAATGACAGATTTTTGCAACTCGGTTGGGTTATACCCGGAAAATTTAAAATTCGGTATATCCGCCTCTGTTATGTTGTATTTGTTAAGAAATTGTTGCTTGAGGGTTTTTTCTGAGTAAATTACCGCTTGTATACAAATTTGATTTAAATATTTAAGATCAGCGATTATTTGATTTGATGTCTGAATGTTTTCAATGATACCTTTGCGGTCTGATCTTACATCAATGATGTATTCTGTGAACGTAAACTTGCTAGTAGCGCATTATACTTTACTTTAGTAATTTCTTCGATAAAAGCTATGAGTCTCCCCGCAACAATTTCAACATTTTGAGGGCGATTGATCCAAATCAGCTCAAAGGACTAAAAGTATCAGTTAGATTTTTAACCATTATAAGCCAAATCGCATATTGTCCAAACCATTCATAGGTTCCAAGAACATCAGGCCATCCTAGCACTGATCTAATCGATGATTGATATATATCCACGGCGTAATCGGGAGAGGTTATCTCGATTGTAGATGATAATGTTTGTTCATGGACTGTTATATTTATTTCATATTCCCGACCTGTGATATTTTTTATTCTGCGTGCAAATTCATCATTGATCTGTTCGATTTGATAACTTCCGGTCGGTATCGCAACAATTTCGAGTACGCAATCGTGCAATTTTGTACTTGTGCACGGGGATATATTTTTCGCGATAATATTAAAAACACCTGCAGATGCTGATGATGATGAGACACATATTGTTGCTACCGCTACTGTTATTGGAGTCAGCGCTGATAAAACTATACCAGTGGACGCAACTAACGTAGACACTGAATAAACTACAACATCAATGGCAACTGCCCGTCTTCGGTATTTTTTTACTTTCACGGTGTACCTATCAGTGATGGTTTTAAACTCTGATTGTCATTCACGTACTTGATCATATCTAAATTTTTGGACTCTTGATTCTGTCCCTAACTCTGTTAAGACCATTATTATTTTACGCAGTAACCAATTGAGGCGTTTCAGCAAGAAATTCCAGACGCCACCAGTAAGATGTTGCGGTTAATTTATTATCAGCTGCTTCCAGTATAAATATTTCTTCGGTTCCGACATTTAATACAACAGACACAGCCCCGGAAAATTTATCGGTTGAATGACGCCAGGGATACGTTGTAAATATCTCAAATTTTGCAGCACTGAACACAGACAGTCTATACACACCAGTAACTGTTGCGGTATGTTTGAGAGTTTTATTCTGCTGCGACCATAATACGAACCCGGATGATACTGTTTATACTATGGTGGTGATCTGATTGTGAGGAATTTTATTCAGATTAATTTTGTTAGCGATATCAGAAATTCTACTTACGATGTCTTCGAGTGTTTTCTTAATTGTATCAATGTTCGTCTTGATATCAGAGAGTTTCATGTCAGCGGTCAATAGAGTACCAAAGAAAACCTATGCGATTTCATCAATTTTTCTAAAATTTCTACGAAGATTCGTGAACATACATGAACGTCATAGTCGGCCCGTAACGTGGATAATTTATTATCTACGGTGCTATGGTTAACGTCAACATATTTCTTTGTTGCCGCGTCTTCGTCGGATGTTGGGTCTCCAAGCGTTACTATTTTATTTCCATTCATGCTGAGTTCACCTGTCATTGTGTCGCCTGTATTCTTTAAACGACTAGCGATTTCATCTCTGATGGTTGTAAACGATATACTTGAGTGTCTGATTCTACCGCCGTCAGTAAACACTGGGATGTTATCGGTGACCGCACCGAGTACTCGTCGATATCGGTCCTGAAAAACAACAACCTCATCCCGGTCAACCCTAACCAGGTTCATGAGATCATTAAGATCATCTTTTGTCACGTATTTTGATAAATCTATGTCAGATTTGTTTTATACTAATATCACTACGAGATCTTCCGTAAATATCAACCATTATTCTTTCCTTCGTTTTTAAATCGTAGAGTTCCAACGTTGACTTGTATAATCATGCACAGCTTTGTGAGGTGGTAATGATGATTTTGATATAGATTCGAGCACCACAATGGCTTCACGGCCGCATATTGGCAGATCTTTTAATTTTGTGTTGGTAACGTTGAGTACCAAACCGGAATCGTTGACTGCGCGTTTTGAGTTCAACGTAGATAAGTTCCCGGAAGTCTCAGACCTTTTCCTAGATAAGTTCCCGGAAGTCTCAGACCTCTGCCCTTTTTTAAATCCATTTTTCTGCTAACTTGCTACCAACAAATCCAGCAGAACCTAACACGGCTGCTTTTGCAAGAGCTGGTGCGGCTGCAGATAACAACGCTGGCATTGCTGCGAGAAATGGAAATATTCCTCAGGTTTTAACCATATTGTTGATAGATCCGGTGGAGAGTTTAAGTTGTACTCCGGTGTTGGATTGTTTAGCGTCATTGAGATGTTTAAGTTGGCGCGCCGTCAATGACAATTTATTTTCCTAGCCTGTGATTTGATTGTGCTTTAGCGTTATTGTGGTCCCACATTCTTTTGCTGATGCGGATTATAATTTCTTGATCTGACCAGGTGTCAGACTCACACTGACATGATGGTAAGACATTTTTATAAAATACTCGTGTTTCTAAATAACGTGGACTAAAGATTTTCCACTGGAGCACCAACGACTCTCATTCGACCACTACCACCTTCAAGTAACATTGCTTTGTCACTGAGTATAATCGCGATTGCTCTGTAAGAACCATGAACAACTGGTGGGCCAGCCGCGACAACAGGAAATTGTGTTACCTGAGCTCTGAAGTGTATATCGACGACAGATTGGTTTGATAAATCAAGATGCTCCAGCGAAAAGTAATAGATTGGATATCTATTTCTAAAATCATGATGTGATATTTGTAAACCAGTATCTACATTTTGATCACGCCCCATAAACGTCATTAACCGATGGTATACACGCGCTGGATGATTTTGTTAAAATTGCCCGTTAATGTTAGATTCTATACTGTGTGTATATGTTGTGTATATGTTGTCAACCACGACAACAGAGACTTACCACCTGTGTCCATAAAAGATAATAGTCGCTCTTCTTCTGCGATCGTTGGAGTCATTACCGGCATCCATAACGAAAGTTTTGACAGTACTACTTTACCATTATCAGTTCCAGCAGGATGCCATAAAGATAAATGTCGGAACCCTTTCTCACAAGAGCAAATGTGTGTTTAGCTCCAAAGATAACTTTTCTAACATTTCTGCAAAATCCAAAAATATGTGATAATGGAATTGCTCATGAGAATGTTCTACGATCCCCCTTCAACATTGATTGTCGTGTTACATATCCTAAGTTGAAATTTAGATTAGCGCTTATGACCACATACTCTGCATCTGCAATTTCGGCAGCATTAGTATGTTTTCTTTGCCGTCTTTCAGTTTACTGATCGCTTTCAGGGACGTCAGAATTGTCTTTTACAAACATCATTGTGGGACCTGCTGATCTTGTATAATCATCAGAGTATCTTGCTAGTCCTATTATTGTTGTAGCAACGTCAACATCTTTCTGAATTGTCTTAATGTTTTTTCCATCAATCAGATAAGTAGCGCTATCAAACAGTGCCATGATGCCATGGTTGACAAAACCAATTTCAGCCCCAGCTGCATATACAGTAGCATCAGTTTTTATAATTTCACCTTCTAACTCAATGAAAGGCTCAGCGGGTAAAATGTATCTACTTGTATCATGAACTTGCAGATCAATTCTTCCCTGTTGATTTGGTAGTCGTGCATCATAGGAATAAAACTGATAATCACGTACATTTTCATCTTTAAGGATAGGGGCTTCCAAGTCAAATGCTGTGTCGGATATGCGCTTAAACATTTTTATTATAATTATATTCGTCTAACACGAGGATTACAGCCTTCGGAAAACTCCGCTTCCTGATATTAAAATTGAAATATTATTCCCTGCTTCACTGGGTCCTTAATCTGCTAGCTCTGCCAGTTTCTGATTTGCAGCTTGATTTATTATTTTACTGACATTTGCAGGCATAACTTCAGTGCTTGCCAGTTTCACTGGAAGCTGTAATTTTCGTCGTATTAATCGTGCTAGTCTATCTTTGATTGCCGAGAACGCCTAACCAGCAACGTTGACGATTGCAGCAGGAGCTTTTTCCCGAACAACATCAATAGCTTTCATAGATAATTGTTTTGCAACAGGCGCTACTTTTGAAGCTAACCTTCTGAATAATCCCTGAACAACATCACTAAGCCCATCTCCGTAAGTCGCTCTGTAGATTGGTAATCGTGAGTTTACTGCTCTGACAATTACAGGTCCATGTTGACTATTGTGCATGATCATCTTATTTTACTTGCCATTTACCTAATCACTGTGATAGTCATCAACGAGTTCATTGATAAGTTATCGGTAAACGCTAATATCCATGTTACCACCTTGAAATAATCGCCGACAAATATCAGCTGCTTCATTAATTATTTCCGGAGAATTATTACCAGCACGCGCTCCTCCTATGAGAACTTCTAACCGTTGCACGTCATTGAGAATATTGTTAGGACAAGCAAGACTATTCCCAAACCACTACCAGTAGCACCAATGTCAGGCTCTTGCTGGGAAGATTTTTGTTCGTTTTTCTTTTCTTCGTTTTTGTTGTTGTTTTCGTTTTGTTTCTTTTCCTTTTTTTTTGTTCTCGTTTTTGTTCCCTTTGTTTTTGTTTTTGTTCTCATTCCATTTTTTTGTTCCCTTTCTTGCTCTCTTCATTCTTTTAGTGTTTTATTATGACTTTCTGCTCCTACTAAATAAATTTTATAATCAATATTTTCTTTGTCTATATAATCAACATTTTGATTTATTTTAAACACCCAGTCGTTCCATGCGTCACTATTTACCTTTTTTTAACGTATTCAGGTTTTAAAAATTGATCTCTGAAAGGAAAACGTTCGGCAGCAAACTCACCATACTTGGCCTTATCCTGTCTAGTTTTCAATTTATATTAATTTCTTGTATATCTTTTTAGTAAATTTCTCCCTAAAATCAATTCCTCCCTTTCCTTTTTTGGTTTTTTACCAACAGCACCTTCATCTTCAAGTTGAGGTTGAGCTGCAGCTATCTTTGCAATTTGCTCCGCGGTTGGTTTGACATATGGAAGAAGACTTTCAGTAGCTGTTGCAACTCTTTCAGTAACTTTTGTGACGGAAATGTATGTATGTATGTATGTATGTATGTATGTATGTATGTCGGTATGGAATTCCATCCACACCTGGTGCCTTGTCAGAGCTGAACATTTTGATGGCTCGCTCGACTTCTTCCGTGGTAGGGAGCAAGTCCAGATCCGACGTAGTTGTCTTCAGGACAATTGCGTCTAACGCTGCAGAGTCTACGGTGGAGGGCACTTTCAGTAGATTGAAGATGTGTTCTTTCCACCTTTTGGTGATACTCTTTTCGTCCTTGAGCAAAGTGGTCCCGTCCGAAGATATTAGCGGGGTGCTGCAGGTTTTCGATGGTCCACAGACATCTTGCATGGACCGGAAAAACTCTTTCGAGTTGTTAGTGTCTGTGTAATGCTGGACTTCATCTACTTTGTAGTCCCACTATATATATATATATATATATATATATATATATATATATATATATATATATATTTGTTTTAAAGACTAAAAATGAGATAGATGTAAGTTAAATGCTGTCTGAGAGATAATGCAAATCAATACAATGCAGATAATCTTATCATGCTTATATTGTCATATTCAGAATGAAATGAACACGTCTTTTATACAGACCTTTAACGTTTATTTTAATCATAAAAGTTTCCTTTTTATTCTACATAATACTCGATATTTTCACTTGTGCAGTGTGTATGTATTCTCTTTATGATTCTCTCTTGTCTTCGTCTAATCCTGAATTGGACGTCTGAACACGCCATTTAACGGATAGTTTTGATATTGAATATCACAACAGACATGACAAACATCTACACACTTTTCTTGGAAAGTTAATTGAACCTTGGAGTAATAGTAAGACATCTTAATTTAGGAGAGTAAAACAATAAGATATTAACTTTGCAAAATAAAATATTAATATATTTACAACTTGTTAAACCGAGAAAGAGCCGTTATTTCGACCGGTAGAAAGAATATGTTGAAGTCTGAAATATAATTTGAAATTCTGATTCTAGCCCTGAATCACAGAAAAATTCAGAAACGTAATTTTTTTCTCAGGGTATGAATAGAAGCAAATTCTTTCCTATTAAATTACTCTGAATCTCCTTTGAACCGTTTGTCAGCAGTCCCTTCGTCCAGTCCGTTGCGGCCAAAGCGCATAAATCTCTTGTCAGCCTCCATGTCTCTACCAAAGCGCATGAATCGCTTTCCGAAACGCATGAACCTTTTGTCAGCGGAACTATCGTCATAGCTATTTCTGCCAAATCTAATAAAGCGTTTATCTTCGTCGCCGCGGCCAAATCGCATGAAACGTTTGTCTTCTATGCCGTCTCGGCCAAAACGCATAAATCTCTTCTCAGTATCCGACATTTCCGGCTCTGCTTCTTCATCGTCATCTCCTCGACCAAATCTCATAAAGCGTTTCTCAGAGTCCGGGTCACGTCCGAATCTCATAAAACGTTTGTCCTCGCCATCACGTCCGAACCTCATAAACCTCTTTTCCACGTCTTCCTCGCCACGACCGAACCTCATGAAGCGTTTTTCGGCGTCTGGCTCACGACCAAATCTCATGAAACGCTTTTCGCCATTTTCCGTTTGGGGCATATCTACCTCTCTCTTCTTTTTCTCGGGTTTTTCAGAGCTTAGTACTGCAGTTTGTCCCATATCTGCAGCTGACTGTTGCGCAGTATTCGTTTCCGCTGATCTCTTTTTTCGCAATTTTACTCCGTTGGCTAGTTCGAAGCTCTGAATTCTGTTATTTATAGACGTTAACATGTCATCTAGTGATTTCCCAGATCTGCCGAAGCGCAGAAAGCGTTTGTCTTCCAAGGGATAAATTCCATCACTTCTACCAATTCGGAGAAATCCGTCAGGTGTTCTTCCAAACCGTAGAAAACCGTCCCCGCTAAGTGCCCTGCCGAATCTTAAAAACCGCTTTTCTCTGAATGGTTCATCAGCTGAAATAAAGAAAAGCAGATTACTCCCAAAATGCTCTCCTTCCCCCTCATTGTGAAGACTACAATCAAGACCCCTAAACATACCAGTGAGACGTAACACGAGTCTATATGGCCAAATAGTGGTATTATCCTCGTCGATAATGATAAAAATATGATTCAATTTTTGAGCTACATTTCAATACGTTTAACTATTCAACGTTCACTAAATCCACAAAAATCTGAAACCCGCCATTTCCGTGCAATTTTTAATGAAGGGTTATAACTATGGTTCTTCTATAATAATACGGACTTGTTCATAAAGGAAAATTATTTACCAGCTACTTCCTCTAATTAGAAACGACAACAAATACCGTAAGAAATTTTGATAAAATCTTTTAAAGGGGTTTATCTTCCAATGCGTCTAATCATTTTCCTTGGTAAAGGGGATGCTAGTAATGAATACAAAATCATCTTGCTTCACCAATGAAAGCGACGTTATTTGTGTGATATAGTTTTACACAGAACATTATTTAACCTTTCTCATTACTCCTAGTAAACTACGAAACTGTGATATGAGAATACAGTATTTCTAGAATTTACTTCAATAGACGCCGATTTCTTATATCAATTCAGTTAAGAAAAATTGATGTTTCTCTTTTTAAAATACGGCAGTATAGTTTTCACCATACGGCCCTATAAGAGTAAATAAAACGTCGGTTAACGTTGACAAAAACTTTGTTTCGGCCGCTTTCTGAAGGTTCTTCATGGCCACTGATAATATGGAATCTTTGAAAGACAAATTTCTGATTCTCTGTTGATATTATTTAAATACGAAATTTATTTCCATTTATATTCTCTTTTTGATCTGAATGAGTCATAAGTAAAAACTTAAATATCATAATGAGAAGGAAAAATAAAACCTACACTATTGAAAGAAAAAATTATGCAAATCCACAGCAGATTATTTGCATGAATATTTCCAAGGATCGCTGAAAACAACGATTTGGCTTATATTTTGTTTCTAGAGAAGTCTATAGGAGTATCAAACCGGAGAAAAGGCCAAACCTGATCCCCTTAAGAAGAAACATTAATCTCTCAGACGGTAGACCTATGTCAGTAGATGGAAAGGAGCATCTCTAAACAAGCCTACATGGGATTCGTAGACAAGACAAAATGTCGATTGTGGACATCCCATCAGAAGGAAATCTTGGATTGGATTTTCTAAAGTTTAACTCGTGTCGACTCAATGCTAATGAGACTCACCTTTCACAAGGAGAATTTAACTTGTATATTTAAGGGACAAGTAGAATGCGCCAAAATAATTCTCTCTGAAACATTGAACGTTCCAGCTATGCACGAAACGATCGTTCCATGAAAATTTGAGAAACTGTCGTCTTCAGCAGTGCTGGAAATTGAACTGTTAGTGCAGTATCAGAAGTGTGGACAGCGCCACAACATACTAGTCTAGAGGACGCTGGTCAGAGACTGTGAAGGAAATTTGCCAATACGGATACTGAACGCAACTGCAGATAAATTGTATGCTGGGACAAACATTGCTGTATTATAAGTAGTCGGAGAGGTCGTTGACTTGGATGCGAATGCGACCATTCGTTGTCTTCAAAATAAGGAGTCGCAGCTTCGAGTGCTTGCTCAAGCATCAAAAGAATTACGCTCTGAAGGACATGCAAGAAAGGTGCTTACGTTTCTCTGCGACTATCAGTCACTCTTTGCTGTATCTGATGCCGATCATTAAAGGACAACAAAGACGTGACACAAAATTGAAACGGGGAGCTCGAGACCAATAAGATAAGACTACCCCAAGAAGGATTCCGATCCACTCCAGGCAAAAAATTGAGAAGCATTTGGACGACATGTTAAAGAAAGGGATAATATAACCATGTTCCGGTCCATAATCGTCGCCTCTGGTTTTAGTTAATACAAAGGACGGTACAAGGAGGTTCTGCGTCGCCTACCGTGTCTTGAACAAAGTGACTTCGAAAGAAGCCTACACACTACCTTGGATTGACGAGTCGCTTGATTCGCTATGGGGAGTAACTTGGTTCTCGACCTTATACCTCATGAGTGGATATTGGCAGGTAGAAATGAAACCAGAGGATCGGTCGGTTTTGCAACTAAGCAAGGTTTATAAGAGTTGAATGTTATGACGTTCAGGTTCTGTAATGCACCCGGGACCTTCGAAAGACTGACGGATTCAGTTATGGCTGGGGTGCAGTGGTAGATATCTTTGGTGTACCTCGACGAGATAATAATATTTGGAAGCATATTCGAAGATGTGATGCGTCGTCTGTTACAGGTCTTTGGCAAGATGCTGCAAGCTGGTCTGAAGTTAAACCCCAGAAATGTCGTTTGTTAGTAAAAAAAAAGCCAATGACGTGGGACATATTGTGTCGGAGGAGGCGATACGTATAGATTCAGAGAGAATATGTCCGATGGGGGGCATACTGGAGAAATTTGACGTCGCAGACGGAACTTCGCAGTTTCCTAGAACTATGTTTCTACTATCGCCTATTCATAAACGAATTTGCCTTTATTGTAGTTAGCTTACGCTGATCAACAGATAATGGAAGACCATTTGTCGGGACTGAGAATTGTCAGTCTTCTTTCGGCGAGTTGAAGAGGCGATTGACGACGGGCCCCGAGTTAGCGTTCCCAGGGCCTAGAAAGCCTTTTATTCTTGATTAAGACAAGAGCGACAGTGGAATTGGAGCAGTCCTGTCACAAATTTACAACGGAGGCGAGAGAGTTGTGACATACGCTGGCCGATCGCTAACAAAAGCTGAGAGAAGATACTAACTACGTCAAAAGAAAAGAGCTCCGGTCGTAGTATTCTTTGTGAAGTATTTCAAGTATTACCTTACATGGATGACATTTCTTGATTAGGACAGATTACAGCTACCTGAAGTGGTTACTGCATTTAGGAAACCCAAAAGAACAACTCGCAAGATGGATAGAAGTCTTGTCACAGCATCAGTTTTCAATTCACCACTGCCCCAGAAGAGTGCATCGTAACGCTTTCCAGAGGCTCATGTAGGCGATGCAGATTGCAAGTAGAAACACCAACCGAGAAGAAAGAAACGAAAGTAAGCAGCACTGATCTGGTGACAGACGAGTAACGGAGTGTTACGACTGATATGCCGTTAGCTGCGATACAGACTTCATGTGGTAGCGACGTGTTGACAAAGGCTCAGAAATCCGACCGGGATGTTGCAATTGTAATGAGCTGGGTTGAAAGCAATGAACGACCTAAGGACCGTGCGAAGCGAAAATCACCAGGACAGAAAGGCGAGCTCAACTGCAGCATGTCGCGTCATGGGTTCCGACATCTTAGGGCCACTTACGAAGACCGAAAATGGAAACGTTTACATTCTCGTGATAGCTGACTACTTTACCAACTGGACTGAGATATTTACAATGCCTTGCCAGGAACATACAGTATTCGCAAAACTGAATATAGTTTTGATGTGGCAAGACAGATTAACACAAATCAAAGCCAACAGTTGGAGAGTGAAATGTGTAGGTTTCATGGAATCGAGAAAAGTAGGACATGTTCATAACATGAGCAGTGCGACAGTATGGTGGAAAGGATGAACCGATGCTAGAGAGCGTGTTATCTGCTTCAATCGACGAACGTGACAAGTGCCTTCCGCACCAGCGATGGCATACTGCTCATACTGCTTGAAACTTCAGGTTTTACTCCCAAATTTTGTGATTATGGGAAGGGTGACATGAATGGATTCAAGCATTGGAAAGAAGATTTAAAGTTTCCCATTGTTTCGCCAGAGAGAACTTGCAATGTAACATGTGGCGACAGAAGCGCTATTATGATAACAGGTCAACATGGGAACGATTTCTTACAGGCGACCTTGTCTGGTTATTTTCGACGAAGAGAAGAAGGGGGATTTCGCAAAAATTACAGCCAAAGTGGTATGGGCCCTACAAAGTAATTAACAGGCTGAATAACGTCAACTATAGGGTTAAATGCGATAGACACGGGCGGGAAGCCTCTCCTAGTGCAGGTGGATCGCTTGAACAGTTCTCATAGATGTAATGATGCCACTGGCGAAGCAAGGAAATTTGATTCTGAGAATGCGGAAAGTATTAAATAAAAATCAATGGAACGACAACCGTGCTTTATGTGATTTTTATTTTGTTTATATATTCGTATGTGCGTGCAAGCACATAGTTGTGGAGGCGACACAGTCGACGAATCTGCGACCCAGTCAGCGGCCAAGTCGACGACGCAAAATCAAAGAAACAATGCATACGGTGGATATCCCATTGGGTAGAAAGCTATCGCAGACAGGAGCACTAGTCCTAAGATAGATACAGTGGGGTATCACTCCAAATACAAAAACCTTGCCTAAAAAACCCGAGATAGCGAGACTCGGGGTAATGTAGCAAATGGAAAGGGTGAGTTACCCTTTATATATATATATATATATATATATATATATATATATATATATATATATATATATATATATATATATATATATATATATATGACTTTTAAAGTGCTGGTGTAAAGCAAAGTTGATATGCCAATACTATATTCCTATATCAAATTGTGATCTGCCCATGGCGCATACAAATAATGTTTCAAGATTAGATTATATTTCAATAGTAGGCTACCGCTTCTATATTCTATATGAATTTCGCCTGAATAGGCATTAGCTTTGCAACAAAATAACAATAAATAGTAATAATTAAGCATGGTGCAGAATTTCTCTCTCTCTCTCTCTCTCTCTCTCTCTTAAGGAGAAGAATACAGGGAATTATGTGGAGGGAGAGATTTCAAGTAAAATTGAACTTGTACCAAGAAGCATTAAAGAACTTGGGACTTGGCAACAGTGAGATGTAAATATTCTATGGGAATTTAATACAGTGTTCATAATTGCAATAGCCTGTCAAGATTTGTAGAGTACATGTTTTTTAAGGAGGAATATACATACTGTAATTTATTTCATAATTTTTTAAATTATATTTCTTTCTTCATGTGTTATAAAACCTATTAATATGGGTCTGAAATATATTATTTAATAATAAAGTGTCCGAAGGCAGCTCTACCCTCCCTCACTATTTCTCTACTACTACGTCGGTTGGTAAGTCAGGAGACTAATGCCTTTATGTTAAGTCTTCACAGCCTCACCATCTCTCTCTCTCTCTCTCTCTCTCTCTCTCTCTCTCTTCTGCAACGATGTCTCTGGACACGGACATATGAATGATGGAAAAGTGTAGTCACACGAGACATGGATATAATAACGTTAGAAATGGAGGATAGAATATTGTATGGTTGATAGTAATCTTAATTAAATCATAATAATGTTTGAGGTATCTCTTGATGGGTTCCCATTTCTCCTAGTTCATATTTCCAACTAGGATCAAAGCCACAGAGCCGGATCAGGTCAAATCTTGAGGGGAGGGGGAGAAGGCAAGGTTTTAAAATTTCAAAAGGGCAATAAGAGAGAGAGAGAGAGAGAGAGAGACCCGGAAAACCCCCAGTTTCAGCCCTGCTGTTTTTAGTGCTCTATTTTCTTCAATTAATCTATTTCCTTGTTTAAATCTCAAATGTTTCTTATATTGATTTAATCAATAAGAATGAAAGTAGAAGTTCAAAAACTAAAATAAGTACTTTATCAATTTGCAAACGAGATTGCGAAAATTCGCAAAAGGTTAAGAACTACATTTTGTAGCGGTCACACTTGACAGGGATGTGCTGAGCTGCTTGTAGTCAATCGTAACTGCGTTGGAAATGTACGTATGTGTGTTTGAATGTGGTATAAATAAAATATATGCATAGTATGTACGCTTATCTTTGATATACCACTCGTTGTATAAAATTTCATTAAAAAGAAACTCAGCAAGCCTCGTTTCCTTTTAATGGAACATTTATATATCTCGTGACATATGAATGATATGGCGTACATACTATATATATATATATATATATATATATATTCTTTTACCTAATTCTTTTCGGCCTCTCGTGCTTAATGCGCAGCCTTAATTCCTTCATAGTTGACTGAATACGAGTAATATCGTCGCTATAAATAATTTTACTGAATTTTGCGTGCAGTGTAACTTTTTCCCTAGAACCAGTACGAATAATTTTGATCTGACATGCCATCAAAAAGTACCTTACTGCCTTCTTTAAAATTGCGGGATTTAAAATATATACATTCGTATATGCTTGACTTGAACAAGACATAAAAAAGTATTCAGCTTTAAAAATAAGTAAAAGGCGTTGTAAAGATATATTTTGCTCTGTTCTCAGGACCAATTAATTTACAGCTTCACAGAAGTGATCTATAGCTTATTGCATAGAGTCTGCTTCATTTCTCAGACTATTCCTATTTCAAGCTATTATTGAATATCTCAGAACGTTCAGACTGTGGCTCCGGATTAAGGTTTAGTTTCAGACACTTGAACATTTTTCTAAGTTATTGATAAATTACCTTTTACATGGTATCCGACTATTTATAAACTGCCCAAGTCTCGCGAGATCTCAAATTGCGATATTTATCGACGGAAAATTGTATTGCAAGAGAAACGTTTTTTCTTATAGTTCGAAGGAAAGTTGAAATTAAAGTTAATAAATAAAGTGAAAAATATGCAATAAACAAAAGGATTTTCAACGACAATTTGTTGCGCAATGAACAGTTGTATAATTGTCCTTGTAATCCGTCAGTCCTGATACCCATATACGTCTCTGGAAAAAATGCGCACATAAAACAAAGACTGACAACTTTATTCTATCTGCTAACCTGTCTACTTAGATATTCTATTTTAATTTTATGTCATTTTTATGAGGTCCTTTTAAACGTTTGTGAAGACACGGTCGGCTTTCACGTTCAGATATTGGGCGTCAAACTAAATACGTAAATTATATCCCAAAAGTACAATACCTATTCCTTTCAGAACAGTTAAATATCAATTTCATGTTAATTAAAAGGAGTATTCTTTAATTTATTCAATAATTGCGGTGGAATATCGAAAATTGTTGTTTATCAACGTCATGAACAGTGTGCTGAAAGGGAGGACATAGAGAATTACAAACAACGGTGTATTATGTCAAGCTAGGCTGCACTTTAAACTAGCGTAACACCCAGTTAACTGTAAGCAGCTTTTAAGAAATGCAAAGGTCATAAAAAAAGCAAGGAAGCTCATTAATCTTACTTCCACAATATACGATTATATACATAAATGCAGCAAATTAATAAAACCGTCAAAAGTCTATAAAAGGTATGGATATTAACAGCTGGATGGATTTAGTTTTGATTTATGGCAGTGTAATCAAAATCAAATAATGATCGGTCTAGTGTCGATTACTTGAGAATGTAGTCAATCACGTTTACCGCTTATTGAAAATTTATCGTTTTAGTTTTAACAAGTTACCAAGCCAAATATGAGAATTTCAGAACTGTGAATTTTGACGGTCGATTTGCGTAGAAGGTAATGCCACAGAAGCCCCCATCGCAACCGTGTTTAAGAAGAAAATTATTTGGTGTTTCTAAGAAATAAATCTCTTAAAATACATTATTTTCACTTTAATGTAGGCCACCATTAGAGACTGTCCTTGACGTCAGAAGTTCATTATATGTTTACAATGGCTAGATGTATTCGAAGGTGAAATGTGATTTCAGGATTGATATGCCGAACATAATAAATTTATACTTAACTAGTCGGACATTTCTGATGATCAAGTTATACCAAAATCGACGGTTTTAATATGCAAACCTTATAAAGGATGATCTACCTGTTTTCAAGTGATAGCTTCAGCGATGACTTAGTCTTTTTACTTTTTCTTGGGGGAGGGCCTTTAAAAATAGTGTAACAAGTTTTGTTCTCGTGTTTGGCTCTCGTTTTTATCGCTGCCACCACAAAATGAAATCAGTCACTATCTTGCTAAAATACCTTCACTTGTTTTCACTTCATATTTCAAGGGATTCACAAAAACGTTACGAAACTGTAGAAATCTTAATCCTAGGCAGCAACTCAACAAATATTATTCTTAAAAATTCATAATTTTTCGCCAACATGTAAAAGATTGAGACTAGAGTAACAACTCAAAGCAAGGCTGACAGCACAATAAGTCGTCATGTACAGGCCGTGACGTTGTTTGCCTGCGAATAGTATGTAATACTTGGCAGTGAAAACAACACTTCCCACCTCATGAACGATTCAGACATCCTCATATGTCTTGGTATATTTTAACTCTCCAATATGGCGTAGCCGATACCACAGTAGATTTTGTTTTTCAATTTTGAACTTAATTATTTCCATAAGCAGAAGATTTTCCTAACTTCATTTACATTTTCCGTATTTATGAAGCAATATATATCGAAGAGAAGTGGAATTTTCCATAAGAGACGTACGAGATATTTCTTGTGTATCTTTATAAAGCTCAGTATAAATAACACATTCAGATATTTGGAAATGAAGGCATAGTTTGAAAGAGATTAAATTCTATCTTTTAGAAAATGAAAATACAAAGTAGTCCGATTATTTTACTTTCAAGAAATCCATGCTATTGTCAGTTAATGGTCTATTGCTGATCAATCGAAACATTTCACCAAAAGAAACTTGATCTTTTTGCTCAGTGCGTCGTTTCAAGCATGTTATTTTTTAAAATTTGGTATGCTTTAATTTGCTGGGGGCGGTTAGGTTTCTTACATTCGTTTTCCAAAAGAATGAGGAATTATTAAAATGTACAGCTTTTTGAACAATTCTAGTTCTGTAATTGTTAAATAATTAATTTCGTCATCAATGGTTGAGCGCAACATCACACTTACGAAACTTGCCTGACACATTTTAGTTTTTTTTTTCTTCTTCAGGTTGAGATGCAGTGACACAAAGCTATCGTGAAATGAGACGGACACTGTATCTAGACTTTTTAAATTTACACACTATCCTAGGGTAAACAGCTAGCCTAGGTATTAAGAAAAGGAAAACGGTTGTGCAATTCGAAATGCAGATTTCTTATAGCATAGCTAATACTGTTTTGCCTATTACCGTTCATAATGATATATTAAAATGACAACAATTCGACCATACGAAAGGAATCGACGGGTTAGCAGTTAGAGCACAAATCAATTTTAATATTTTCTCATTTTAACACGCAACCGTATTATTCATCACTATTACACGGTCTATCCACATCAATTTCACTCTTTTACTTCCCAGTCATAAAAAATGCTCATCAGCTTTCACCACTGAAAACTACCCAATCATCTTAACTTCATAACTGCTTGAATCTTAAAAGTAATATTATTGCCTATGGCTGCATTGAGACCGAAAAAAAAAGAACAAAAGACAGAAAAGGAAATAAAGTACACGATACCTAATTTACTTATATGACTATTTTCTGAAATGATATTTTTTCTGCCTTTTTTGCGCTGTAGTGGTAATGGTATTTTATTTTCGCAAATTTTGACAATGATACCAACAACAACAATAATATAGACAACAATGACAATATTAGTTATAATAATAACAAAAACAAAAAAAAAAAGAAGAAGAGTAAGAAGAACAATAAGAAGAAGAGGGAGAAGAATAAATAGCAGATATTAGAGTTAATATATTAGCATGTTGGTCAAAGTCACGAGCCAGCAAGAACGTTTATCATGGAAAATGTTTTTTTCCTAGTCATATGATCAGTTAAATGTAGTCAATTTGTGGTCAGTTCGATTGAAGGGGATCATGCTTATTCCTCGAGAAGAATTTTGAAATGAATATCTCAATCATTGTATAATCAATGTCGTAACCTTCGCGAAATGTAAGTAAAGCATTTGGACCTGCCATTGCGCTTGTTAAGAAAGGCGCTTTTGCTTGCTTCTATATTAATAACATTAGTATTGTCAATAACTTATATCTTAACTGATATAAATAACAAAAATATATAGACGTTAGCAAAGACATGTCGGACTAAGTCATATATATCTCTATCACCTTATTTTTTGTTATAAAATGTCTATCACAAAGATTTTGCTGTGGAAATATGTTTAAGAAGCAAGAATTATAATGATGATGATAGCAAAACGATTGTTACAGAATATTTGCAATATATTATTAGACTTAAAATGATTTATCAAACTAGGATGGCGCCGCATGGATGATGACTATGATATTGCTCTCAAATTTATGAAAAGCAATAACGTTGTATTCCTGATACGACATCTAATTTCAAGGAGCAATTGCATAATGGCAAGCACAAAATGAAACAGAAATGGTTCTCTTTGGGCTATAAAGGAAACATTCTGGATAATAAACTGTGAATGGCTGATTACCGTTACACTAAATATTCGTGGCATTCCTTCACTAGAGATTAATATGGGTAGGCTGTAATATTTAATTTGTTTTCGCTATGATGTATGATGACGTTCTTTTCAGTTCATCAAAAAGCATTTACAAAAACTTGTCTGCCAGAACTGATCAAATTACATGCTTGCAGAAACAGCTTGTCAATGAGTTTATTGATGTACAGGATGTACTGGTCGATTGATTTTACTTGATAGTAATATTGTTACAAAGCAAGCCGTCTTTTCCTGAAAGATGGTTGATAAGTTTCAAAATGTTTAATCTATGTCATCGCTTTACAAAACAAAATCATTGTTTCAGATTACCATCTACGTATGTTGATCTGGGCTTTGGCATTGTGCAAAATGTAGTTATATGTATAAAAAATGTTTTCTTTTAATATAAATATAACTAAAAAAAACCACAACGTGGAATCCAGTAAGCGGACATACCATAAATGTTTAGTTATATTGTCAAAAATGAAACAAAATATAGTAACAAATAAGTATGCTTACGTTCAGAGAGAGAAAGAGAGAGAGAGAGAGAGAGAGAGAGCAGATAATTGACGAAAGATTTAATCGCGCCGCGCCGCTGGTGAAATAATTAGTATAATTATATAAATAAAAGATAATTGGTCCTCAATAATTTAATTGATATTTCCTTTCTATCTGTCGAGTACAACACCAATAGCTTGTGCCTGACGCATGCTGCTCTGGACATGCCCATGTTTTTACATTATGTGTGTGGGCAAGAATGAACTGACCAACCTGCTCGTTGTGATGAAGTCGACCATTATAATTTGCACTTGACAAATCGTAAGTAGGAAAGTGTAGACTGTGTCGATGATGTTAAGACGATGTTAGGACAATCACCGTTCTCGAGATCTTGACAAAGTCGCCTTTGTGTGGCCAAGTTTGGCTTATTTATGAGGAATGATTGAAAAGCATGATTGCACTCGCTTGATTCAACCAAATAAAAGAAGAACAAAAAAAAAAAAAAAAAAAAAAAAAAGAAACAAACACATAGTCTATCCGCCATGGTTTATCTGCAAAGCTATAACAAAATCCATAATTTATTTGTTTAAGAGAATAAGTCAAGTAGTTTTCCTAATGATTTAAGTGGGGCGCAGCGAAAGCGTTAGAGTCGTAATACAAGGTATGCGACTTCGATGCGTGCCTAGGCCAGCCCGGTTCGTCTGCCTGGTGTGTTCTTGGGGAAAGGCACTTAGTTCCAATTGTCTCAGCATGATATGTTAAAAGCGCCATTAAAATCCACAACAAGCCAAACAAATAAATGCATAAAAAATTGTATGCTACTAAATATTGGCTGCAATAACTTGGTTCAGTGTTTATGTAAATACAATGTACTTCTGAGATGGTATCATCTATCTTTGCGTCAAGCAGTTGTATTAGAACATTCCCGGTAAAACATAAGTAAACGTTTTTTGATTATGTTGATGTGAGAATCACAACACTTGACCTATTGGTTACAGACATCAATCCCAATGCTATAGTGAAGATTTTTATTCACACATATCATGTTTCGTTAAATTCAATTTTCACGTTATTTCTGGTTGCTACAAATTACAAAATAGGCATCAGAATCAACACAGGCCTGTTCCAAATGCTCTTATTGAAAGCAACACATTTGTTGGGTCTAATAAACCCTAGTCTGATTTTATTAAGGAGAATTCTATATCACTCTTGGGTGATTTGGTCAATCCCATCCCTATTAAAATTTATGGGGACACAGGAGCTTCTCAAAGTCTTCTATTGTCAGGTACTTTGCCTTTTTATAGAGAAGTCTTATTCTAATGAAAGTGTTCTTATTCAGGGAGAAGATCGCGGCTTTGTTAATGTTCCTGTCCATGACAGTCGGAACAGTGTATGCTTTACCCGTTGAGGGTATGCATTTATTACTAGCCAACGACCTAGCTGGAGACAAGGTTGTTGTTAATCCACTTGTAAATGACAAACCTTGCTTGGATCAGAAAGTCGATCCAATTGTAAATTGTAAAAGAACTCCCTGATTTATACCCAGCTTCTGCAGTCACCAGAACTATGGCAAACAAAGCTCTTGAGAATGATATTGATCAGGAAAGTATTCCTTTAGCTGACACATGTATTGGTCCGGATTTTGATGAGATCACTTTTATTCCTTGCATGGATTAATCGAAAGGTATTGATCACATTGATCCTCTTTTAACTACTCATTCTCTTTATTCCAATCAGGGTGACAAAGGACAATCACTCTTCGTCGAACAGGAAAAAGATCATGAGATCTCCTGTTTGTTTCAAAGGACCATTAGTGAAACTGAAGCCACTGAAGTACCTGTCTATTATTTCATAAAAAATGGAATTCTTATGTGAACATGGAGACATCCCGATGTACCTGCTGATGACGAGTGGTCAGTGAACTATCAAAGTATAGTTCCAAAATCTTACAGACAGGAAATACTTAGTATGGTCTATGAAAGTCCTTTGGCTGGTCATTTAGGGATTAATAAGACTTATCACAAGATCTTGACTCACTTTTATTGGCCAAAAATCAAAAGTGATGTTCGTAAATACTGTAGGTCTTGTCACACTTTTCAAATGATAGGAAAACCCAATCAGAAGATACCTAAGGCACATCTGCAACCTATGCCTGCATTTGGCGAACCATTTAGTAGAATTATCGTAGATTGCGTTGGTCAATTACCTTAGACGAAGTCAGGTAACCAATACTTGTTGACCACTATGTATGCGTCAGCAAGTTTTCCAGAGGCAATTCTTTTGAGGAATATTAAATCTAAAACAATAGTGAAAGCTTTACTAAAGTGTTTTACTCAATTTGGGCTTCCCAAACCTGTCCAATCGGGTGAAATGTCATATTTTAGGTCTCGAACTTTCCAGCTGATTACGCTTGAATTTGGCATCCAGCAATTCAAGTCAAAAGTGAAATTATGGTTTGACAGAACTACGATGGAGAGAACTTTTGAGTCTGGAAATAGAGTTATATCTCTCTTGCCCATTCATCAAAGTTTTCTTCAGTTTAGATATTACAGCCCTTACACTGTTAAGAAGAAAATGAATAAGTTAAATTATAATATTAGTACTCCTAGGATCTAAATAAATTATCATCAGTTGGGATTTAATTCACGATAATGTCAGATCTTTTCAATTTTTCCTTTTTATTGGAGGGAAACAAAGAATTTATTGAATTTTACAAAATTTGTTGCTTTTAGCTCTTTTCTTGTTTCTTAATTTAAGACCACATAATCATAGCAACAAAGTAAAAACCGTAGTAACGGTCTAGTTGTTTACAATTTTATATCATTTGGTTTATTTCTCAGTCCTACAGTTAAGAAATTAGTTCGACTCTTTGGTGGTAAAGAAAAGGCATATGTGCTGTTTGGAAACTATATGGTTATATGACAGTTCTCACCTGTTTAATGTTAGCATGTTAAACAAGGTTTATTTATATGAGTATCTGAACTTCGTACAGTGAAACTTATAAAAAGAAAACACCATCACTTGCAGGAAAGTATTTTTTGCCAGCCTTGCTTCACTTAATACACCTGTAAGGTTGCAATCATACACCTGTAAAGTTGCAGATGCTTTCAATACAGTTCGATGAAAAACATTTCGTTTCTGAGCGAGATGATGTGCTTAAGTTGTTTTGAAACGATTAAAATAAAAACTTAGATACAATGATAATTATCATAATTAATTTCACGTAATGGCTGAAAATATTGAACAAAACTTACTATATAGTTTCAGTATTTACTGATAACATAAGTGTATTTATTTCACTCAAACCATATTTAACAAAAGCTATACATTAATAATGTCTCTTTTGAATGCCATGTAAAAGTAACTACACTTTTGAATTCATATATGTTATACGTTACTTCATCCATAATATATATCTAGAACCACAAACATTGCCTTTAAACGGTATTGTTTCGTGTATATAATGCAGAGACCAGATAAGGTCTCAAAACGACACCTTGTCATTCAGAACTAGGTAAATTTTGCCACTTATTGAACTACATAATATGAAATTTCAATGCTAACTTATGTATAAAATGTAAAAAAATATATTCGCTTGTTAAAACCATCAACCATATTTAACTCATGATGATATGGTATGCATATCTCGAATGATTTCAATTATGAACTTTAATAATATAAATTTGTTTCAGCTATTTGTACGTAGCTTGTATGTTTAGTTAACATCCATACAAACTATTATTCATCTTTAGTTGAATATTCCACTTTCCAGAGGATACGACCGCTACCTATATTCAATTCCTATTCCTATTTCTTTCTATTGCCTTTCTTTCTTTTTTCTTTCTTTTTCTTCCTTTCCGTCTTGGTTTCTTTCGATACCAAGTTACAAACTTGTAAACCGGACTAAAACACGCAGTTTATTTTCGGAATTATGCTTTTTGATCATAAATAGTGGAAAGGACTTTAAGCATGCATTTCTATACGCAATCGGGAATAATGGCTTATGCAAACGATTGAAGATGCCTCACTTTACCGTTATTCTGGTAGTCTCGAATGAGCCATACTCCCTTTGGGATCGTCTGCCACAATTAATTTGAATTATGCCATCGAGAAGCCCAGAAAAGGGCAGTGCTTATCGACCTGAATAATAGCAACATCCTAAACAAACAATGGATTTATTATAGTTGATGAAAATGGTTGAATGCATAAGAATAACATCAATGTATTAAAATATATACCATCATCGGTCGAATCGCCAGGCGGATGCCAAAATAGAATTATATATGCTCCTAACTAATGGCTGTTCGGCTCTTCTTCTCTTCAAAATATATATAACTCGGGTATCATCAGTGTATTGTGTCACCCAAAACCCAAGTTCATTTAGTCGTTCGTGGTGCATGTGTTTTTCATTGGTAACAAATCCATCTTATCGGTACTGTAATCTTAGAATGGAAAACTTCCAATCTCCATTTTAAATTATGCTTTCTTTGATTGATACATGCATACATTTTATATTCTGTCGTTTAAATTAAAAGATGCATTTAGCTGAATTTGTGACAACACTATATATATATATATATCTATATATATATATATATATATATATATATATATATATATATATATATATATATATATATATAATATTCAAATCCTTCAATATTATTCAAATAATATTTGGGGATAATTTTAAGCCATTAGTTTCTGATTAAGCCGTTTTTACAATAATCATACTGGTAAATTTGTTGGAACTCTAGGCAGGAAATATTGCGCAACATATATTTGTCTTGACACAAAACCTATGCCAAGTTATATAATAATGTAGCCAAAAGCCATTTAAAACTGCATAAAGTGTGATAACTACGTAATTTTATTTATTTCCTTTCTTTTACAGAAGAAGACTACAAGTCGCTTCCATAACATTGATTTATTTGTGATTCCGTACTTGGACCCTTTTCAAGCAAATGAAACAACATTGTGCTGAAAGATACTTGAACATGTCACTCGGATGTTTAATGTCCTAAGGAATTTATTTTTGAGGAGAGCGGTGAATGCGGTGTATGCGGTGTAACCTCTTTTATCGTTTTTGACAGTAATCCTATGATGGTATGACTCTCAAATTGATCAAACATTCCTATTTAAACATTTACAGGCCGATGCCTCATTTGTATACTAATCTTCACTTCTAAAAAATTAGCTACACGTTATCTCTAAGCTTGGTTAAAGATAAATATGAATACGAGTTGTTTGAAATCTCAACGTGTTGACTTATGCTTGGCAAATTTAAGAGAGATTAATATCACATTTGTAGGAGAAGTTATATAACACATAATATAAGGAAGATATAAATCTAACTGGACGGCCTCAAAAGAATAAGTGCGAATATACACACGTGACAATTTCATTTTATAGGGTTTGTGTGGAGCATTATTTTTGTTCAAGAACACTATGCTAGCAAAGTCAAGAAATCTCAAATGATCTCTGTGTCACTTCGCATCTCTCTTCAATCGTTATAGCACACTTAGGGAATTTCATTCTTGACTCTACCGGTCAAACTGTGTTGGTTGGAAGTTCTTTCGGTCAAATTTACTCTACTGTAACAATGTTACGATTGATTTTGCTTGGATATACCTCTGGAAGTTTTATGATTCTTGATTACCGACTTGCAGACGATCACGTTGTGTACTCTCAACGTCTGCCCAGTGGGACTTAGTTGCCAAATTTTAGCCCGAAATATCAGAATGACTTATCATTAAGATTACTAGACACCTCTTACAATCATATACAGGCTTAACTGGATAATAATAAGCCATTACAATATGTGTATTTGTATTTATCATCATTTTAATCTTGTGAGTTACACATGATAAAACGTGACACAATACAATACAAGATGAATTATCGCAAGACGTACAACAAACCTACTGCAATGAAGATTAAGTGAACTTATGTCGTTTTATAATGACCTCACGGTATTAAAAGCATTCGTGGTGGGTATGAACTGATCACTAAAGGTGCATTGTACTTGAAAGATACATTAATTTGTTATCACCTTTTAGGATATATATATATATATATATATATATATATATATATATATATATATATATATATATAATCTCTATCATTAATCCGCTTTTGGAAGATGCTCCCATGTTTAAACCAATCTGTTCCATTTACTATACATTCATAACAATAGTAATAGCCTTAAATGAGTAAATTTTCTTGAAACCAGGCATAACCCAATAAAGACCAAATCGTTATAGGCATAACCCAATAAAAACCAAATCGTTATAGGCATAACCCAATAAAGACCAAATCGTTATAGGCATAACCCAATAAAAACCAAATCGTTCGCGTATAACCTTTGCGATTCTTGACCTTTCAAATAGGTAAGCATATCATCCAAAATATTTAAATTTTTCTTATTATTTCAAATAATATTCTCTTTGGAGAATCAACTGCAAATCATCAATGACAATTTGCTGTATGCTGATCAACTTAGGATTGAATTAGATTTAGCAACATAAACGTCAAGTACGTCATTTCCATCTCCATTATTATTATGACAATAATATCACTTCTAGCTCACGCGAGGTTTGATTGCGGTTAATTTGGTCAAAAATCGGATAAGTCTATTTTTGTCAATCACTATTAGACCCCGACGGATAGGCCCCTGAAAGAGAGTATTAGTCATATCGTAAAGTGAGACTAACAACAGTTACAATGTGCATATATCATCAAAATGTTTCCTCTCCACCAATACCTGTATTGCCAACGTCCACTCCACCCATTCCTAATTGTAATTTGGTCCCCAGATATAAAACACAGCTTAGCATTCCTCACAAATTGAAACAAACTATTATTGACCCTTAACGTCTTCAAAATTTAATAATTACAGGGATTAGAAACATTGTTCTGCTTTAATTTTGCTTGTGTAGATGGTCCGTACCATCTAATCTGTCAATTATTACAGATAAATGTTGTTATTAAATTGATTTTAAGTTTTGAAAGACCTGGAAAATAATGCGCAAAACAGTGTCATACAAGAATGAGCGAAAATAAAGTGATACAATGCATTTTCGGAAAGCAGATTTTCTATTATAATTAATCCAGCTGCTGTAAAAGTATATCAACATAAGATTCATTAGTTTCCTTGGAAAAAGATATCGATATTTTCGAATATATGAGACTTGTTAGGATGACTTCATTCAGCATGCCTACTTAGGTGAAATCATATATTGAAACCATTGTCGATTCTGGCAGATGGAAATGGTTTCAAAATGAACACAGCGTCTTCAGTATAATCAGTTTGCAATGCAATTTGAAGCGAGCATGATAGGGTCGATGGCCTTATGATGGGATATGACAAACGTAAGACATAATAAAATATTGACAATAGAGTACAGCTAATATGTTACAACTGAGCAATGCTCAGAAGGTGTGGCCGCCACTATTATAGAAATGTATCGGATGTCAATACTCAATTGGAAAACTTCCCAGGCTCTGGATAATTTTCTCTGGACGAAAATAAAATATTATTGTGTCACCCCCTCCCCAAACATTCATTTTCGATCATGATAAAATTGATTTTGTTGTAAAGAGACAGCAAGGCTGGCGTGTGATGGACAATCGAGACTTACGATCCTCGACTTATCCCGCCAAAATCTGTTGCACGGCTCGTGTGTCACGTCATTTTCACTCTGTGTCGGTGTAAAGAACATTTGTGTACTGTGATAAGATTTGAGGAATTAGATTTTCATCGTAGCAGCATTCTCCACAAAGGATTAGACCATAGAGCCAGGGATAACGGAGGTCTGATTTAAGGCAAAATGTTGACACATTACACCAGAAACTCGATTGCAAATCTATGACATTGTTTCCACGTCGGTATCTTATTAACAGCATCTTACATTGCTCGAGAGTTAGTATTCTCTGATTAATTTACGTAAAAATACACCCGAAACTAAAGAAGTTACGAACTACCACATGAATGAAGAATATATCTTGGCTGATTGTTTACTCGGAAGAGATAATATTGTTTCTAAGAATTTCGCTTAATATTGTCTTCCGAAAACTTGGAATTTAAGAAACAATAAAGATAGCCCGAATCAATTCTACGTTGTGCCCACAAAGGTTTGTTTAATGTTGAAGGCAAATAGCCTAACTGGCGTATGATGGACTATCAAGTAACGCTGGTCAGCTAAAGATAAACGAGTGAAATAAATGTGGAAAAGACGTTGGAAACCTAAGGTGATACAAATAGCATTATATTTCAAAGACAGCTAAATATTAATAAAACGGTCCCTGAGAAAGAAGTGACAAGTTATCAAGCTCGTACAGATAAATTCTAAAAGCCACAATAAACAAAATCCTCGGCATAGCTAGCGCAGTAGTTAAACGTTTTGAATATTTTTGAATATTATGTTAAAATTAAACAATGTGGTCGTGGACGCTCACAATACGGCGACAGCTTGATATTTACGTAAATGTAAAATGAAATTTCTCATAATACCACAAATGAATTACTATAAATTCACTTTTTGTTTTGGTCACCAACTCTGGTTGATTTCGTTGTTTACTATCAAACGTTAATTACGACTTAAGAAACAATAATCCTTTTGTGGATGTATTGATCTAAAATTATAAATTAAAGTACCGACTAAATGTGGTTTTCTTGTTTGTAAAAACAGTAAGAGAAATGGACATTAATGAAAAATAATTCAGTGAAAAGCTTTTGAAACGTCTCTGAAGTGTACGTAGAAAAATGATTTTATTTTTTTAATGTCATAAAGCGCTATTTCTGATTTGATTATCCTTGAAGATAGACATGGAAGACATTTTCCATGGTGAAAAGAGAGTCCTATGAAACTTTTTTCTCAACTTTCAAAGTCACATATATATATGGGTTATCAAAGACAGGTTACTTTTAACTACAAGACTTTAGACAGACCTAATTTTCAAAGTAGGAAAAAGTGCTAACTTATTTGTATGTGCATTCTTTTCTGCGCTTCTTATAAGAATTCCTTAATGTCAAAATCAAACACACGAGCTTAGTACTCCAACACGTACTCTGTTGTCTTTATCATGTTTATTTCCTAATTTCCCTTATGATTACAACATGGTAATATAAATAAAACCATAATTAATAACTTGATTACAATCAGAAAACTTGCATAAGGTAAGAAAACACAACCAAACCAAAACAAACACAATCAATAATGCAAACATGCTACAGATAAAAGAATAATAAGTGTTCAAAGATGCAAGTGTTCATAAGGTACATTAAGCACCAATGAATAAGTTACCTAGAAATTCGTCTTTTCCTAAACATAGTTAGCTCTCACACACACACACACACGTGCAGTTTTTGAAGAATTGCATTGGGCTCCGTCAATCACCCCATAATTATTCTCACGTTCTTACATGTACGGATTAAATCAAAACATTTATTTGACGACTAGCGTATGGTATGAGTTCTTGGTTGGAAGGCTTACCAAACTCCTCTACACAAAAGACATGCACATGCGTACACACACACACACACACACACACACACACAAAACATGTACTTCACACCCATATTCAGTACATACACAAAACTTAATGTCTTTTGTTCTGAGTCGGCGGATAGAAATAGTTTGATATGGCGTAGTGATACGTTGAGTCAGTGTTTAAATGCCAAATTAAATGAGTTCATTCTCAATACTAACCAAAAATGTGGTTTTTATTTATTACATGTCCCCCGTTTTACGCTTTGTAAATCTTGTGAGCTTTACTGTATGAATGAAATTCAAAACAATCTGGGATCTATAAATTTTGATTCACAGCGTCTAAAAAAATCTACGTGAAGACGTTAAAGAAGGCAACCAAGTAGTTCGAATCTTAACGTGTGATATGGAAATACGGATTGAACTGCTGAATCAAAAGCACGATGAAGCATGTAAAATTAAATATGAATGAAATTAAGAAAAAATGTACAAGATAGCGTGGCCAGGAGTCCTACTTGCTAAACTAAAAGACTGGTTCTGTTAAGACCTTCTACAGACTTTAGAGGTAAAATATTCACAATTTAAACTATTTGGATATATAATTGTCATCATTTTGTCCAACAAAACGTAAATGTTTTGTTAATAAGTGGTTTGAAAATGGAATAAAATATGGAATTGAATGCTATTTTTATAAAGTTTATATCGCGGGTACCTCGAATGCTCAGTGATAGTTGACCAAGTACCCGATATTGCCTTGGTTTTACACGTTTCTTGCAATATTATAATGGATATGATGATGTTGAAAACTCCACCGTCTTCAAATATAGCAAGCATTAAGTTAACTTTAGCTATGTATATAGTTACTTTCAGTCAGATTTGGAGCAATGTAAGGCTGGTGAGGCGATATGTAGTCATCTATTTAAAACCGCAGTGTCTTTAATGTGACCAGCCAATTACCACCAAAGGCTGAACATTATGTTTCCTACACAAACATGTTGATAGCTATGGTAATATAGGAAAAAAGAGTTAAACATCCTATCAGTCATCAAGTTTTCCTCACCAATCGATAACATCTGCCAAAAAAGGCAATTAAATAATCCAGCTGTTCGCAATGAAGCATACAATTTTCCAAAACACAACACATTCTATTGCATCGAATGCAATGATCAATCTACCTTTTGTTCATTGGACAATTAGTGTGATAACAACGGTTATACTTTCGTTTACCTGCCCCCCCCCCATGTTTTTAAAATTATTAAGAATAGACTATTTATTTTAAAAACCCAAGAGAGTTTAAAAATAGACTATTTATTTTTTTAAAAACAATATAATTTAGGAATAGTATATGTATTTCATTAAAACTATTCGATTAATTTATTCCGGATTCAAAATATGCTAAATGTAAAGGAGAGGATTGCAAAAATATATAATTAAAAACACAGCTGTCTAGTTTATATTATTCTCTCAACGATTTCCAGAATAATCAAAAAAGCCTATATCGATTATAATTTGTTAATGAAGAAACTTGTATCTCGAATTTATGTTTTGCATATAGCTTAATTATTGAAAAATACCTAAATACATATGAAAAAAGAATGAATACTATTTTAAGTATTTATATGTCCGCAATACATCATTATTTCGTCTCTTCAGACGTCTAATACGATTTTCTTGTTTGTTTCATAATATCTACAATATTTTCAAATTCATGTTTCATCAGGAAGCATAAAAGATGAGATGTCAACAAAACTGCTTTGCTCTCTTAAGCTTGGGAATTTTAAGATTTTTGTTGTTTGACAGCAGAAGGAATAAACATCAGTAAGTCCAATTTTTATGAATTGCCCGCGTTTTTTACAATTTGATTGGATGTAAATGGTCACATGATACTGTTTTGGAATTTTTTACACATCAATACATTCTGCGGACTACTTTTGGTTCCCCGTTTCCAGGTAATTTCATGTGAAGTTTCACTAATATCTACGCCTTGCACCCTAATAATAATAACAACAAGCCCCTCCCCCACCACCACTACTATGATTTCCGATCACAATTTAAGAAATCCAGAAAATCCAGATTAAAATCAACCATTACAAGTTAAAACAATGTAATTGCACAGACCTTCCAGCACTCCAACACACCCCTTTTGCCGAAGAAGGCATAAGGCTGGTTTTATAAGCCAATCTTCGATAATTATAGCTTTTCGAGTCGACATGTTCCAGCAGATGTTATTAAAGTCAGGGTCATATGACAAGCAAGGGATCTTACTAAAAATGAACACGATTTTGCTTTTGAAAGATAGAAATACGTGGAAAGTAACAAAACGTGCCATACGCAAGAGTAGGTTTAGAAAAAGAAAGGAATAGTTTGGTTTAAATAGCATCAACCATATTTTATATCTTAAAATAATGATCATAACAATATATCACTGGCATGACCCGCTATGACATTCTACCCTATAATACTGTATAAAGAAACGACGACTCGGGCTATGTGTTCTATCGCAGTTAAGAGGTTAATGAAAGATCTACATAAAAGTGAATATTGTATTGAATAAATCTGCTGATATGATTACAGAAAGGAAGTAAATTGGAATTATAAGGATTAAATGATCATGGTTTGATGTGTAAAGTTTACCTAATCACTCACAAAGTTAACATAGTCATTGTTACTTTATGAGTGATTAGGTAAAATTTACACATCGATAAATTTCAAACCATGATCATGTAATTTACTCATCGATAAGTACCCAACCATGATAATTTAATTTACTCATCGATAAATACCCAACCATGATCATTTAATTTATTCATCGATAAATACCCAACCATGATCATTTAATTTACTCATCGATAAATACCCAACCATGATCGTTTAATCCTATATTAAAGAGCAAGAAGCAAAACAGCAACCGGGTACACCAGTCATCAAACCTAAAAGGTAATGCCTGGTGGAACGTTAGTACGCATGTTATGATAATATGAAAGTTATTGACAAGATTGCTTTTACCCGTGTTAAACAAACTATCACAGAGTGCCTCATTCTCCATACACAGGGCGGTTAACTCATCAGTCGCTAAAACTCTCCCTGTCAGCCATTTTGCAAAAATGGCTGCTAGTAGACCGACGTAACTCCAAGCTTTCATTGGCACGGTTATTTGCGTCTGAAATAAATAAATAAATAAATAAATAATTAGAACCAAATTCGAATAAGGAGAAGAAACTAGGGATATACTTAAAGGATTCGCCACAAACAACAGACAATATTAATTAGGTCACGCCAGCATCTCCACAGGTGGAATACTGTTGTTTGTGGCGAATCCTTTAAGTATATCCCTAGTACCACCATCAATTCGAAGTCTTGATTAATATTAGTCAAGATAATTTCAAAATTGCTTTACACACTTCACAACTTGATGTAAAAACACGGACGCCTTTTGATAATGATTGATTAACGCAATTAAATATATATTTTACCAATTCTTGTGACCAAAAATATACTAAATTTGCATAAGATATACACTATAGTCAAATTTTGGTATAATATATCAGCAACATTTTGGGAATTCAGTTTTAATACAGGGAAACTTTAAGAGAGAGAGAGAGAGAGAGAGATCAAACCAAATGGGGTGGTACACATATTGCCACTAATAGTTTTCCTTGTTTATCTGAATAACAATTTTCTCCCTGAGCCTATTGCGCTTCGTTTCATCTACCGGTGGACTTTTTTGTGACGTAGTATTCGACTTGTGTTCTCTAACTCGCTTACACATAAACACGTCGCGGAATAATGCTACCTCAAATTCCGCGAAATAGTTTAGAAAGAGACATATCTGAATTATTCAAAATGACACATTCAATTTAAATTCTAAGTGGGAAGGTAACATCAATCAGGAAGAACGGCCACAGTGAATGTATATGTTTTAGACTGTATTTTCGAAGACCCTTGTACAACAGACGTTGACAAGTCAGTGTAAATGGAAATAAGAGCAATAAAGTCTGGGAGAGATATCTGAAACAAAAGAATCTTTACTATACAGGGTCATTAATGTTTAATTTAATAGTTGTCTTTTTAAACTTCGGTCTCTATTTTGCAATAATTATCGCCTCCTGAACAGCTGCGCTCGTCGGAAAAGGTTATTTTATATCTCCTTTGACAAATGCCGACACATTTGCCCCTGGCTAAGCGGAAATTATAACACATTCTGCCTGATTAAAACCACCAACCTTGCTAACGATGACATAACCATATTTGTTTGTACTCGATCACAAACGAAAGGTGTACAGCAGCTACTTGTATGTAGTTCTTACGATTATTCGATTACATTCTAGCTGACACATACAGTTAATATAGATGGTAGTCACACACACACACACACACACACACACATATGTATATATATTATTTTGACTAAACGAGATTATGGGATTATTTAGCTGTAACTTTCTTTCAAGTTATATGAGAAGTACAAGTAGTCTGGAATGAAATAAGTTGGTATGATAAGAAGCAAAGTAATGACATTTTATGATTATTATTTGTCAATAACCTGTTTTAAGACTTATTTAATCTATTATTCTGTATCAATTACCTGTTTTAATAGCTATTTTAATTGATTATTCTGTGTCAACCTATTTTAATAATTATTATAATGGGTTATTCTGTATCAATGACCTGTTTTATTAATTATTATAATGTATTATTCTGCGCCAATTTTGACATTAGTATCATCAATCTGACGCGTGTTTTTTAAAAAATGTTCGTGAATTTTTTGTTATATCTTTGATACTTCGGCTGCAACCCATAGTTTTTGAACTTACTTAAACACAAATGTAATTTAGTTGATTGTTTGTTAGCGCGTTGATTATGGGCACATGCGTCTGCACCTACTGTTTGAGTTGAGCATAGTATGGTGTTGGGATATACATGGAAAAATAAAACAGCCCA
Organism: Sinohyriopsis cumingii; assembly: GCA_028554795.2. Lineage (NCBI taxonomy): Eukaryota > Metazoa > Mollusca > Bivalvia > Unionida > Unionidae > Sinohyriopsis > Sinohyriopsis cumingii. Next base: position 10,665,813 of record CM068834.1, on the reverse strand, counting down.
TAACCCAGATTTATAAATAAGGTACCTACTCTCAAAAGTGTTTTAAACATAGAACAACTATTCTTCGGGAGGTAGATCAAGATATAAAATCTCCAACAGTCCAAAGTTCAGCTGTATAAATACGGTAATACTGTCACAAGTGTTTCGAACAAACGAGCTATTCTTCATTCCTGAACCTGGCTGATTTTGCAAAATCAAATCCTTTCAATGATCTTTTCATGAGCTCATACGTCGTGGATATTGTCACATGTTATTCATAAGAGATATTTAGACATATATCAAGTTACTGGTTGTTTCCTGAGCGAAAAGAGTCGGCAGAAACAACATATGAAAAGATTTAATGATAAATGTGTAACTTAAATCATGCATATACCTTGTGCATTGAAAATCTATTAAAAATGACATGGAATTAACAAGATATCAAACGGTCGCGTTTAGCGGTAACTAGAAAATAGTTAGAATTAAGGAAAAGAAAATGTATTGCTTTGCAGTGATATACTAGGTTAATATATAAATCCTTATCTATGACGTGCATATAACAAATTGATCCATCTGCCACAATGCACAGCAGGTTATATCAAATTATTCGGACTATGCCTTTTGAATGAGAACAGGTTAATAATGAAAATCATCTAGATATTTAAACGCATTGAAATTAAAGCATTAATTTGTACTGCGTATTGACGAGTATTGATTATGTATAGATAATGAAATAAAACTAAAAAAATATTTTTGGCCGGATTGCAATTAAATTCCCGTTTTGGATTGGTAAAGCCTGTTCTTCTGTCTGCCCGTCATCCTTTAGTCAATACTTAAGTTAGAGGTTGCGTTTATGCCATTTTCTCAGACACTATTGCTTGTAGAGTCACATGGCTTGATACGTAAAAGTTTCATGAGGAGTCCTGTAGCTCCAGCACGTTACCTTTTCATGATTAGAAGGAGAAAATGAGAATGCATAAACCATGGTTATAGACAATGTCTTAATTTAATTTCAGTGGAGAAGAGCTTCCTCTTAGACAAGGCATTACAATTAATCCATACTGAGCTAATTCAATCAATTGTGAGATACATGATGCGTTTGCTCCTTTATTGATGATCTCACGTCCACTCGTGTGCAGATAATAGCGATGCTTTGACACGTCAATGCATTTTCAGAACCAACCCCACCTCAGAAGAAAAAAAATTCCCAAAATACCAATGTTGCTTTTATTTAACTTATGCCGCTTTTGGCAGCAGATCACCCATAATATATTTATGTCGTTGCATTTCCATTGAATGACAGCTAAATGATACAAACTGGAAATTTAGATATACATTATATTATATATATATATATATATATATATATATATATATATATATATATATATATATATATACCGCTGTTTTAAATATTTTACACACACTCATTGCAGGAGATGGTGGTGGATCTTGTACTCATAATCATCCATTGTATATGTGTACTTTAATTCTCAAGTTACACTTCAATACAGTGTGTGTGTGTGTGTGTGTGTGTGTGTGTGTGTGTGTGTGTGTGTGTGTGTGTCACGGTATTTCTGAATATATCGCGATATGTACCACGGTATATCGTAATTATACTAGAGACCAATAATTTAATGTTCTGGGTCATAGGCCTGAACCTTTTTCTTTTAGCTGGATAATAGCTGGAGAAAAGATATTTCTTTGATTTATAAAATAAGAACAGCATGTTATATTTGTTGTATTATTTGAAGAAAAAATGAATATCTTAAGATAAAATGAAATTAAAATATCTCATCTGAAAAGACAATAGCCACCTAGACGCCTCCCAAAAACTATCCGCACTTTAGAGAAGATGAATTTGCTCAATGTATGTTAATTCTTACATAAGTTGTAATCTAAATATTTTAGCTAAAGTGAGATGATTATGCTTACACTATAGCTGACACCAAGTAAAATATACTGCACTGACATTAGAGCATTTGAGAGCTTATTAATACAAACAGGAAATACTACCTCAGTTTTGATATATGATAGGCAGTGATACTTTGACTGAGACGCCATCACCAATGCAAGATATTTATCAGGGAGGGCAAGTAAATAAATGAGAAAATATTTAGTGACTTGAGAAAGTACCTAAAATTCAAACACAATACAAATGCTCTCCTGAAAATCTTAGTCTTATATTCTTAGCATATAAAAGACGCAGGTAATATGCGAAAATTCAAAAGCTTTTTTTCTAATCCGAAATTTTCCAAACGTTGGATATGGCCCTAATATCTTAACGGAGAAATAAAAGAAAAAAATACTGGGGTATGCAGGCAACAAAATGTACCTCTAAATGTCAATAATAACAACAAAAATTGGCTTAAAGCTTGCGCAATTTTTAATAATTACCAGTTTACTGCGGTATTTTTTACGGTTTTATGTACCACGGTACTTTTTCACTGTGCGTTACTTTGATAGTTTCCGTCAGTAAATCTTTGTTACGAGTTTAGTGCTGATAACAGTATGTTTTCGCTTTACATGACAAAATTTATTAATTTCCTTATTTAATTTATTTTTCAAAACAGTTGTATTTGTAGCAAATTAATTATGAATCTTGCAAATATACTTATAGTATTGATCCTTTAATCTCATGTTGACACGTATTACACATACCAACGTAGTGGCCAAATGACTTGATGTGAAAGATATTCTGTTAATAACATATTTTTGGAAAACTGTCAAAGTCAGTTTTTAGTTATTTTCAAGCGTGTTTATGTGTTAAATACATTAGTTCATTTGTAAGACTGCAAACCAGTCTAAGATTTTCAGCAGAGCAGTTGGTTTCTGTTTAAATTGTACGTACTTACTTAAGTCCACTAAATATGTGTTCGTTTGTTGTGTCTAAGTTTTTTATGTTTACTGGCCATCTCTAATAAATATCTTGCACTGGTGTTGGCATCCCACTCAAATTGTCCCTGTCTATTATATAAATAACACAGATAGTAAATTCAAGTCTTCGCTAGCAAAACACTTACTACTCTTATCGACAATTTTTCTAATGTCAGCAAAATGTTTTTCACAGGGTGCGAGCTATAGCATAAGTTTAATCAGCTCCGTTTTTAGATCACAACTTTGCAACAACTAACTCATACAAAGTAGATTCATTTACTATAAGATAATAACCATTTGATTTGGAGGCAGGGGGCTACGATTTTCGTTTTAGATTAGATAGTTCATTTTCTTATATTTCAAGTTATTTTTTTTCAAATAATATATTATGTATAAAGGGGTATTAGTTTGCATTAAATCAGAGCAGAATATTGTTTGAGATATTAACAGACGATTTTTTTTTCTCTTGAGAATAGTGCCTCTGACTCAGAACATTATAATTTCCTACAGAATACGTATACATTTTTCTAAGAGTAGCGTACATGATATTATAACAAATATCTTTAATTTTAGGCTTCAGGTTGTAAAACTGCAGCATATAATACACACATGATTACACATGAGAGAGAGAGACAGACAGACAGACAGGTAGACAGACATAATAATACTGAGCATTTTATCAGTGTTTAGTTGCTGCAATATGAAGCAATTACCAGCTAATTTTTTGTTTATTTTTGTTTTTCAAGTTGTTGTCTTAGTGTGTCTGCGCGTAAATTGAAGCTTGTCATTACTAGTCAATAGCGTCAATCTTACTTGCTCCATTATCCCATACAAATAAGAAAGAAAATAATTTTGTGTTGCATTTGTGCCACACACACCCTGCACGGTACAATGAAATAGATAAACAACACTTATTTGAAAAGTGTGTTTTTATATAACAAGGTCGGCCGACATAAGGGAGCCAGAATTTTACCTGTATTAACGGGAATTTTGGAAATAAATCGAAACAATGGAACGGTTTTGAAAGCGACACAATCTAGTGCATCGTACACGCATATTGCTATAAGGCCGAACAGTAAGTTAGTTTTCAATATTTTCATCTAAATGTTCCCTATCCATAGTTTATAGTGTTTTATTTTTGGACAACAAGAAGCATGTACTTCGTCTTGTGGATGAAATATACATTATTTCCGTTTTGGCGTCCTCTAAGTGGGAAATCGTAGCTAAGGGAAGTAACGACGTTGTATACTTCTATTTCGAGTAATTAAATTATTTTTTCTTCTTTACACATAATAATTTTTTAAAAATTTGTTTTGTATGAGTATAACTACTTTTAATAATGCAACGCAAATCTGATGTAAAAAGACAAATGTTAGAGTATGGCCGGTGACCATTAAATATCAAGTCTGTTAGTAGAAAGCATCCGATCACAATCTAGATATCAAACTTGGACGCCATTTGCAGATTGATAGAATGAGTACGTGTAATTAGAATGCTACCGAACACGATTTTTTTTTCTTCATTCTTCTCTGTGAAAAAATATTTTTTTAACGAAGAAAAATGAAAAAAGAAAAAGAAGAAGAAAAAAAAAAACACCGGTGAGAGACAAATAAACCGTTTGCTGTCCATGAACAGGATATAAAATCCCATTTTCTCTAATTTTAACGTCTATGCAATAACAAGCACACGCGATCTTCAAAGTAATAGTGGACATTTATTTTGTATAAACTGTCCAGAAGATTTGAATGTGTTGTTATAGATTTTGTCCTACACTCATATAGTTCACCAGCAAGCACTTTGTTGGAACTTTCACACAGGTTACTCATTTGATTTAACAGCTGAAGGATACGATATGACAAACTCCCAAGTAAGGTTACCCTGTCAAAACGTGCATGGGATTTTATTGCTGCACCGAGTAATTACACAAATTCAACCACAGCAATCACATTACGTCATTTCTCCGGTTGGTTCACAAATTATATTTACGGCGAGTTTGCACTCTCTTATTTTTTTACAAACGTGGGCTTCCGAGTTTCACCTGCAATAGGCAGTTCGTCACAAGGAGAATAGTCTCCATTTTTGGAGACCAGGCACTAATGTCTACACAATATTTGTTGCACGATGCTCTGTAAGACTAGTCTCTTTCTCTAAAAGAGTTTGAAACCAGTTTTCCAAACTTTGTTACTAAAGGCAATATTTCTGACTAATATATTTTATTCATTATTGCTATATTACATCAGTTTCCGTTTGTAATTCATGTTCCTCCTTACGTTGTTGATAGATGTTATTTGCTTTCACGGAACTCCGATTTATCTCACCCCGAGACCATCCAGCACCATCAGCACCTCGACAGTTAAGTTGTTAAAGATTCATTGATAAATGACTTTCGATGGCTAAAAGTTAAGAATCATCGACTACTTAAGCAGACGTCAATACCGGTAATTTAGCATCAATACTAAAGACCCTGCAGAAAATCGACAACTTTCATTACAACGTGCATATGCTTGCATCATCAATAGAGTCAGATGGCATAACCTGAAATGTCTTGTAGCTATGATCTTCCTATATTCGTATTGAACTAACATTCTACTGGAAATTAATAACTTTGAATTAACGCTACCGGTAATTATGGAAGTAATGTACGTGAATACTGAATATTGAATATATTTTATCTGTCAACAAAGCTAAAATTGACATTAAAAGTCGCTTTGCGCAATTTGTACTAAAACCAAACAGATGTATAAATCATAATCTACATCACTGACGTGCATATTTAGACGTGTAAGTTACCCCGACCCCCCCCCACGTTAAGCTTAGTCAAGACGGCAGTTGACATGTTGGATGTTTGAAGAATACAGGAATACACTGACAACTCATGTCTGTAGAGTTACGTAATGAAAGAAAAGAGAGAACACAACGCAATATATATATATATATATATATATATATATATATATATATATATATATATATATATATATATATATATATATATATATATACTTATTATTAATTTCGCTTTTTAAGGTTCTTGTTCTTTATTAAATGCTGTCACAATAATGCATTGATTTATTTATTTTAAATCTGCATTAAGTTAGATGTGGTCTATGTTTTTTCCATTAAGCGGTACTGGGCTTATAAATGTTTCTTCCAGTTAAAATTGGCATATTTTTATTGCTTTACTGATGTCACTAACGGATTTATAACGCTATACTACAAAGGCTATTAGCTTATTATTAGTACCTTTTTGTACTGATGTCACCGACGGATATATAACGCTATAATACAAAGGCTATTAACTTATTATTAGTACCTTTTTACTGATGTTACTGACGGATTTATAACGCTATACTAGAAGGGTTATTAGCTCGTTATTAGTACTTTAAGATATCTGCGATTATTTGTTCCTTAGTAGTTCAGTTAATGGTGCTAAGTATTTGTACTTGTTGTGTATTTTATAATTAACATATGATCATGCTCGTATTTTATTGCTCTGTTCCACTGGAATTCGCTCCCCATCGATCTCAATGGAGCATTGTCCGTTCTAACTCCGCCTCAAACTCTCTAATGACCTTGTAGCGATTTCTTCATAGAAAGCACATGCTTCGGGAACGGCTCCAAAATGTTACAAGTGTGGCTATCTATACATAATGGCAAATTATTTAATGAAACACAATCACATAACTTTATGACAAAAGGTTTCAATGAAATTATATTTTTGTTGTTGTTGTTATTGTTTTTACATCCACTGAAGCGGGTGCAAACTAGGAATCCATTTTTTCCTTTCAAACGCACCGTCCGCATCTCACATTCCTATCGCCTTCGTATCAGCCGATCGTCGCTTAAGCAACACTGCAGTATCGCCCTTGTTACATCGAGCTAAACCTTCATCATTACACATCTTGAACATGTTATAAGTTTAATCATTGCGATGATGATGATCAACACACTTAAGGTTAAAGATGATCTCAGGACCCTCGCTTACGAGGATCGTTCTCTACCACCGAGATATGGAGATCACGTTAGAATTCGCTATGAAATTATCACCATATTTTGTATCCAATTATATTATCCAAACCAGATTTATTAAAAAATAACAACAACCTCCACCCACTAAAATACAACGTATCAATGTAGTGAAGTGAGAATTCCGAAGGATTTACCGCTTTTATAAAACATGAATGTATACAAACAGCAAAAACCTTCATAAATAACCATCACCCTAAACACAGTTTTATGGAAACGGTTACCGTAAAACGCAATAATGCGAGCGTTTTACGATGGGATTTGGTTGGATTTGAGGCGTAACACTGAAGGATGGAAACAGAAACAAGCGGCCGACCTGGAAATGTTACCCAGATAAATGCTTCGCTGTCTGCTAGGTCAAAGTATACTCAGGGATGATGATTATAACCTTTGATTCCATTAAAAACCACCTTTGCCGGATAATGTTTTGTATATGTTTCTCATAGCCAGCATAATCTAATAATTTGGTGGCCATAGCTTTACAGATAATGAATTTGTTATCGTTATTTCCTTGGCGCGTAATTTTCTAACCATATTACCATCTTGTAGAGCAGAGCGCTCTGGTGCCACGAGAATCAGTATCTTTCTTCTTATAAAGCCATGTGGAGAACAGTACAGGCCCTAATGGGACTTTTGTTTTGTAGAAATAAACGAATTATAATGAATTACAGTACCATTGTCTTCTGCATTTGTATTTCGACAAAGCCAGCTGGCAATGGAGATATATTTACTTTGGATCAAGTAACAACATAATTTACCACTGCAGGCGTAATACAATTTACATAGTTCTCATTCATTCAAAGAAGCAAGAGTACATACGAAATTATGCATTCATACATACAAAAGTATACCGATGTCAAGTGTATAAGACATTTGTCTTATTTCCGATAGATTTACACAGAAATTTTATTGTTCGTAATATGAATGGAAAACTGCTGGATGATACAAATATTCAGTCTATGATGCATTAACTCACAATGATTGTATTGTAGTTGATTGTATTTATAGGTTACAGCATTTGTATGGGAAAATATGAACAAGTTTTTTGGATGGAATACTGCACTTCTAAGGTCGTGCAGCATATCCATATTTTCCCATACAAATGCAGTAACCTTTTTATTATATGCTCATTTTCTTATTCTACCTAAGGCTTAATTATATAAACAAAATTCACTACAAGAAACAACGTAAATGAATGTATGCCGTATTCCAAACTAAATACACAAGCGCAGATTTATCATTACACAACAACATTATTAATGCGCACATAACTCCGCCCAGATAAATTTGAACTTAGTCACGCGCTCGACATATCTTTCGAAAGAAAATGGCGTTTCTAGTTAAAATTGAATTTGCAGTCATATTGTGAATGAATGCGCATTGTAATAACTTTTCCATTTGATCTGGAATGAACATGTTTTGGTATTTTGTTTCGATTATTATTATACCAAAATTAAGGTTCGATATTTCAGACTAGAGGCAAAGCACCTAATATGATTACAACATATCCTCCATAATTTGATAAATAATGCGATAGCGCAAAATATAATACAAATTACCGTTTACGACGCTTTAGATTCCCAGATACTGAAGCTGGCCCTAAGATGTATTTAGAGCATAAATCAGCGTTAAGATTAACTTTTGCACTCAAGAAAATATACACTAGAGAGTCCTGTATGAATAATTACCTCAAGCGAGGAGAAACCATCTACAATTTTTTTTTATCTTTGAAACAGGAAAAGCATCATTCTCAACGTAGAGTGGAACGTATCCCATCCCAAAAAACTTGTATGAATACTTTAAATCTTTATTAAAGAAGCCAGTGTCCGGGTTAGATGACTCGGACAATATTGTTAGTGAAGAACTTCCTCAATTGCATGATATATATTAAATACTTCTCAGACCCAGACAAAGAAAGCAAATACAAGGATTTTGAATTAGCAGAAACAATCTGGCTGAATTAGTGTAGAGGATAATTTTTTAACAACATTTTAGTCTGTGATAAAACCAATTGTTTGCTATGGGTCAGAAATTTGAGGATATGAATACGGTAAAGATATTGAAATTGTGTGATACAACGTTTGCAAAAACATTATACAGGTGTTCCTAAAATTACCAACAATGCGATTGTTTTAGGAGAGCGCGGACAAATACACACTTTCTACCTCGTATTGTTTAGGATTTATTAAATCCTAGCTGAAGGTTGTAAGAATGCCTTCAACTTGATACCCACGCCAATGCCATTTAATGTTAAAACGATTCGATGAAGCCATCCGTGTCAACTGGAGCACTAATGTTAACGAAGTGTTTTTTCGCTTCGATTTTGGGGTATGCTTGACTAGATAAAGATGTTGGAGACACAAAATTTGTTCTCCTTATTTCGCAAAGAATCTAGGTATCTGCTTGCCCAATCTAGCAAAACGATATTAACATTTGACATAAATGAATTTATTATAGTATGTATAAAACTGAATTAAAACCGGAAAAATACCTGTCATGTGGACTATCATATTTATTTAGGAAGTTACTTGGTAAATTCAGCTGTTGAGCGCACATGCTGAAAGAAGAGATAGGTTTGTATTGTAGTACTAAGAGAAATAAAAGGTACTGTGACTTATGGAAAAATAATGTTTATTGGGTAGAAAATGAATTCCATTTCGTGTGGGTTTTTTTCCCCAGATTACGAAATAAACTTTTAATGAAGTTTATAATCTTTATCCGTCTGTATAAACTATTATATCCTCATATAATGACTGTCACAAAGATTGCTCCTACAAGTATTTCACGACTGAGCCATAAACCATTCATTCCTATTGTTACCATAGACAGAATTACGAACGCAAAGCTGCTTTCGTTTTTATAAAACATGTTGACTTTTGCTGACTTTTTTTTTTAGTCTTAATACTGACCTAAAATATGACTTCATACAAATATTACCGTCAAAATGTCTGACTTAGGTGAAGCCAGATCGAACATAAACTGTACTCGTACTGTGGCCATATCGTGCATACACTGTATTAGTAATGTGGCCAGATCTTGCGTACACTGTACTAGTACTGTGGCCAGAGCTTGGGCACAATGTACTCGTACTGCTTTTAATTGCAGTCCTGGTGTCATTGCACTTTCTGCTGGTTGTTGTTCACATTAATCTTGCTATTAACTTTATGTATATTTCCTGAAAGAAAATATACAGATCAGAGTCCAGTTCATGATTCAGACATGTATCAACATGACTTACAAATGTATGCCAAGCATTCTGAGTGAGAACAATTCTAAAAGCCTAGACAGAAAATACGCGTGTCGAATTTAATTCTGCAGAGAACATTTAACTTTTTTACTTTAAAGATATGTTTATATCCTGATACTTTTATATTATGGAATAAATGTTGACAAGGATCTTTAAAGCAACCGCATTTGTTTATTTTAGTTTGCACTTCTAAAAATTAATGATTTATTTCTTTTGATTTGTTGCATTTAACTGCACTGTTACACATCGTAGACGGTATATTTTAGTTTAAGTAGCACTTTTGTTTTGTCAGCACCCTCAATTAGTGTTTAGATTCCAAGTTATTATTTACTAATTGAGATTTAATCTCTGTTCATTATATCTGTTATTTAGTAAGAAGTTAATCTCTATGTATTTAGTGGATAAAACCTAACAAGTTCAACTGTTTCACTCTAATATCTAGTTTTAATGCATGCCTTGTTGTGAATTTATGCATCGTTGTATAAACAATTTCAAATTGAGAAATAATGTGTTACTTCAGTTATCGGCCTAGATTAATTCATTACATCAAATAATGGATATACTATATTAATAACTGTAATACTTTTAATGGATTTAATAGACTATATTGATAACTGTAAGAATTGGAATGCGTTTAATACTCTATATTGATAACTGTAATAACTGTAATGCATTGAATGGACTATATTGATAACTGTAATAATTTTAATGCATTTAATAAACTATATTGATAACTGTAATAATTTTAATGCATTTAATATATACCATTGATGCCTATTAATTTGAATGCATTTAATAGTCTATATTGATAACGATAATAATTTAAATGTATTTAATAAATTACGTTGATAACTGTAATACTTGGAATGCATTTAATATATTAGATTGATAACTGTAATAACTGGAATGCATTTAATAGTCTATATTGTTAACTGTGATAATTTTAATGCATTTAATATACTAGATTGATAACTGTAATAATTTTAATGCATGTAATTGTCTATATTGATAAATGTAATAATTTTAATGCATTTAATAGACTAGATTGATAACTGTGATAATTTCAATTCATTTAATAGACTAGATTGATAACTGTACTAATTTTAATGCATTTAATATACTACATTGATAACTGTTAAAGTGTCAATGCATTTACATATAAAATATTGACAAATATAATAGTGTTAATACAATACCATCCAACAAGATGCCAGAATGTTAATTCACCATTTTCTTACTAGCAGATTATTACAATGGGGTGCGATGTGGCGTGTCTTACAGCTGAATTATGTACTGTATTTGCATTGTCTTTTTTTGAAGAAGAAAATAAAGAATAATATTCTATGTTAATTACCTGTGAATATATAACTGGCTTGTTACAATAACACCATTTTATATAAAATGTATCCAAGTTTGCGTTGTTTAGTTTTTGTCTTTCAATGACTGTATTTCTTTATTGCTATATTTTTTCTGGCTTTTTCCTTGTTAATTGAAGCCAATGTTGAAGACCCGTGCTGATGACACTGTGGAATCTGAGGAGAGTATAGTGAATTATATTCTTTCGTAAATGTTACCTGAAATTTTTTTCCATGTAGACTATTATACTACGATGATTTGCTCGCAAACTATTTCTTTATCAAATCGTTCACTAAAAGCTTCGTAGCCGTATAATTTTGACAAAGAATTTGAAATTGAAGGAAAATCAGGTATATAGCGTACTTAACAAGCCTCTCGGAACAAATAAAGTTATAATTTTCGAGTTTCGATCGTTATTCATCAACATATACTCAGTATTATGTCTGACGAAAGAAAAATAAATCGTTTATAATCGCACTATTGAGAAAATCTAGGGGCTTGTTTCAACTTTATGGTTTAATCAATAACTTGGTTCCAACAAGGTACGAAATATTATAGTTTGTATTTGCCTAACAATGCAGCAAAAGCATCAGTGGTTTTCTGGATGACGTATATTGTACAGTAAAATGTGGATCACACAGATGTTATTTATCTGGACTTATCGATTATATACACCAAAACAACATACTCATTTTTTATATATAAATTCCCCAGTTATCTAGTATTCTTTTTCCTTTTAAATCGTCCAACATTTGCCAAACCAGAATGCAAATAATTCAGGTGCATTTACAATGAAGTTGCATGATTAAACGAAACTCTCACAATTCAGCTTTAAGCTATTTATATCATTTCAAGTTTTTCAGCTTATATAATTGTATAAGACACTTGTAGACTATTCTGTGCAAGTACGGTCCAAATTGTCCTATTCTTTTTGTTTTATCACATCTATTAAATACTTCTTCCTACAAACTGGATTGTGGACTCTACTCATAATATTATCATAAGTGCGAGCTAAATTTATATTTTAATTGTCACGTCTTTTCAAAATTAATACCAGACTAGGTTACTTTTCTTTCTTTCTTCCATCCTTTGCTTCTTACAATATTTAAGTCTTGAAAAATATGTATACACTTTTGTCAAAAATATGCACTTAATGTTGGTTTCAGATTTAATTTCTTGTCGTGTATTTAAAAGTTGACTTTAATGGTATGTTTAGATAGGAAAAATGCTGGCCTGAGCCAATTCAAAATAATGCTAAAACACAACATGCCTTAGCTTGTGTTTTTAAATATACTAAGGAATATTTATATGATTCAGTATTTTATGTTTTCAAATAAATTTTGAGACACAGGTATTTCAATTTTATTGACTAAAGAGACTTAGTGGAAAATGTTTGACTAAAATAAAATAATATATACGTTTATCATATTATGACTTTTATGGGAAACGGAACATGTCTCGAGTATGAGGTACCATGAACAGTAGTAGCTATGAGGAACAGGGCCTTAGAGAGAGCGATGACGGACTCTGGGGTAAGAAACACCCGTGCCTCACCTAGTTCTTGTTCAAACAAAAAATTTCTTTTATAAAATTAAAAGGTGTTGTTCGGCCCGGGCCCCCTTACGGGTCCGGGCCTCGGGGATTTATACCCGGTTGATCCCTTCTTGTCTGCCTCGATGAGTAATATTTCCTCTTTTTTATTCAATGGAGAGAGAGAGAGAGAGAGAGAGAGAGAGAGAGAGAGAGACAGACAGACAGACAGAGAAAGAGAGTGAGTATGGGTCAGGATGGCTTGAGAAGGAGCTAACGAAAGGAAGATATAGAAAGTTCTTGTATACTTTTCAGTAATTTCGATAGACCTACGCAGAAGTAAGACTCTAACTCTGAATTATGGACAAATGTTATTTCATCATTATCAGTTGTGTTGTCTTGTGTTGGCAACCCTGTGCTAGACCGGAATCATATAGAATTACGACTAGAAACCATAAAGACAATTTTTATGATTGACGCTTCAATTATTGGAAGCAAATTAATTGACACGCGAAAAGAGCTCCAGCGTCAAAGAAATATATTGTTCAGCATGCAAAGCGAAAGGTTATATGATTCCATAAAACTTTGATTACTGAGTCATTGTTTTCTGTTTCTTTACGCTTTCATAGTTATTGGAGCAAATATTTTGCAAAGCGCAGCATTTATTTAGCAAAACTGCTTTAAGGAAACTCCCCGCTCCCTCGGGAATGCTGAATAGGCCCAATACGAACTGCATTATGCAATAATGGAGACAGGGGATGCTGTGGAGTAGTGATTAGCTTGCCTGACTGTTAGTCGAAATAGTTCAAATCCAATGAAATGGCGTGCGTTCGAATCAAATGAAATGTTTTATTTTTTTTTAAAATCCAAACATCGAATGAGCGTAAGTCGGCTACTGTGTGTTTTCTTGAGCAAGGCATTTTACTCCAGTTACCTAGACACTCAATAACCTACATGTGTTGCTGTGCAAAACACACATCTCATCCAAACCAAACCAAATCTTTGAGGAAAATTCATTATGACTCTATGATTATATTTTAATATCTGCTGACTACTCTGTGATTCCATTTTTTTACAACCAAGTAATACGAACGATATTGAAATATCTCAATTTGAGGAAGGAATTTTGAGATGTAAAGTGAAGTTGTAGCCAGGTCAACATCGATCTCAGTTGGATAGGATTTGATCGCGAGTAAATGCGACAGATTAGGGGACAGTTGGGCATGAGATGTACGCGAGGATACGTAGTAAATTCATAGCCACAATACAGTTGGCCATAAGACCTCAATGCATGTATCTTAAAACCATTGATACAATCGAAGAATCTTTTAGATTCAATCTTCATTGCCATTGAATTTTTACACTTACTGCAACGACTTTAAAAGGTCGTGTGAGAATTAAAAACTTCTGAGCCATGATATATGCTTAACATTACCTTTCTGTTTTGATTTTCTTTGCAGAATGATTCTTCTTGTTCTTCATTAAGTATGTTTATGATGAATATGTAAAACGTTCCTAACAGGATCTATAAACGGTACTGAAGAAATCCCTACCCTCTGGAAATAAAATGAATTATTAACACCTTGCATTCGTGTATATTGAAATTATATTTATTGATAAAGACATATAGAAAATGAATAGTGAGGTCTGCTTGTAATATAACAACTTTTAGCTATTTTATATTGGTTACGTTACTCACTAAACTTTCCATCGTTAGGATCGTTTTTGGCTTGGTCGTTTGGGATAATTTGAGAGGCAAGAGTGGATTTTACTAATGTCCAATACAAGAAAAAGCTGAATGAGTTGATTGTTCTCAATTTGTACGCAGATTTCAAATTAAACCTGAATTGGCTAACACTGGTATATTATCATAAACATTTTCATCGTTATTGTCTTTGCTATTCTTCTCCTACTTCTTTAACAATTTTTCAGTCATATTGCTTCGATGTCTGCAGTGTGGCAGTTTTTAATGATGCCTAGCACTGATGCATCATACCGCAGACCTGTGGCATCATGTCCCACCCAGTCACATTATCCTTACACCAGGCCGACCAGTCCTAACACTAACCTCCAAATGCTGAGCGCCAAGCGAGGCATCTGCCAGTACCATTTTTTTAAATAAGCTTTTGGTATGACTCGGTCATGGTTCGAACGAGCGACCTCCCGCATCCGAGGCGGACGCTCTAACCACTTATGAAACATAAGCGGTCCTTATTATTATTATTATTATTATCATCATCAACGTCATCATCATCATTATCATCATCATCAGTAGTAGTAGTAGTAGTAGCAGTAGTGTAGCTTCATCATCATCATCATCATCATCAACAAAAATTAACTATCCCCGGGTTTGGTTAAAACTTTGCGCATTCAGTGTAAATTTATTACAAAATGACGGCAGTTTAGGGTATAAATGACGCCATTCTGATTCCTGAATGCTTTTTTTTACACTTTAGGCTTTTTTATACACTTCCTATTGTTTCACGGAATCAAAATTAAAACTAAAAGTTCAGACAACAAAATGCAATTACTTTCGTAAAAGCATGTATAATAGTCATGAAAGTCATCAGCTGCCTCATAAGATATTACCTCTATAAATGGTACATTTTTAGGATGAGATTAATTCATAATTATTTTCAACTTCTTACCATTTTTTTTATATTTAAAAACCATTGCACAAAAAACTTTTAATTACTCCGCTACTCGACGGTTTAGATATCTCTCTATATTAGTGGAACCAGTGAATGGGATCACGTGTATGTATTTTGAAGCAATGAATGAAAAATTACATAAAACAGTTTCATATTCTAGTGCGAAAAGAAAATCGGATCTTCTTAACAAAAATAGAATTATTCCTGTATACAAAATATTCCCTTATGAAAGGCTACCTCAAAAAGTGGGTAATACTAATAACGTTTCCAGGCATTGCCTTATGGCGTTGATCAAACAATAATTCTGACGCCGCTAGCGGAATTTAAAAGACAGAACCAACTGCAAATAGCATAGCTCCTGATCAGCTATCTTACAGTACGCCGTCAGACCAGGGTCTATCTCGTTTGTTCCATTGATTAGTCTTAACAAACCTGATAGACCAAGATCTGCTTATTATTATACAACGGCAAATCGATGTATGTTCTATTTACAGTTGAATTAGACTTACAAGGGAGTCCAGACGGTTCCATAATAGGTTGACATCCTATTCGTAGGGTACACTGTGTTACGACATATTCGAGTCGAAATTTTTAAAAATACATTACCACATAATTATTATTTTTTCCATTCTCATCCATTCATTATATAATGTTACCATTCCATTACGTTGTCTTATACGAAGATATCCTTACAATATTGTTTCTTCTTTCCGGGGTTTTCCCGGGTTCTTCCTCGACCATTAATACTGGCCGCCATGTATAGCTTATCTTGTGCTGAAAAATGGCGTTAAACCCTACAACAACAACAGCAACAGCAGCAACAACAACAACAATATCGTTTCTTCTTCATTCTAACATGCAGAGCATGGGGTGTATCTATATTTTATAAATATATTTCTTTAAGGATGCTCGACAAAAGAAACGACTGATTGAATTATCTTGCAAAAACATTTGTATATCAAGTTGTAGCAACAGTTTGGCTAAATATTAATTAAAACACAATAGACAGTATATTTTATTTTATGCTTTTCATAACAGTTATAAATTTTGTTTTACAAAAGAGGAGCTTATTTGCTCAAAATTTGTCTAATTTCGCATTAGATTCTCTTGATTATCACATATATGATTATTTTGTTTTTAAACATACAATACGTGAAAGATCTTGTTGTTTAAATGCACGCAAGAAGAACACTTTCAAAATATACACTAAGATAAGAAAAATTGTCACTTACTTTCCAGTTCTTGATTGTTCAGTTCTTCCTTGACTTTCAACTGAACCAAAAAATCCAATGTTCTTTTCTCCAAAATTGTTGAGGATGATGTCTCTTTTAAACTCTTCAACCACGTGACTGCTTGGCTTGTCTGCTCAACTTGAAATAGCCGCATGCAATAATACTCCCACTCGTTTTGTATCGAATCATCATATTTTAATGAGTCGACGCGAAAGAGGCTGTATCAACAGGGACAGGCCTTCTTTCTCTGGGGAGCACCGCGGGATTCAGAAATTGGAAAACAATTAGTTGCCGACCTTTGTCTGACAAACAATCAGATCACATTGTCAGTGGGATTCTGCAATTTTCGATTCCTACATAGGCCAAGCACGCGAATAGCCCATGGGGAATAACTGAGACCTATAGTTTCTCATGCCAAGTCCATTTAAATTGTCCTCTGCATTGATTATCGTTCTCGATCTAGTCATCGGAGCAAACGGAGATCTTTTTAAGGCACTTGTAAAATTTATATGCGAATGTTGAAAACTAAATCAGCATGTTATATATATATATATATATATATATATATATATATATATATATATATATATATATATATATATATATATATACTCTCTTATACAATTTATATGCGAATATTGAAAACTAAATCAGCATGTTAGATATCTCATCTTATATCTAACATGCTGATATAGTTTTCAACATTCGCATATAAATTTTATATATATATATATAATCTTATATCTAACATGCTGATTTAGTTTTCAACATTCGCATATAAATTTTATAATTGCCGTAAAATTACACGTATTTCTTCAGGACAAAGTCATTTTATATTCTGTTAAGGAACTAATTTTAATGCTGCCCTGATAAGGAAAGATTCATTGAGCATTTATTTAAGACGTGGAACAAGTACTTGTTACATGAACTCACTTCTCCCATTTAGCTATAATTAGTTCAACGAACATTCTATTACAAACTACTTTGTCTTTCCATGGATAATCGGCCATCAAAGACTTCAGAAGTTTATAACATGCAATAAACACATGAGTGTTCAAGTGGAATTAAATATATATATATATATATATATATATATATATATATATATATATATATATATATATATATATATATATATATATATGTTGCCTAAGTGGTAAGAGCGTCCGCCTCTGATGCTGGAAGTCACGGGTTCGAACCCTGTCATACCAAAGACTTTTAAAAATGGTACTAACAGCTGCCTCGCTTGGCGCTCACCATTAGGAGGTTAGTATTAGGACTGGTCGGCCTGTGAGAGCATATTAGGGAAACTTCAAAGCTTTAATCTATTTCATGACTATACGCAAGACTGCTGGAAAATTGCAAAAAAATTAAAAAATTTAACAGGAGATGGAAAATGTTACACTTAAATGTGTGCTATTGTCATCATAAATAAAATCTATACGTACTGAGAACGTACAACTGAGATCAACTATTTCTCAGTATTTAGTTTAGTGTCTATACCATAAATGTGTACGCAATAATAAAATCGAGCGAAGAGTGATTTCAATTTAAATGAATGTAGACAGGAAAAAAAGCAGAAATAGTTATCTGGAAAAAATATATATTTAAAGGGTGTTTGTAACATCTGATACAGTAGCCGTTAATAATCAAAAATATTTAGTGGGCAAGTCAAGGCAACAGATACTCAGTATACAAATATAGCAAACTTTACAAAAAAAATGAATAAAATGTAGACATTTTCATTCTGGTAATGAATGACACCTTTTAAACTTGGACATTCAGCAGATATATTTGGACAAAGGTCTACATCTAAAAGAAAGTCACCATAGGCATGGAACAGAACTAGCAGATATAATTCACATACACTGTCACACAAAATATCTACGTATAGATTTAAATGAATATTTGTATGTCTGCCTGTCTCTATCATACATATATGAATATAGCGTCTAATCGTCGATAAATAAATATTTTCTTTTTGAGCTTCTATTTGTATACACATTGATTAAATCAATAAAAGAAACACTTATGATGTAAACACGAAAGATGTTTTTAATGAAAAGAATAGAGCATTACAAACATACAGTTAGATTATTAACGCTAAGCACTTAGCCATTCAGGAACCGGTGCATGGAGATCAGTGTGAAATATAAATTAAGCGAAATGACGAACCAACAAGAGGTAATTAAAACATTTTAATGTAATCACAGTTGACCTAAGTCATTATTCTGCTTTAATTAACATTACTACCGACAATAAAACTCCTTTTCATTTGGTCGGTTTGACTTTACTTTGATAAACATTCATAGGTCCAGAGACATCATCGCATGACACAAGAGAAAATCCCCAACGCCCATATCTTGCAACGATGGTCCATATATAAATATAAATAAATAAATAAATATATATATATATATATATATATATATATATATATATATATATATATATATATATACACGTTTTAGGTGCGTTGTGGGCAGTCATCCCGAAAGTGGGTTTACGGGAAGGACATGATATAGTTTACATTTCAAATCAAAATACATATACATAGGTTGTATTTCTTACATAGTAATTATGTATATGTTGAAAATAAGTATATACACTTATGTTATAGTCCTATTCATGTTTTCGGTTCGTGGGCAGATATATATATTTCATGGGCAGTTTTGACCTTTAGGTTGAAGATGACAAAGTAACTGCCCAAAAATACGTTCACGAAGAACAAACATATAACATTCTGCCCGTGAATACGGCCATGGGAACAATATATAGCGTACTGCCCACGAATACGTTCACAAGTAACAAATATATAGCATGACTTTCCGGTGTGCGCGCGCAAAATGGTTGTCAAGACACGACGATAAACATTAATCTATTAAGGCATCCTTTGCAATGGCCAGCGTACATATAGCGGACGTGAGGTTCGTTTTTCACAGCTTGTTTGAAATAAATGGATGATTATATATCCAGTGTAACAACTTGTCTTGACAGCTTATGGATGCTAATGTTTGACATTTATTGTGAAGATGATTGTTCACTGCTTGTTGATGAATTCGTAGCTTCTGTTAATCGATGCTATAGCTCAATTTAACTGTCATACACTGATATGTTTAAGTCTGCTTGCACAGTTAACTATGCAGAGTTATGGAAATATAACAAATTGGTTTTAATAACTTTCAGAGTTTGTTTTACTATTACTCAATATTTGTTTCAAGTACTATAAAGGCTGTGATAGGTTGGGTGGCTTAGATTACAAATCAGGCCCTTCTCACTTGGGGTGGGGGGGGGGTACTGCCCATTATGAATATTACTGGTCCTAGATGTCCAACCTGATATTTATGACATATAGGTTCAACATCTTACTGCCAGCAGAAATGGTGTTCTGTAGTATTTTTCCCAGTCAATAGTTTATGGATATATTATGTCATGTACTATGCTTGTTTAATTCTCTCATCTCAGTTCTGACGTTACCATTGAATGCTATAATGTTCCCAGACATCCGGTATTCTTGGTTATTAAAATTATATATATACACAGATAACTGAAGGTGAGTTCTCATTATTCCCTAACAATTGTAATTAGTGGGGCTGTAGCAATTGATGGTCTGAGAATTCAAGTTAACTGGTTCAAAACTTGGGTAAACAACAAACTGTTTTCTTCCTTTGACAGGCATCATAAAGTTTTGCATCTTTGTCTCTCTGATGACTGTGGTACACAAGTTACAGACTTTGCCTTAGAATGAGCCTGATTTTTGATACTTGTTACTGAATGGGGTGGGGTAGGGAAGTAACAAAATTATTAAAGGTGGAATGTATGCAAACCATGCTGGAAATAGATATGTGCCAGCAACTGCAACATGTAAGCTTCAATCAATTTGGAAACTATAAGCTTTATCCTGTAAATATTAACAGTTCACACCCTGTATAAAAGGTGATTTTGTGTTTGATTAACTGGAACTGTTAATTTATTATGTTAAGGAATTTATTGTTTTAACCCTAGTAAATGTAATATAATTAGGTCAAAAGTTCCAGTTTGTTTATTGTTTCCAGAGTTGATTATTGTAACTGGAAGAACCTGTTTCTAAGTGTTAAATGAAACGAAAGAGATATTGTTTACTCAAGTGATATAAAATAAAAGTTTAAAATGAACTGAAAGAAATATTGTTTATTCAAGTGATACAAAATAAATGCAAAAGTGTATATTCATTAAGAAGTGTATTGTCAATTGCAAATAAATGAAGATTTATCTTATTTTGTTCTTTACTTGTGTACAAAATTATACCTGGATTGGGCAATAATTACTTGGACTCCATTTGGAAAAGAAAAATCTATATGTCCTAAATACCTAATGTTCATATCATAATGCTCTTTTAATGGATGATTATGCTTTTCAGCTGACGTTACCATATTGCCAAGTGAACTAATAGTATGGCCTTCGGTGTGGCCCACTAATCACATTTGTAAATGAATTATGCATACAATAGAGAAATAGCTCTTAAAATATCTTATGAGTTGAACAATCTGTGTACACAAATAAACTTGAAGCAAATCTTTGAACTTGTATGCCACACATGCAAGTGAATTGGTGTACTCTTATGGCTTTTGTCTATATTACTTTTAGCCATTTCTATTCACACACCAGAACACAACCTTTTTTGTCTGATTCAGGTACTAATGCAAAACTTATTTCAGCTGTAACTGAAGTATACAGAATTTTTCCTGACGTTGAGGCCTACTGTGTAGACAGTATAGCTGTAAGTCATCAAATCAAATGGAAGACAACAGTGTGCAGTTGAAGAAAATGATATATACCCAGTACCATTTAGAGTTATCTTAAAGAAAAGTCACAATGCACACTGATACAAGTAGTTTTAGAAAATGCATTTATTCCACATACATTTTAACTTAACCCAAAAGTTCAGTCTCTTGCCTAAAATTCAATCAGATGTATGCATTTATTCCATAAAACACAAAGATATAATGAACCAAATCATTTTCATTATTGAGTTAGGTAGTAGGCTATGTTAAAGAGTGCAATCACTTTATCGATTTTTTTTTCCATTACATTTTTATTTATTATAAAATGACATTTCTTAGTGGAGTGCTAGCAACCGTAACTTGAGGAATATTTTGTACATGCTGGCCTAAGTGTCATGAATATACTGTGCTACATTTTGCTTTATTAGGTATAATACTATCATGAGACTTGCTTGATTAAATCCTGAATTTGTCAGTTACACTTACAAGTCCACTGGTAGAATTTAAAATCTGTGACAGTTTGGGAACTTTTTTTGCAGTAACTGCAAATCACTTTGCCTTCACAGTCAATGAATTCAAGCCATTGATAATTGTCAAACCATTGTGACTGAAAATGTGATTGTCTCTTAGTTGTGTCCTATTTGATAATTTTGCTGCCACAGAGTCTGGATTGTGTCTCTGAAGAAATAGTTCATCTAGACTCTGTTGCAGTATTACATTTTATATGTTCAATTTAATGAATTTTCTTTCTTTGAATCATTCTTATGTCATAACTTGCGAAAATAGTTTAGTTAACAATATTTATTCAAACAGAAAAGATAACCTCACTTGACAAATCATCCTACTAAAGTGATCATGGCATACACTTTTATCTTTGAAATTCAAATATTGCCCACTCGTTAATTAACATAACTAATATTGCACATTGAAGGTGATCATATGTATCATCAGTTTTAAAAAAATAAAGACATAATACTATCATTTAATCACTGCATACAGGAAACAGACACTTGTGTCTGTAAAATGCCTTTCATTGGATTACTTTGGTTTATTAAAACCAAACAGCAATCCACTCAGGATTTTCTAGGATAGATACAGAGAATATATTATGGTCATTCAGAACCCTATCAATACATCAGACCAGATTGTTTTTATTATTATTTAGGCAAAATAACTTAGTAAGTCAGATGGCAAACATGAGGATGGTGATAGGTTATGTGGAATTTGCATTGAATCATCTGATCCCAGAAGATTTGATACAATGTCACTGGCTGTGGTAATCATCAAGTGCAGTTGCACGGCACCATAAGACTTATCAAGATACCATAAGCTAGAAAGATGAAGAAAAAGAAAAACGATGACCCAAAGACAAATCCTGCAAACTGTGTGCAAAAATGATTCCACAGATTATAGATGAAAACTTTACTATATTTAGCTTCAAGATATTAATAAATTCGGATTACTTCCTCCAGTCTGCTACAGTAATTCATGCCCATTGCACTCATAAATTGATTATAGTCCTTGCAGTATTTTGTGTGGGCCACAATATTTTAATTGATGCAGCTGATGCTCCATTCTTCAGTTCAGTGTTGATTCAAACATAGCAATGTCCCTTTGGGATGTGTGCATAAATAAAGAATGCCTGTCCCTTCATTACCACACTTGTTGAATTTATCGTGTCTCTCTGAAAACTGTACCATGTGAGAAAGAATTTTATAAACAAACTGGACATAAGTATTGCTAGACATATACTCAGACCTGAGACTTCATAAAAGACTGCTTACTTGTGAGGCATTATTAGTGCTAGGGCTTGAGGTAATAACTTGCTATATGTTTGGTAAGGCAAAATAAGGGGCCTTATGACTTAAATTGAAACTGTGAAAAAACAAAAGGTTCAAATGCAATAAACTTTTGTTTTTCCTCATTTGTTATATTACAGTGCCATGAAAGGTCATTTCTTTTATCTTTTTAATCCCTTGCCAATTCTAAGTCATCATCACTAACCAAGTCTCTAAATCAATTCTTGGCATATTTAGCTAAAATGGTGTCTACTGTTCCATTATATCATTGATTGTTTAGCTTGCTTGTATGGAGCTTAACACCATTTTTCAGGACATCATAGACTTTACATGGCAGCCAACATATTTATTGGAAGAAATCAACACACATAACGCTACTGGCAAGCTTTCTCATATACACACATTGGTTGGACTAGAGAGAGTTGATTAGTGATGTGTATGCCTAGACCATTCTATAATCCAGGGCCCCATGATTGAATACAGCTTAAAGAAATTAACCCTAATTCAATTTCCTTGTTGCATTTAAATCATAACACCCACCATGCAAAGTGACACATGTCTCAAGATTTTCAAATTTGTTTATGTTTTGCAACTTTTAATTCTGAGTTGATGCATGTGGATGTGGAAATTCAGTTACTGAATACTTAGCTACTTATATAAGGAGCTCTCACACTGGTAAAAGCATGCAATTGGGATTGTATTTGCAAGAGGGCAATTAATTGTTCAAAATACTGTTTTAGCTAACTACATATGCGAAGGGTTGATGTATAAAAAAGAGGATCAAGAAATCCTAGCTGGTAAAGATAATTGTATCCAACTTGACAGAAAGTGAGAAGGCCTTTTAATTTTGTACAGCAGTTTCATTAAGGAACCAACTATAATACCATTAGAAGTTTATGAGCAGCAAAAACCACATTTAGGACCAACTAGACATCAAAACCATATGCATAGTTCCATTTACGGCCAACCAGACATCAAATGGGTCATCTAGTGAAAGCACAATGTCAAAATGACCAGCCATCTAGGAGAAGTAGCAAGGAAGGGGTTTTCCAGATGCCCATTAAAACAGCCATATTGGAGGTTAGATTGGCACTATTTTCATTTACGTCCAACTAGACATAAGAAGTCTTTCACTGATATGACGATTCATTCAGGAGAAGTAGTTATACCAAGATTTTCAGGATGGCCACATTGGTGGCCTTATAGGATGTCTGTACAGCACCATAATTCTCATTCAGGACCTGCTAGACATCAACATAAGTATTTTGTACACATGTTGACACGCTGACACAATTATCCATTCAGAAGTAGCGATAAAAAGTTTCTTAATATGGCTACTGTGGCAACCACATTGTATGTGTGAGTGGCACCATCTTGTTTTTTCTTCCAGATATTTTCACACAAATATCATATTTAAAGATAACATGAATTCATACAAGATCTTGTCAGTTTATTTCATAACAGACTTTTCCCTCATATTAATATAATCTTTTGAAAACATTTATACATTATAGTTCTAGAAATTTTTCATGCTCTCAGAAACTATTAAAATCACAGCAGAAAGTGTTATGTTATATCTTTATTCAGCACTGAAAAATATTTATGAACTCTTAAAGTTTTTTCCCCTATATTAACTTAATTTAATGAAGATTTTCAGACTATAACCTTTCCATTGGATTTATTTTTTCAAACATGGCGTAAAAAGTATGTTATAGTAACCAATTTTTACATTGCCTTCACCATTGCAGAAATCTCTATAATCAATTTCCTAGTAAAGAAAAGCCAAGAAAATAAATGGACAGTTAATATTCACTTCAGGATCACAGACCTGAGGCAAATATGTCATTGTTAAATCAAACATTTTTATTGTGTTTCCTTAGACCTAAATATATATATATATACTTGCTGTTACTCTAAACGAAGGCTGGTGATCCAGTTGATAACCTTTTGGGGGTTTTAAGGATGTCTTTAAAATTAAGGCCTTAAAAATGTTGAGATCTTATATTAAAAATGACAATTTGAGCCTTGCAGATTCATGTCCACAGGTGCCCAAATAAAATAAAAAGGGGGGGGGGTGCAAGGGGCAAGCTTGTTGGTGTGTTATAAAATAACTGACTTATCATCGGTGTGCTGACAGGTGATGTGTAATTAAATCACTGTTGTAATATTAATAATGAGTGAGTCTGCACAAAGGAATTTCATACAGCTAAACTAGCTCAACAACTAGAGGCAATTAAGAAATATATCCACATTCGTGATTCTGTCAAATGGCAGATACAACAGCATCAGGAAGCTCAAGTGGCATTTACAGAAGGTAAAGAGCCGCTATACTTGTTATCTTTTTAGGGATGTGCTTGGATTTTGCCCTCAAGCTGGAGCAGTCATAGGATATATAATAAATCGCCACGGTCGGAATTTATCCCCAAGCTGGGGTAATCGATGGGTAAAGTCTTATCCACAGTCGGGGTTTTATTCAAGCTTCAGGTGCAAGTTTTTGTGCATCTCCATGCCCTTGCATAAAACACAGTTACACGTTTTTTTATATAGATATTTTTCAGTTGTAGACAGGAATAATAAGTATTTGCGAGTGTTTGAAATGAATGGGTTCATTATGAATTGAGTGGCACTACATTTCAAAAGCAAAATTGGATTGAAATGCAAGAACTGTAGTACGGAATTAGTGTTGGTTCTGGATCGTAGAATGGAATTGTGTGTGTGTGATTGGATTTTTAACGTAGCTTGAATAATTTTTCAGTCATATTGCTACGATGTCTGCAGTGTGGCAGTTTATAGTGATGTATAGCACTGGGGCATCATGCTGCAAACATGTAGTATGATGTTGCACCCAGTCACATTATCCTGACACCAGGCCGATCAGTCCTAACACTAACCTCTTAATGCTGAGCGTCTAGCGAGGTAGCTGTTAATACCATTTTTGTAAGTCTTTGGTATGACTTGGCTGGGGTTTGAACCCATGACCTCCCGCTTCTGAGACGGACGCTCTAACCACTAGGACACCGGAGTGGTCAGAATGGAATTGTAACAATTACAATGGAAGCAATTTGTATTATGCTTGTTGGGGCATTCCTCACTGATGGCTGTCAGTGACATCATCATGGGAATGTGTAACAGCCACATTTTGTAAGAACAAGGTGTAGTTGGTGAACAATACAGACACTTTTCTGCCATTTCCACTGGCATCATCTCATATGATGTTATTTAAAAAAACTTCCTACAACATACTCACAACATATAAAACCTATATGCAAATCTGATGAAAGCTGCTTGTGTTTCTGAAACACATATTCCATACTGGTGGCAAGAATGTCCAAATCTACATTACAAAAATGAAAACATTACCATCCATCTAGGAGTTGCAAATGTATGAAATCCTCTTGTTGGGTAGTTTTACTAACAGGCTTTACAGCAGGGCCTTCCATTAGATTTAAATGTGGCAGGTAAGTTGACAAAGTAGGGTGGGGGGTTGGGGGGACCTACCCCAATGGGGATAATTCATTTTTTTTTTAAAGTAGCATGGTGTAAAGTAAAAGTAGATGGGCTGATAAGGAATCCACTGAATTTACAGACTAAAGGTTCAGACATTTGTTTTTAAGAGAAAAATGAAAGAAGGAAACAATACAACAGATATTTTAATATGACTTTAATGTTTATTTTCTAGATTTAATTAAGATTATGAATCAGAATCAGTCTCCAACTCCACTGTAAAGTTTATCTATTACTTCTTCTGCTCAGGCACCTGCAAATTAAAACAAAATTGTAATGCTTAAATAAAGTCATATCATCTCAGCACTAGTTACATATGCAGAAGTCATGTTAATCAGCATTATAAAAATGTATGAAATTTTCTTCACTGCACTTGTGCTTCCCTTACTATCGTTAAGCCATGATACAAGATAACTTTGCACTTACTTGTCATTTCTGGCAAGTGGATGGTGCAATCAATTTGCACAAAGATGAATTTATTTCATCCAAATATTTCATGTGAATAAAAATTCCAAATGGAGGCACTTGTCCGATCAGACAAGATATATGCATATTGTAGTTAGCTGGACTCTAGCTCTGATAGTCCTGGGCAATAGGATAAGCTGATTTTGTTATCAGTTTAGAAATGCATCCGCTTTGCAAATACTATGCTTTAAAAGACGAAACTGAATCCAATATTGATGAAATAAGAGTCATTTGGATTACCTTGTTTTTTATCATTCTGCGTTGGTTGGGTGCATATTTGAGGGTCTCTGATATGGTCTCTTCCATTCCATTTGCCTTTGCTTTGCCATTAGTTTTCAAGCAGGCTTCTGCATGAGTAATACAATGTTTTAAAATAAGTTTCACAACAAAGGATGCATTGCATTTTTCTAAATGCCAGCAATAATCAATGGAATATTTTTAAAACATGTACTTTGAAATGTGTCTCAAGTTACTTTATCAATTCATTTAAAAATCTCTGGCAAGTCACATGAAAAACAATTTAAATCAAGCCATACTTACTTATCAAAGACTTTCTCATTCACATCCTTTACCTCACACAATAAATATCAGCAACACCAACATTAAATTCACACAATCAGTACAAAACCTAGGTGTTACTCTGAACAGTACTCTCACATTGCACCAACATGTCATGAACATATGCAAGGCTGCGTATCTTGAGCTGAGACGCATCAGCTCCATTCTCAGATATCTTTCAGTTGATGCCACTAAAACACTTGTGTGTTCATTACTGCTTTCAAGACTGGACTATGGTAACTCAATTCTGTCTGGTTCATCTTAATATCTACTGCAGAGACTTCAAAAAGTTCAAAACATAGCTGCTTGGATCATACTTAGAGTACCACAATCAGAGCACACCTCCCCGCTGCTCTGTACCCAACACTGGCTATCCATTCGATCCAGAATCAAACACAACATTAGTTCTCTGTGCTACGTTTCACTGACAGACTCTAGTCCAACATACCTATCCGACCTCACCTATGTGTACACACAAGCAAGATACTTACACTCCTCTTCCGACAATCATATACTCATTATTCTCACTATGAAAACAAAGTCACATGGACAGCATTCTTTTGCATACCAGGGCCCAGCAACATGGAATGAATTGCCCACTGAACTTAGACACAAAGACGCAGTGATCCCATTCAAGAGTGCTCTCAAAACTACTTATTCTGACTACAAAAACAAACTTAATGACTTAATAATGTTAACTACCTTAAATATTCTCAGCATGTTTTTTATGTTTTCTAATTTCATGGTGTTTGTTTTTGTAATCATATCATTGTGTATGTTTTTATGTTGTCTAATGTTGCAAAGCGCTTTGAGCTTCTAAAGATTAGGCGCTATACAAAGTCCTCATTATTATTATTATTATATTTAGCTTGGATGAATATTTTTTAAATCAGTGGCCATAACTAAAAAATGGGATTTTGTTTTATGATCATAAAAGTATGTTGGACACCATCCATGATGTACAATGCTGTCTGACATTTCTATGCACCTAAGGTTTCCATCTCAAATATTAAAGCAAAATGCATACCGAATTTGACAGATTGATGAAAATAAAAAAAAGCAATGCTTACCATTTGAAAAGAGGCAATTGTCACTAGAATATTCTATTCAAAATGATATTAATTTTGGACACAGGGGATACCACCCCCATGTTTTCCTGACTCGTGATATGTCGGCCTATTCTGTGCACAGCTTTAAAAGATGTAATGTTTATCCATCGAGCTATAGAAATGAAATACATTTACTGTAGACTGTTTCTGTCAGCAGTTAAGTTGAGTAATTAGGTCAGGTTTATAGCTAGTTTACAAAATTCAATGTAGAATGCCAATAAATGACAAGATATATTTTTGCAAACTAAAGTGATCTTGAAAAAAGATTAGTAAAGTTTAACATTTTATAAAAAATAAGCTATTATGTGGAAAAGAAACAACAATGAAATAGGATGCAATGTGTTTACGTCTAGTTTTGGAAGGTACCGTCATAATTGTACCGTAGTTTAATGGGTGGAAAGGCCATTGAAAGGTAAGGGCAGTGCGGAGACCATCGAGTATGTTCCAGAATAGCCGAATCTTTGTAGATACATAGATCCATTCGTAACTTCAGTCCGCAAGCGAAACACTGTACTTCGTATCCCAATCCTGACTCAGGTCCGAAGTAGACAAATCCTGTTCTAGCTAAAACATACGAAGAAGGTAATCCTTCCCTATCCGTAGGCCATTTTTGAAACGTGTCCAATCGACGGGCACAATCACAATAGTCAGGTAAGAAGACTGGAAAATGGTAGGGTTTGAACTTGGAGTTCTCACTGGATTTCTCACTCGATTCTTGCTGCGGCGAAGTCATCCTTCTGG
Organism: Sinohyriopsis cumingii; assembly: GCA_028554795.2. Taxonomy (NCBI): domain Eukaryota; kingdom Metazoa; phylum Mollusca; class Bivalvia; order Unionida; family Unionidae; genus Sinohyriopsis; species Sinohyriopsis cumingii. The sequence goes on along the minus strand of CM068834.1, from coordinate 10,635,976 downwards.
TGGGTGGCTATCCTCTTACAACCAATGTTTTATACCGACATGTCCATACGGCAAAGTAAAGTGGGTGGGAAGCCGCACTCACTTCTGCTACACGATTTGATAGACTTTTTCCAAGGGTCGACTGACGATGTGGTGTGTGGGTAAACGTACAATCTTGTTGGGTTGATAGGTGGTCACTTTCTCTAGACTGCAAGGCTTCTTTCAATATGCCAAAGTTGACCACTCGACTGGTACGATAATTCAGAGTAAGTCCTTTCACTTTACACTTCGTGTGCACTTCTCCTTGTTTGTCCCAGTATTCGTAGCCGTAATTTTTGGGACCACCACTAACGAAACTTAGAATCTTGTCATCGGGGTGCTTGTCTGTCCAGGCTCCTAAACGGTCTCCTTCGATGTCAGGGTGCTGTTGACTCGGGTGATCGATATAAATGCAACTGTCCATGTCAAAGTACAAGACACGTTCCCCTAACAGTTCTAAAGCTTCGTACAATTTTAAGCGAGCATGAGCTGTCATGTAAGCTGCAATGATGACATTTCCAAAGGGGTCATCTTCTACAAAGTTCAGATCTTCTTCGTAATTCACCAAGATCAAATCCTCACGAACGACGTCCACGTGTTTCATGAATTTGGCTTTGTCGTGAATCATCTGAAAGTAGCGGGAAGGTTCGGTCAAATACTCCGTCTTGGGTAAACACGGTCATTGTGCCATTTTACCCCACAAGCAATTTAACATCACTTTGGCAAACGATCGCCTGCCTTCGTTTTTCTCAATGTGATTTAAAGTAATGCCTTCTTGTGCCCAGAATTTCTCTCTGAATGTCTTTTGGTCTTCGGGAGTGTGACACCAGGACAGATAGCCACTGGCTTCTTGCTCAGTTTCAAAAAGGCATCCACGTAGTCTGCGAAAATGCCTTTCTGCGTGGGGTCACCCTTGTGGAATTATTGTGTCTTGGGAAAGTGGCAAATTTCGTACACTTCTAACAGTTGGTGTCCCATGTTCAGAGCTTTGAACAATTCTACGCTGACCCATGTCCCCGTCAAGGCCCGTTCTTCCTGGGTGTGATGACAAGGTTGATCTTGGTTGCACGTTTCAGCACAAGTACGGCACAAAGGAAACACAAGTTTGCCTTGGCAATGGCGAGGTAAGACGGGATGGTATAGGTTCGTGGGAGGCAAAACTTTGCACTTGATCAAGCCTTCGTATTGTCGAATGTTTTTTAGGTCGATGTGTTCGGTGAACAATTGTGGGTGCCCTGCAGGAAAGCAACAATATTTGCACACATAGGGATACAGTGAACACACGTCCAAGTATTTGATTTCTTCTCCTTTCTCTTCGTCAGCTTGGTACAGCAAACAGGTGGCATTGGTCCTTCCTCCGTACAAACTATTACTTGGGTTCAGGGGGTCCATGAACTGGTAACTTTCCATGAGGCGTTTAAACTCAGGATCAGTGTTCAAACGGTGATTGTATTTGTGTTCCCACATTTCCACCACTTGGTATCCTTCCTGTTCTAACTTTAGGCGTGGCTGACAAATGGCCTGGTACAAGTCTTCCATGGTTCGTTGTAAGAACTGATTTTTAGTGCCGTGGTCAGGGTAACAGATGGGACATCCGTGAAATAAGCAACCGTTAAACTCGTACATGATCTTGGGGTTTTCTAAGTCCCAGCCATTGACCGAATGCATTCCGATGATCTTTCGCCCTGTCCGTTGCGGGCATGCTGAATCCATTTGTCTTCCTTGTCGCACAAGTAATGCAACCAGCATGGGGCTTTGACCGAGTATTGACGTTTGATATAGTTGGTCGTTTGAGGACTGATGACAGCCACAGTGTTTTCAAGCATGAATCGTTGTCGGTAGACTAAGGAACACGCTTTGGCAATGGTGCAAGCCTCTTTTAAATGATCAACCCCTCCGTGTTCCATGAACAGTTCTCGAAATTTTCCACAGCATCGCCGTAAAATGTCCATGTCGGAACGACGATACTTTAGCATTTCTTCCTGAAAGTCGAAAGGGTCGGAGGCGTGAGCCTGGTACCAAGCGTAGAAAGTTTCTCGTTCAGTACGCATGTTGTCAGGGTCGTAATAGTGAGCCTGAGGCAAATGGGGTAGAACGGCGTGTTGATTGGCTTCTGTATTGAAAAGTGTGGAAAGTACCCTTTAGCCATTTCTGTCATTCCAAACATTTTAGGCATTCGACTCAAAGGCATGGCTAAGTAGCTCATCGAATCTTTAAACTGCACTTGTCCCACTTGCATGAAAATGATTTTGGCTCCGTTCAAAGTGATTTTAGGACGCTCGATGCCACGTTCCGTATAACATCTCAAAAGAAACTGTCCATCGTATCCGGAGAAATTGTGAGCCATCACCGTGGCATGGTGATGACAATCTCCATAATAATGTTCGATGTCCTCTTGGCTCCACGTCTTGTCGATGGGGTCTAAGACCCATTGTGTGAAATCGGCTAGTGTGTTCAGTCCTTGAAAGATTTTTTCACGCCCTCCAGGAATCTTACTGCAGTGAGGGCAATAACTCAAGATAGGTTCTTGAATCACTTCTCGCACGCTCGATGAGCCACGCAGAAATTAGGAATGTGAATACTGGTCTCTTGCATGCATTCGAAATCGAAAAAGATGAAATTGCCTTTCTTCTTCTTGTGACCATCCTCTTTCTCTGGTTGGGATTGGTATTTTTGTATGTAGCATTGGTGTTCCAAGTCCACAATGCAGTGACAAATGTGACATTTTTTCTTTCCTGAACATACATGTGCCTTGGTACTGTTGATACATAGACCTTGTCCACACATTGGGCACAATCTCAGGAGTTGACAAGCACATTTCTTCTGTGAACCTTGCATCTTCAGATGTTGTTGGTAACAGGCAGGGCTGACAAATGTGCGCAGACAAGCAGGACAATGCACTGGTTCTTGCCCTTCGCTCAGACAGGGTTGAGAGGCCAAACATCCTGAGCATTTCGATCCACAATGTTTGTGTTGCTCTCGATTATTATAACCATCATAAGTCACATTTCTCACAGTAATATTTGTATCCCAGGAATCCAGTGATAGTGGTAATGGTATTGAAATGGTCATCGTGATGATAGAGGTGAATGTATTTTCCATCCTTAAAGTCTTTCCCTCGAAACAACAGAGACCCGCGCACTTCTTGAGGGTGCACTTTCAAGGTGTATCGTGGAGCTAGGGCATCTTGCAATTTTTGCATCTCAGGAATGCCACAGGATGTGTCTTTGGACAGGCATGCTTGTTGTAACAGAAGTTCTGCTTCATTTCGTTGTTTGGCTCGGTTCGATTTTCGAATGTTCTCCCAGGCTCTTTTCCATTCTACCGTGTCGTTCTTGTCGGCATAGGTTCATCCCACCACGATGGCTCGGGCTAAACACATGTGGTCTTGAAAATTGTTAATTTGGACAAGACTTGTTTTGGTAATGCGAAGGTTGTTGACCAATAAGGTCTTTCTGCATTGTCCGGTCCCTTGAGGAGGAGAGACATGGGTCATGTCCAGTGTGGCTTTTCCATCGGTGATGTCAAACTGGTCATTAGATTGTTGCACGTGTTGAATCTTGTCCATGACTTTGGAAGTGGTCAATTCTGCAGGGCTGCTAAACTCGATCCAAACAGGGGATTTCAAGCCATCATGTTGTATGGAAAGTCTCAAGCGATCATCTTCTTTGGGTTGACATTGTCGCTTGAGTGTGGTGAGCAAAGAATCCCACATGTCGGTGATGAACCCTTTTGCTTTCTCTAACAGTACTTCAGACTTGAAATCTTTAAACTTCACTGTGTATTTGTAAGCCGTAGTTCTAAATTTTCTAGAGGGACGCTTTTCCGTCTCTCGAATGTCATAGTACTTTTCAGGGTTGACTAAGGGTGGTAAACTTTGTTTAGAGGGTTTGGATTCTGGTTCACTCATGTCCTCTTCAAAATCACTGGCATGAATTTGTGCCAAGACTTCAGCCCTAGTACGAGGCGATAGATCACGTTTCTGCCTCTTACTTTCTTCTTCTTTCTTCTCAAATGAATTGGATCATTTCATCTCGATAGCAAAAAGTCAAATGACTAAAGTTTAAACACCATGGATTAATTTATAGTCATAGCAGACCAGCGTATATAAAGGGTATGTGTCTTGTCCTTTCACTATTCATTTCACTCTCAAACTGAGCACAACAATGGAAGAGACTACCAAGATTGAACGTTTCATCAGAGCTTTGCGAGGGGTCATTAGAAAATTCTCTTCAGACCAGCCGAGGGACTACTCTCCTTCCTTTCAAGATAAAAGTCAAGATACTTGCTATATCTGTCAGAAGAAAGGGCATTGGTCTTCAGAGTGTCCAGACCGTCAAAAAAGAAAAAAAAGGGGTTAGAAGAGACAAAAGTCAAGATACCTGTTATTATTGTCAAGAAAAAGGACATTGGTCACCAGACTGCCCAAAAAAGAAACAAGAGGAGTCAGAAGAAGAGAGGGATTCTTCAGAGGAAGAGGAAGAAGAAGAGGAAGAAAACAGACAGGTGAAGAAAAAGAAACAGGAGAAGAAAAGAAGGGAAGAAAGTGAAGAGGAAGAGGAGGAAAAGACTATGACGGTGAAGAAATTAAAAAAACAGAGAGTGAACAATGAGACAGAATAAGTCTATGAACTTTTTAAAGTGCTCTGTTGTGAATTGTGAATTGTAAATATTTATAAAAGAATAAATTAATTATAAAAGGTAAGTGTCTTTGGGTTTTGATTTTAAAATAAGAACCTACACTCACGCACACTCATACACAGACAGGTACTATTGGGTAAAATGGTTTTTATTAGTTATTGGCAATTGAAAGCCTATCTCTTTTCGAGAGACGTGGATGGCCCTGAAAAGGGCCTTTTTTGGTGTAAGGGGTGAGTTTAAACAATCAACTTTAACTGTCTTAAGCCTTTGCCATGGCCAAGGCCTACTTCAGGACTGCGTACTGTTGATGATGATTTCGTTGAAATCACTAAGGATGGTGCAGTAGGCGTAGTCACAGGGTTGGAGTGTTTAGCTTGGGAAGGTCGTATTCTCTTCGGCCGTAATAAAGAAGTCTGATACATCTGTTTCAGACTTCTTAACTAAAATGTCTAACAGTACCGTGACCGTTTGATTTTGACACCCTTGTTTCTTTGCTGCTGCGTCTTCTTCTTGTTGTTTTTTTCTTACCTCTTCTTCTTGCTGCTGTTGCTGTAGGAGAAAAGCTTGTTCCGCTTCCTTTTGCTGTTGTATAAATTTCTCCAATTCTTCTTTCTGTCTCTGTCTAAAATTTTCCATGTGCGGTAATGAAGGAGAAGGTGACGAAGGTTCAGGAACAAATTCTTGCAAGGTAAAAAAATCCACAAAATCCCAATTCACCTCTTCTGAAAGTAAGTCTGGGTTCCCTTGGGTAGTCTCCACCATCAGTGCACCCAAACTGATCGTTTTCTGAGTTTCCGTCATGTTGAAAAACTGTCGCTTAGATTGACTACGCACAGGCGCTAGCGAATCTATATAGACTATGTGACGTCACAGACTGCTCTCTTCGGATTGGACGTGGGCTGACTGAATTTTGTAACGCGTGTTTGGATTGGTCAACAAACTCAATCCGTTTCAATCCTTCCTCCCCCTATAAATAAGTACAGTTCACTGCATTCCTTCACCTGTTACTCAGCACCCCAACATGTGGACCGATGTACAATCTTCAACGCTTGTGTCTTCGATGATGTTCCGGACGGACATATCAATGTATGTCCGATCCAACTGGACAGTTATCCACAGGACAGACACCAGCCTGTGGATGCGAAGAATCTTATGTGGAGCATCAAGGATGCCTCAAAAGAGTCTTAATCTATGGTCCTGCAGTCAGGCACAGCCTAAGGTCAAGAAGAAGATGTCACAGATGCCCTTTATGTTAAGGGTATATTAACATAAAACCAAAGGCCCTTTTCAGGGCCATTCCTATCTCTCGAAAAGATCTTGACTTTCAATTGCATACCCCTTTTTTTATTTTTTTGTTTAAAAAAATAATAAAAAAATAGAGACCCCTCCCTGTTTCAATTTTCGCCTGTCCCAAGACAGTCCCACGATTTATTCCCCATGTTCAATTTCCCTTGTCCCTAGAGTGAATAGTTTTTTTTCTTTCTCCCATGTTAAATTCCCCTTGTCCCTAGAATGGATATTTTTTTTTTTCTCCCATGTTAAATTACATAGTCCCCAGAGTGGATATACCCTTTTTAACATGGAAGTTCCCTAGTCCCTAGACCGTCCCTATTCACTACTACCATTGTCATTACCAGCCTGAAACCCAATTTAATGCCATTTGTATAAATTCATTTCAAATAAATATTATGATATAGTTGAAGTGTAAAGTCAAGCAAGTATTCTGTTTGCAGATTTTACATTTTAGATATTATAGTAAAGTCATATTTTCTCTTGTTTAGTAAACTTTATTGCAACTGGTTCCAAAATAGTAAATCTTATTTAATGTTCATTCACCAGAATAGGTATTAATACAATCCCGAATTAACTGTATGGTACTAAAATATACCCTGATCTTGTGTGAGATTGTAATATACAGAACTATACCTCAAGACAACAATAATATATTGAATTTATATTGTATCAAGACTGTCATGGTTATGAACTCCAACTTTATTCAGGTTTTTTCATAATAAATGATCATCTTGTGCTATGGTTGAAAAGAAATCAAAGTTCAGTTTAACTCCATTCTCTCCACATTTGTAAGTTGTTAAGAGGCATACTCATCCTCAGTGTTATAGTAAAATGTAATCTTATTTGGATCAATCTTGGTGGTGTAATATATGAATGGAGAAAGAATATTATCATCCAGATTAAAATATGTTTTATTCAGACTCTACTAAAATTTTTAGTTGGATATGGGTTACGGAGCCTGATGTGTACGAACAAGGCAATGTGTACCATGACCTTTTTAATTTAACATTTTAAACTCCTGCAGAAGAAAGAGATTTTTTAGATCCATTAATCTGTATTAACAAAAACATTTCTTCAGTATGATTTTCAATTACTTAGTATTGACAAAACTCATATTTTAAAGTTGTTGTTTTTTTGTGTTTGGTTTGGCCTTTTATGGTAAACCAACACAAGTAAGTTATTTAGTGCCAAGGCACTTTAAGTATAGTGCCTTGCCCAAGGACACACCATGGTAGCTAACCCAGGTTGGTCTGATGGTAGAATTTGAACCTACCTTATTTCACAGGTCCAGAAAGCTAACCACTGAGCCACTACAGCTCCCCATCTTATAGTGGAATGCTGGTATACTTTATGATCAAGAAGGATGGGTTGGGGTATGCATGTTGCATCTGAAAAAAGTGATGGAATTTTTGTTTACATAATATTTTAGTCATACAATATGAATCATTTTCTATAGATTTAAGATGTATCAGATCAAGTTAAGAAAAATCATATATTCTGTTTCCTGGGAATGTACTAAAATTCACTGTTATTGTTTGATTTTTTGGTAGTAAGCTTACTTGGTATTTTTTTCTTTTTAACTTGAATACCTAATTTGTTAACATCCTATTCTAAATCTTCAGAGTTCTGTCTATTAAGTGACAACTGTTGATACATGTAGGGAAGTTTTTGTTTATATCTTTTGATTTTTGTGATTCTGGAAGTTGCAGTATTTGTTGTTGTATTATAACCATTTCAGTAATTTAATGAATGCAGAGTATACTGCTCTATAAATGAAATTTAAGTGAAAATAATGTAAAAGTATGTTTCACTGCAAATATAAATTGTTTAAAATAATATATCATTTATCATATGACTATTCAATTGTGGTAACTAGTATTCCATCCAATATCTATATATTAAAATATGTCTTTTCATACAGCTGGTGATCATTTAGATACAAGTCCAATTGAACATAATCAAATTATCAATGCAGGTGTTTTTATTAGTAGTAGTATTGCAAGTATAAGTGTTAGTATTAAGATTTCATATACAGGTATGATAAGTGTATCATAATGTTTAAATGATGCTCCTTGTTACAACATAAAATATGTTCATTGAAACAAATGGTTCACTGGTAAATTGGCAGCAAAGGTCTTCACTGAATTATGTTGCATAAACTATTTTACAATAAAACATATATGATGCATCTCAATTATGATGAATGTGAGGAGGAGGATTAATAATAATGCAATTTAAGTTATCTTCATAACATAAGTTCTAGCAGATGTGTAATTTTTATGTGGTTCATCATCAGTTTGAAACTGGTCTGTGATTTCTGGATCTGGACATACCTGGTCCCCTGCTGTTGTGCTGCTATGGTCTTTACAGTTCATTAGGATATCAGTTACACTTGGTTTACATTTAGAACCCCATGGGATGGAATGCCCAGTTTGAAACTGAGAGAATGGTTAATTATCCATAATATAACTCCTGCAGTTATTATTAGGTTTGATATCAAGGTCTTTCTTTAAAAGCTTTTCAACTCAGGTTCTGTTCTACCATACAGATAAATAAAGTCAAATTCAAGGCTTTCAGATTTGTCCAGTTTGTTTCATGTGTTGCAGCAGACAGACTGTATATTGCCACTGTACCATATAAATATCAGTGCTTAGTCTGCTCTCAGTTGCTGTGGTTTGATTAGTTACAAGTGTCATCACATGTGACTAATTATTGACCAATGTAATGAAACTTGTATAATTAGAAGGCTGTATTTAAAAACTCTAAAGATCTTAAAAAGAAAATTGGATCGGGGTAAGTAAAACCTTTTACTTTGACCATTTGGCTAGAAAATAATTTCAATAAGTTTAAATTGGATAATAGTAATATAATAATTAATTACACAAATCAGAATAAAAGCTATTTGCATATCCCCTTACAGCTGTTGCTTTTTCATAGTACTAAGTAGAATAAAGTATAGTTAAGACAGATAAAGAAATATCCCGTCATATATACCTTACATCAAATAAAGAAACTCAAGATGGATAACAACAAAATTAATGTCACATCATCAAATAGTTATCTCAGCTGCCTGGTCAACCTAAAGGCAGATAAACTAAGGCAAACTTACTCCGAAGCAGTCTCATCCCCCCTAAGAGAAAAACGACAGATACAGTTCTTAACGCCAATTTTCAACTCGACCCCAACTGACTCGATGAGTAGACTCTACCTGTCACCAAGCGTAAACGAGAATGTGGACAATCTACCGAGTAACCGCAAAACTACATCCGACATGAGTACCCAAACTGAGGAACAATACTCAACAAGCACAAAAACAACCCAGACCACGCTGGTTAAAAACACTAGCAGCCAGGGGACTCAAACTGAGAACCTACTAGATGAAACAGAACGCCCTCACCCTACCACAAATAAAGCAGTCACACACGACTCAACAAAAGGTAAGAATAATAGGAAAACCAAATCCCAAATACCAGTTAGAAAGAATAAGGAACACACTAACTGTCAATACAAGACCCAGCAAGCCGGTTATGGACAACGAAACAAAGTCAGCTAAAGAGACAAACACCAGGGGAAAAAAGACCAGTCTGCAAAATATCCAAAACAAGAAACACCCCGCTGAACTGACTCTCTTCGTCAAGGGAGTAAATTCCAAAATAACGAAGTTAGCCTTTAAAACCATAGCATGGCAATTGAACAAACATCACCAAGGAGAATTCACGCTTAAAAGCACTAGAGACGACTTGCTGATAATCAAATGCACCACTGAACAACAGATTGCCAAATATATGGAAATTGAAAGAATAGGCCAAATAAATGTTCAGGTCACTAGACACAACAGAACAAAACAACACATAGACCCAAACCCCCCAAAAACACACAACAAAGGAGTCATATACGTATCAACTCAAAATAAAACCAATGAAATAGTAGACTACATAAGGAGTAAAGGACAGGAAGTAGAGAAAGCAATCCGCCTAAAAACAAGAAGGGGAAAGGATAGCACTGCAGTGGTACTCTTTTTTAAGGCGCCACCCCAGAAACTATCAAAATAGCCGAAAAACTCGAGGCTAAAAAAATTTTTGCTTTCAAAAACAAACCACGGTTCTGTGGCAACTGCAAAAATTGGGGGCATTACTCTAAGAGTTGCGGAAACCTATTCCGGTGCAATCAATGTGGTCTTCACCACCCAGACCGGAAAACATGTAGCGCCACCAATCAGCACTGCGCTAACTGTAGTGGTAACCACAAACCAAACCACGCAGAATGCCCCAGGGCTCTTAGAGAAGCCCTAATAGTCGAATATATGATCTCCCATGGGGTAAACTATAAGCAGGCCAAAACAAAAATCAGGATACCAAAAACAAAATAAATAGGTATCACCCTCACTGGTAGGAAACACGCATAAAATGAAAACAACAGTAAATTAAACAAACTATTAAGACTTTTTGCACTAGAGATGGATTCCAGAGCAGAAATCAAAATATGGCAATGGAATGCACGCGGCCTTAGGGCCCACGCTGACCAACTAAATAACAAAATACTTGAACAGGAAAGAAAACCAGATGTTATATGCATACAGGACACCCACCTAAATGATACCTCACATATCCCAAACATCATAGGCTACAACACCAAATACCTAAAGCATCGATCCCCCACAGCAAGAGGAGGGGGGTTAGCAACCTTTGTTAGAGATGGAATTACATCAGAAATGCATAAATTAACAGATAGTAGACCGCCCAATGACTTTGAAATACAGATAGTCAAAATAACCGCTCAAACTAAGCAGGTACTAATCGTTAACCTCTATGAAACAAATGAGCAGCGCAATTTAAGTGCAGACGAAACAATCAAAATGATTAAAGACTGTGGAGAATGGGTGGTAATATGCGGGGACTTCAATGCGCACAATGAACTATGGGGGAGTCAAAAGACGGACATTAAAGGAAAAATTGTAGAAAAATGGGCACAAAAATGCAACTTAGTTTTTCTAAACAACGGATAGATGACAGAACAGGCCACACATCAGCAATAGACCTATCTCTATGCACACCAAGATTAGCAGGCATTTCTGATTGGCAAGTTGATGAAAGCGACCCTATGGGAAGTGACCATTACCTTATAAATATAGAAATACAAATTAGAATACCTCAAAATAAAGCGTCCTTCACACCAAGATGGAAATACGAACAGGCCAACTGGATTAGGTTCAAACAGATAGGTGACTCAATCGACCCAGAAACCATATATCACCGGGACATTGACACCTTTAATGACAAATTAATAGAAACCATTAACACAATGGCCCAAGAAACAATTCCTAAAACTAAAGGAGTAGCACCCAAACCCACGGTGCCCTGGTGGAATAATGAATGTAAAATAGCAATTAAAGAGAAAAAAAGAGCTCTAAACAAATTCAAAAGAACTAAAAATAATAGGGACTTTAACTACTACAAGGAAAAGGAAAAAACTGCCAAACAAACTATTATGATAGCTAAACAAAACTCATGGAGAGAATTCTGCTCAAAACTAGATATTAACACAAAATCGAAGGAGGTGTGGCAAAGAATTAAAAAAATGAGAGGCAAAACTAAATCAATAACCCCCAACATACCTGGACAAAACAACAAACATAAGGCAGAATTATTCGCAAACTATTTCGCCAACATGTGTAGCAATACCAACTTAGAGGATAAGTTTAAAAATCATAAAAGGCAATTTGAGGAAAGCAACTCTGACAACATAAAGGAAGCAGGAAATAATGACGGCCCACTAAACCTTCCGTTTACAGAAGCCGAATGGAGAAAGGCCCTCGCCGGCAAAAAGACCACATCCCCCGGGGAGGACACTTTGGGGTATGAAATGTACAAGAACCTACCCAAAAAACTTGTCACAATTGCACTTAACCTCATTAATAAAATATGGGAAACCGGTACCATACCTATAAGATGGAAAAAGGCAGTAGTGGTCCCGATTCTTAAGCCTGGAAAACCCTCAAGCGATATAAAATCATACAGGCCCATATCACTAACAGACAATATATGTAAAATAATGGAAATTATGGTAAACAACAGGCTGAAATACCATTTAGAAAGCAAAGGACTACTAGCTAATACACAGAGCGGGTTTCGCAACTACCGAAGCACAATAGACCAACTCATGAGACTAGAAACCGCTGTCAAATTAGCATCTAGAGAAAAATTTTAAAAATCCAGATATGTTACAGCCATCTTCTTAGACATGGAAAAAGCATATGATCTAATGTGGACTAAGGGACTGATAAGTAAACTTAAACCATACGGAATAACTGGCAATATATACAAATTTATTGCTAACTTCCTAACCGATAGAAAGATACAAGTCAGACTAGGACAAGACTACTCCGAACGATACAAACTGGAAAATGGCATGCCACAATGAAGCGTAATCAGCCCAACTTTATTTAATATAATGATAAACGACCTGGAAACAGCGGTAAAACCCAACCACCTTGACTTATCCCAATTCGCCGATGACAGTGCCGTATGGAAAACTGGCAACCCGGCCAGCAGAGAAACGACCAAGCACTTACAAAAAGGACTAAACGATATAGGAAATTGGACAGATAAATGGGGATTTAAATTGTCACCTCTAAAAACAGTAGGCATAGTTTCCAATCCGGGAGGTGGCCACCCCCCACCCACTCCAAACTTAACCCTAAAGGGGGTACCCATCAAATTCGAAAAACAAGCGACACTCCTAGGTATGGTATTCGACCACGAACTCACGTGGGCAGCTCATATCCAAGAACTCGTAACGAAGTGCAAACGAGACATCAACCTCCACAGAAACCTCAGAGGGGTGAATTGGGGGGTTGATCAAAAAACACTCGTTACCCTATATAGAGCACTTATAAGAGCAAAATTGGACTACGGTTGCCAGGTATATGGAGCGGCGAACGCCACGTTACTAAAGAAACTAGACACAGTCCAATCAAAAGCGCTAAGGGTATGCACCGGCGTCCTAAATGGTACCCCCACACAAGATATCTTAATAATAGTAGGAGAACCCCCGCTAGACCTAAGGCGGAAGGAATTGATGCTGCGATACTCTACTCGAATATCAATACACCAACCCAACCACCTCACGCTACAAGCCCTCTTAGCATGCGACAAACCATTCGATACAAAAGGAAAAAATAAAAAAATACCTAGTGGGAAAATAATTATAGAATTAAAAAGGAAATTTCAAATCGCAAATATCAACCCAGAAAAAATAAGGTACTACCCAGACCCCCCGTGGACCTGTCCCACACCACAAATAGATCTTAGCTTACGTAAACTAGGACAAAAACAAAATGACCCGATAGGACTAAGAGCATCAATACTAACGTACATTGACAACAAATACGAGACATACACGCAAATCTTCGCAGATGGATCAAAAACCAAAAATCCAAATAAAACTGCAGCAGGGATAGTGATCCCAAAATTAGATGTCACCGTTGGAAAAAGACTCCCAGACCAATGCGCTATATACACGGTAGAATTCATGGCAATACTAATGGCATTAACATACGTCAAAACATACCCCACAACTAAGGCAGTCATTCTAAGCGACTCTTACAGTGTACTACAATCGTTAGCAACGGACCAATCCAAGAGCAGACCTAATATGATTAATCATGCAAGATCGCTACTTAAAGAGATTGAAAAAAACAACAAACACGTTGAATTCGTATGGATACCCTCTCACATCCATAATCCCAGGCAATGACAAAGCAGATGCAGAAGCAAAAAACGCCACAAACGAACCAAAAGCCCAAAATATAGCATACAGCGTCACTGAAATCAATAACATGGGACAAGATCAATGACATGTGGCAAGAGCTATGGGAAAAATCGGATGCAAACAGTCTAATACACACGATGATGAAAAAAGTAAGTAGAAAAGTCGAAAGTCCGACCTTCAAAAATCCATACGATATAACAATAATAAATAGAATAAGAACAGGTAAAACACTATTGGCAGGATGCGCAGGGAAACACATAAAAAGGGGACCAACCGAAAACTGCCCCTACTGCCCAACTCCAGAAACAATCGCACACTTAATAAATATATGCCCCAAATACAACCAGGAAAGGGCCGAACTAAAATCTCAACAGGAACAAATAGGAGAACGGTGGACATACCCGGAGTTACTTGTGGCAAAAAACAATAACATAGGAATGACCTATAATAACATCATGACATTCATTAACAAAATAGGCAAAAGGGGACAAATCTAAACCGAATGAAGGGTTGGGTATAAAGAGAGACCATGTAAAGAAATTAAAACCAATAAACCTAAAAGATCGAACCAAAAAAGAAAAAAACCAATCAAAATATTACAAATCACTGTTTGGGAATTGTGACGGCCGGCTCGGGCTAGTGGGTTCACAGACTGACACCGCCGCTCATAACCCGAACAATAAAAACCAGATAAGGACGAATATTACAAAATCACTGTTTTGGAATTATAATGGCATGCTAGGCCCCGTAGGTTCAAAAAAAAAAAAAAAAAAATATAAAAAAATAAAAATAAAAAAAATATACATTAAAATAAATCACAAATAGCTAAGCTAAACAAAAATAACAGGTAAATAGCCAAGTGGTCAAAGCGAAGGGAAACAAAGGCAATCAAACCACCTCCCTCGAAGAAAACATCTCACGGCGAACATGGCAGTATCAAAAGGACGAGAAGACCAAAACAGAAACGGACACGGGATAAGGCAGAAAGAGCTGAAATAAAGAAGAGCAGGAAAAGGCACAGAATGAAGTTAAACGTCCTAAGGCAGTAAAAGAAGAAAGAACAGGACACTTGCAGACCTTGGGGAATGAAGGCAGAAACAATGAAAAGAGTATGCCTCAAATAATCAAACCACCCCCACCCCCCAGTATGAAAAGAATTGCCTTCCCGAAATCAAACAAAATAAATAAGGCCACCCCCCCAACACATCTACTTATAAGTGTGAATGAGAAAGTGAGCGTGAATGTGTGTTGTCGGGATATGTGGGAAAAGCAGAAAAACGAACAAAAATGTCTATAGCCATCACACAAATATAGCATACACACTCCCTACCCACCTTTTTTTTCTTTTCTTTTCTTTTTTTTTTTCTTTTTTACAAACAAATTTTACCACATAGGGCTTTCATTCTGACCCACGAAAGCCCTCTTTTGACCAACAACTTACTGGCCCTGAAACACACTGATTGGTTTAAAGCCACACGTACGAAATACTTAACCAAATTGAGATCTCCAAAACAAAATAAAGGGCTACTAAAAGCCTACTAGATGTGAAAAAATTTCCGGAAAATTCAAGTACGCAAAGTACACAAAATTTAATAGACCTTACAAAAGATAGGAAAATTCACAACTCAGGAATATCTGAAGCGTATGTGACAATCACATGTTTGGCAAGATAGTACAGGAATAGCCCAATAAATATAGGGAACTGGGCATTGATTGCAACGAAAATTTAATAATACTGCTGCTGGTGTGCTTCGGTTACTGCCTGAAATGAGAGAGGAAGGAGATGCAGGATGCAGAAACAGACCACCAACGGAGTACAACGATGGAGAAGGTTGCAGCGACGAGAGCCTGGGTGGGACCTTTTGGGGCACCTGGGCTTCGGCTTGCTTGCTTGGGGGCATTGTATAAGTTAATCGCTAAATTCAAAAAGTACACAAACGTGTACAAACTAAACAGTCGCACATACCAAAAGGTGCACGTGACTTTAATCCAATGAATGAATGAAATGTGTGCTAGAGGGTAGGGTTAGCAGTTATACTCCAATTATGTTTGTGATGAGCAAAAGCAGCTGCACAAATTTGAGCTTTTAGTTTGGTTCTGGTAGGGTCAAAGGATGCAGGTACATTTTACATTAATTTTTTACTAGAAATAGCTATTTTCAATATTTTTCTGTGACAAGGCAACTAAAAGAATCAGTATGTGCCTTATGCATGAATAAAGTTCACTAGTACTATAACAAATTAGCATACTTTTCATCACCCCTCTACCATCAAGATTTTTTTATATTTACCTCTGTAGCAGACACAAATAAAAGTCGGCAGCTCATTTGCAGACTAAGTTACGCATATGATCTCCAATGCTCATCTAACTGTGACAGGCAGTCACCAACAAGCCAACCTATTTCCATGCCTAACTCAAAGTAAATCTGAACCACATTATAGATTTAGCTTATGTGTAAATTTATAAATGCTAGGCTTGTGATAATTAGGTTCATGCCTTCTACCTTAAAAATTAGAGGGATGTCAAAATACGAAACTATCCAGTGAGACCTATGATGTTAATTTTAATCCCTATGGGATTTGTGACATAAAAAACCCAAATGCTTTATGTATTAAAAGGTAACTAATGGGGGCAGGATCTGCAGTGAATCAATGGTTAGTATGCTAGACTCCTGATAAAAATGTTTGTGTTAAAATCATGTTATCAAGTCAACCAGGTTACCTACTGCAATGTACCCTTGCCTTACTCCAATTCCCTCAGTACTCAGTAAACAACTAGTGTTGCTGTACATAACAAAACCAGTCCATATTGATTTTACATATTTTACTAAATCCTGACAAAAATAATTCTCTAAATAAAGAATGATTAATATGTGATGGTCTCGCATGTAATCAAACTCTTCCAAGCTTTTAATGATATGAACCGATTTATCAATGTTTATCAAATTTGCATGAAAAACTATTTCTTATTTGTCATCAAATATGTTCAATGTTTTGATCATATAAGCATTTCTGCTACATTAAATCAAAATAATCTTTTTGTCAGAAATAGAGCCCTTATAGTATTTGCAAGGTCAACCAATCAGATGCAGAATTTGAGTTTAATATGAATGAATATTTTTTTTACAAAATTGCTCTTTTGCTATATCTTGATGAGATAAATCTATTCACCAAGTCTGATGAAATTAATGAGAAATAGTTTTAAGAGCAGTAGCAAGAATGGCTAGTGAGATGTAGAACCACCACATTATATGCATAGATTTTGCTTATAGCCTCAGACATACAAGCAAATAATTAAACAAGTCAGATCTAAATTGGATCATAAACACTGTTGTGCAAATCATAAGAAACTCTGCCAATCAGATGCAAGGTCACTTCACTACCATACCTTTATCACACTCATAATAAGCATCATTGTGAAACTTGACTCTATAAGCCCAATGGCCAAGCATGATCAAACTTGAATCAGCAGTAGTGGTTATAACCTCATGTATTTGTATGCATCTTCACTTCTTCAATCTAGATCTCATTTATATAAGCATGTATTCTACATTTAGTAAAAACTGCACTACATGTATAAATATTGCATGCGGTGGTAACATACTCAGATGAAAGATCACCTTATTATTATTAATGGTTAACACTCATCAAACTTCAAGGACAACTTAATGATTTTAGCCTATATTGTGGAAGTATGGCTTTTAGGCTGGTTAAAAAACTCAACTAATCTTATACATGATCACATGTATATACTTGGATTTTCCTCATTATTAAATTTATCCAAGATGTTGATTTAAGCCCAAAACCAAGTTTTATATAAACAAATTGATCAGAACTATGGACTCCAAAGTAGCTAATTTCTTACTGTTGAAAGACAGAAGGGGATGTGAAATAAATAACACACTCTGGACCATTACATAAACCCACTTAGCCTTTTGACCAGTTGAGATAAAATATCAACAATAATGTTAAATAAGATTGATAAATTATGTTTTCTCACATTACCTCTAGCCCTTTTCAACATGGATGGTATTTTTCTTCCACATATGTCAGCTCTTAATTAGTGGCCCTTTCCCATCATGAATGTTGTAGGTGAAACTCTCAGAATTAGGCTTTTTAATTTATATCTGTAGAAGAAAAAAAACTATTGGTCTGCATATATCAATGTCACCATTTCTGTATTAGATTAAAATACCATATGTGTGTGTGTGTGTGTGTGTTAATTTTAGAATTTAAGCAAACTTGTCTCCATGTGTTTATTTTAAAACTGATGATGATAACACATAACAGGTTCAATGGATAAAATGTTATTTCTTACTTCTTACAACTGCTCATTATATCTGAATTTACATTCAATGTTTGTTTTAATTAACATATTTGGGATATTGGGCAAATTATTTATTTTGTAGTTTATCATTATATCATTTACCAGTCTTTTATCATTCAAATATGTAATATAGTACCATTATACTGACTTCATATTCTATATGATATCCCAGCAATACATATTAAGCAGATAAGTGCAAATAAAAATATTCAGAATGTAAAATTTACTCCAAGCTCAAAGAAGATCAGCAAAAGATAATATCCAACAAATTACCAAACAAAAAGCGAAGTTAACGCAGTTACCTTTATTATGATGTCTCCAACACCAACGGTACTGTACAGCTACGTCTTCTGAGTTTTACCGTCATCTTGTCTTTCAAACCAGAATTAATTTCTTGAGCTCTTACAAAATGAAGAAACTTTTAAATACTATAATTTAAGCAGCTTCTTTACATGCCATCAGATAAATTATGGCAGTGTTATGTCTGTCAGCAAAACGCAACTTCACATTTGGACGGCGCGCTGTGTGGGCATCGCCGACACAGCAACTGACATGAATTCTCTATTAGCAGACAATGATTCGGAATAAATCCTTCGCAAATCTAACATTCTCGATTTTTCATAGTTCCACTTTTCATTGTTGCATCTGTTTGATTGTACAATTGCTAATGATGTTCAATGAATCAACTTCTATTCATCTGCTGTCTGAAATCCCGGTTCAGTTGGTATTTTCTTCCGCGCATGATGCCGTGTAAATAAAAGATACGGTCGACATTCAAAGTGGTTTAGGTTAATTTATTATTTTTTTTTATTAAGGTCATTTGCAGAAAGTGTTTCGCTAGGGTGAGAAAAAAAATATAACAAAAAGAAAACTTTCTTTTCCAACGCTAATACTGTATATATTTCAATTTGTGATTGATGCTATAAATAAAAAAAAATGATAATAAAGCATTTTAGCCCGTGGCTTCGGCACGGCACTCGTTTTTGTGGGTTTTTTAAAATGTTGTTAGTGTTGTTTTGGGGTTGTTTTTTGTGTGTGTACCACACTAAAAAACATACCAGGTATTAGGCCTAACGTAGGAAAAGAAATTATCCTCTATTTATTACTATTCTTACTGTCAAATGACGCAAAAGTGATCAAATTGCTATTAAGATTTTGTTTTGTATAACACTTACCGCTCGTTTTCCTCGAGATAAAGCAGCCACTTCAAAATGATTATAAAATCTGTGACAGATGAAAAACGTGGTTTAAATAATTCGTAATCGCCTGCCTTAAAATACTGTAGGAATTTGCTAATGTATTTCATGGCCCTCGTTTGAATAGATACCAACGATCATGTATATCGACCAAATTTTGTATATTCCTGCCCACAATCATGTATTTTGTATTAAACCGTATATTACACGAGCGCTCTGTGGCAAACTCGGGGGGGGGGGGGGGGGCGGGTCTCTATTATACCCAGAGGCGTAGCTATGATATTTTGCGCCCGGGGACGAACTATAAAATTGGCGCCCCAGCCCCCTCCCCGTTTAATCACATTTTTGAATATTACCCTTGTTTACTTATTATAATGTAACGTTGTAAGCCTCATTTTGGCGCCCCTGTACCTTGGCGCCCGGGGACATATGTACTCCCCTTCCCCCCCCCCCCCCCCAGCTACGCCTCTGATTATACCTGCTGTATCAGTTGAGAAATATATTGAACAGATCAGGCCCCAATACTCTCGCTCTGAAAAACATTAAAATAATTATATGCAGAATATCGGTAGGTCTCCCTCTTGCCAAAAATGTCAGCACCATATATATTTTGCAAGTAATGTAATGGGTATAATAACACACACACACACACACACACACACACACACACACTTTTTTGGGGGGGGGGGCAACGGACAGATGCCCCCATTTCCCAAAAAAAATAAAAAGTATTTTATATTTGTGTATTTCCCCCTCAGATGTGTTCTACGTTTTATTAAAACAAAATTTTATATAAAAAATTTAGTTTTTAGAATTTTTGATGGGGTATTTATGTTTCCATAGTGTTATCTAAAGGGTTGTTCGTCCGAGTCTGGTTTCCCTCACCTTGCTCGAAGTTCATTCCCTTGAAATGTTTTGTAACCTTTGCTATATGTCGCCTAGGTCTCAGTGTTTGCTATATGTAATGGTCTTATATTGTGTGTATGCTATATTTTCTTTATGTTTGAGACAGCAAGTATAGATCAAATATCTTTCCCAGTTGTATTTCTTCCTTTATGATGTTATATTGTATCTTTTAATTTGTTTTATGGTTTTCTAATTTTGACGATGGAATGGTGTACTATTTAGATTTTGTTTAAAAAAAATAATTTCCTATTTTATTATTCGAGTGATAATATGTGTCGTTCCTCATAATAGTCTTTAAAGATGTTGATAGGTAGGTTACGCTCGATCCAAGGTTCACGCTTCTTTATTCTCTATGTGTTTTTCCTGGGTCGCGTTAGGCCTCCTTTATTTAGTTTATCTGATTATGCTTTATTGAAAGATCCAAACGTATTTATGAGACCACATTATTCTATAGTGGTCAACCATGCAGTGCGGGAGAAGTTAGTAGGGTTTTAAACTAAGTGTTATACAGTATGTATTTGTGTCTTTATTTTGTCTGTTTATGTTCTACATTGGGTGTTTTCAAAGACTCATGATGGGCCTATGCACTTCACTGAGCCCTGTGACTTAGCCCCATGATGTCATCGCCATTTACTTCCCCCTTATATTTTCCCTGTATCCCTTCCTATATATGTCTTTAGAATTTTCTTTCAGAGAAAGAAGAAAAAAAATTAAATTACAAAATTCTTTTATTTTTTTCTTTCTTCCTTTCTTCCCTTTTCTCTTTTAAAAAAAAAAAGTTATATGGGTTTCTTTGAAATATTTGAAATAGAATTTGAAATTTTCTTTGAAATATGGCTGTTGTGGGGTGCGAGGAGGGGGTATGGGTATGGCATCAGCTCGCAATTGCGCTACGCGACCCTTCGGTCTGTAATACCTATTCCTCCCTCCCCCTCTCTCCCCCAATTCCAACATCAATTGCGTTATATCAACCTGACGGTAAGTATCTATTCGTCGTAAGACGTACTGAGTTCTTGCTGTGGTTAATATTCTTATTTTTACCACGTATCTTATTTAAAAATCTTTATCACCTGTCCACAGGATATCATCGTAGTTACTATATAGTCTATACATTTTAGAACGATTTTGTTTTCGTAGTCTAAATCTATGAATAAAATGTTATTTTTGTTATACTTATATTTTTTGCAAATTTTCATTATTAACTTTATCCTATTATGTTTAGTTTTATCACATTGGACAATCGTATGTAGTTTGGTGAAGTTCGCTGTTTTACATAAAGGGCATTTCGGCATTATCCTCAGCATACGATGTTTGATTGTTTCTTCGCCTGTTAGCCAGGTGTTGTGCAGGTATTTAAAAATTATACTTTGTGTTTTGACAGATCTTATTTTCCCCAATTTTTCCAATTTTTTTGTCCAATTTACACCCTCAGTTGTCCTGCTCTACTCTACATTTTATATTTTTGGTTACCTCCTCCCTAATCCAAGCGTGACTTTTACTTATTAAATTTTGCATAAATCTGTTTTGTCTCTATATTTTAAAATTAGTTCTCATATGTTTGCGTGGCACTTAGATTTTTTTATATTAATTTGTTATTTTTGTATATCTCTGGTCGGTTTCTCAAGGTGAAGCCGAACCAGTAGATGTACGGTGCTTCTCACGCTGTAGCCGGGTCTGAGTGCATTTTTTTTTTAATCTATTGATTATGTTAGTTAATTATAGTAGTAGAGGGCTCGGCAACCCCAAGCCCCCTCTACTTTTGGCCCTATATAATGTCTCTTTTTTTACATGATGCATTTTATTATTCCATATATAATCTATTATTTCGTTGTCTGTTTTGTTTAAAATTGTATTATCCATATCTATGGATTTAATTATGTAGTTAATATTTGAGTATAAATAAGTCTTGGCCACTTGGGCCCGCTCCATGATAGGTAATGGCGCCATGGCCAGATTTTCACATTTTCTCTTATTTTATTGATAATATGTTCATAATTTTCTACAGCTTCTTTTTTTTATTACCAAAGTAAACCCCTAGAGCCTTTACAGTGTCTCTCAGTAAGTGTGTGTGTGTGGGGGGGGGGGGGGCGATAATCCAGGGTGGTTGCCCCTCCAGTTAACTATTTTTAAGATTTCGTGCTTGTTGTGGTTTATTTTTGAACCCGACGCTTATAGCATTTCCCCTCTCTTCTAAAGATGTTGCAATCATATGCATGTTAGAGCATTTTTTAATTCATTTTTAGGTTTGATATTTGTATGCCTTGTATAATCAGGGGCGGATTAAGGCTCACTGGTGCCCTAAGCACTGACAAATCTTGGCGCGCCCCTCTTTTCCACGTACACCTGAGAAGATAACCCTAGGGTGTACCATGATCAAGAAACAGAACATCATGATCAATTTGCACTAGTTGTATCAGTTTTTTTTACAAATCTTCATTCTTTTTTCTTTCTTTCTTTTCACCCTTTTCTCAACTTTGTGGTGCCCCCTTTGGCCCTGGTGTCCTATGCACGTGCTTAGTCTGCTTAATGGTTAATACGCCCCTGCTTGCACATCTGGGTTGTTTCTTATCGTGTGACGTAGGATTTATATTGCCATTACGTATTCTAGCATTGATAGCGGACATCCTTGTATCACTGATCGTTGTATTTCAAATTCTTTCGTGCATTTCCCGTTTAATTATCCCAGTGTGTAGGATTTTGGTCCATTTTGGAAATTGGGTCCGAAACCAAATTTTTTAAAAACATTCTTTATACAGTTTTGTTCAAATCAGTCGAAAGCTTTCTCCTGGTCGAAGAGTACCATAGCACTCATCATACCAGTTTCATTTATGTAGTTAATTATAGTTTTAATGTTTAAAATATTGTTTTGTATATCCCTCCCCCACAAGTTTGATTTACATTAATTATCTTGTTTATCCTACCCTTTACTGTATTTGTTAAAATCCTACTTAAAATCTTATAGTCCGTGTTTAAAAGTGATATAGGCCTCCAGTTTTTAATCTCGTCTCTATTCCCTTTCCCTTTGTATATAATTGTGATAGTTCCCTCCCTCATAGATTTAGTCATTTTACTTTTACTTAAAACTATATTATTATACAAAGCGTTTAAGATCGGCGTCAGTTCACCGTGGAACTTTTGGTAGAATTCCACGATGAGTCCATCTTTCCCTGGTGACTTTTGTGAGTGTTGATATACTTTTTGTGATTTCTTCATCTGAGATGACATCATCACATTGGTCTCTATGTACTGCTGATGTCATCTCACAGTCGACATTTTTTAAGTAGCTGTCGATTGTGCTGAAGTATATGTTCTGTGTGGTGTGTGGTGTATAGTTCTTTATAATATTTGGAAATATTATTTAGGATATCTTCTTTTACAGTATGGGTTACATTGTTTATTTTGATATTGTTTAAAATTGTATCACCCCCTTTTCTAAATTCTTCTCGCTTATATACGTTTTTTGCCTCGTTGTAGATCTTTGTAAATTTTCCCGCCCTTATTATTCTCCCCTGATTTTCGTCTTCTTCAACGATTTTAATTTTGTCTGTCAATCGTTTTTTTTTTTCTTTCTCCATCGTCGTTTGTTGTTTTGCTTAGTTCTAATTTGAGTTCGTGTTTGTCTTTTTTTTCTGGGTTTTTTCCGCCCTCTATTTGAGTACTGAATATTTATTCCTTTTATTTTGTTTTTAAAACATCCCAATCAATTATTATATTAATATTTTCTTCATTTTTGACGGTTTCAATTTCTTTTTTTAATTATTATTTCGACATATTCTTTGTCATTTAAAATCTTATTATTTAGTTTCCATAGTCCTGACCCACATTTTTCTATTTTTTTCATTTTTAGGTCAATAGTGAGCATGAAATGGTCTGATAGCTTTTGGTTGGTTATTGCAGTATTAATATATATTAATGGATCATAAAAATTTCCGTAAAATTTATCAATCCTGCTAGACTGGTTTAATTTATAGTTACCCAGTTGAAATCTCCCCCTATGATTAGATTTTCCATCGAATATTGTTGTAGGTAGGTGTATAAGTTTTCTTTAAAATTAGTTTCTTATTTCTATTAGCTGGCATGTACACATTTATAATATGCCAATTAAACATTTTAACACGTAGCAACCGTCCCTTAAAAAATTCCCCCCTCCTCAAACCTTTCCCAGCTTTTTAAAAATATTATTGTTGCAACCAACTCTAATATCATTTTTTGCAAAATTGTTGCATATCTTTATTGCGTTAAGTTTGTCTTCTACTAAAATTTCGAACTCTGGCTTAATTCTATAGTGTGTTTCTTGTATCATTATTACACCAAAGTTTGTTTCTTTGGCTACTTTGTCTGCTTTCGCTTTGTCTATCCCATTGCTGTTGATAGTAGCGATCCGGAAATTTGTTTCTTCCATTTTTGCTTTACTCCCAGGTGCCGCATCACTTTTATATAGAATTTAATTGTATATATTTCAGTTAAAGTTATTATGTTCCATTTGTTTTTGTACACACACACCAGCACGCTCGACAAAGAGCGCTTGAGTAATATACAGTTTGATACATCCTACATGGTAGTGGGCAGGAATACATATATAGGTCGTTATCCTTCTCGACCGAAGTAGTAACATTGTTCCAATGCTAACACTCGACGTCCTCGATTTGTGCTTCATCGTATTTGCAGTCTATACACTTAAAGTTACAATGGAAAAGTGTACATGAACATATTTATACCATAGACAGAGCCTTGAAGTACTACTTTTTTCGGTCTAAAACTGTCCCAAAAAAAAAAGAAAAAAAACCCAGCATGTAATAGTTCATTTCGATACAGTTGCACAGAGCATTTGACGTTCATTTTGATGTCAATATATATTGATATCGATTAAGTGCGATTTGTTTTCAAAGCTGCTTTATTGCTGGTAGTGCTTCTGTTTTCAAGTTCGATATATAATATACCCATGGAGCAGTAGTAATACAGAAATCAGAACAACAACCATCATCATCATCATCGGGAGTATTATTATCGTATATGTTGGTCACATCGATGATCATTAATAAAAAGCGGTTGAAATATGAACAATATTCCATCTCTTCAAATAGCAAATAACTAAGCAAAGTGTGTGTGTGTGTGTGTGTGTAATTTTTAACGTAGCTTTAAAAAAAAATGCAATCATATCGCTACCATGTCTGCATTGTGACAGTTTATAATGATGTCTAGCAATGTGGCATCATGCCACAAACATACAGCATTTTGTCCCACCCAATCACATTATCCTCACACCAATATCTTAATGATGGGCGCCAAAAGAGGCAGCTGCTAGTACCATTTTTATGTCTTTAGTGTGATTCGGCAGGGGTTTGAATCCGCGACCTCTCGCATCCAAGGCGGACGCTCTGTACAGACACTGCACCACCTGAGCGATCGCTTAGCAAAGAATGTACGATACTGTTTCCTGTTGTTCATAACAACTCGACCTGGAGACCCACCTGACGGAAAATGAAAGCGCATTACAACGTTATAATATACGAATCCGGAATTTTTTTTGATTATTATAATTTTCAAGAAAGTTAGTGCCTTTTAGCATTTGACAAAGTGTGCTTGCAGTTGCATACTAAGGGGAGGGGGAGTTTACAACATACTTCGATGCTGACTACTGATTTGAAGCATAAAATTAAAACTAAACAACAGCATAACATGTTTATATATCTTATTAAATACGTCTTCATTTGTCTTTCCGTGCGCCAAAATGCCTTCCTACACGAACATGTTCCATATAGGTAAATAAGTTGTACCAATCGTAAACAACCACCGATTTCGACATATATGATATCAATTTATAGGTTTCTCATCAGTTTAAATCGATCTGTGCAAAAAAAAAAAAAAAAAAAAAAAAAAATAATTAAAAAAAATGTGTGAAAATGAATAATAAAAAAGTTGCTATTTGCGACTCATTGTCGCTTGCGATTTTACCGATCTTCGTATCCTTGATGCTTCCATCCTTCCCGTTTAGGGATGGTAGCACCTACTTGGATGCTAATACTATAGATTTGAAGCATATAATTAAAGCTGTACAACAGTAAATAATATGTTTATGTATCTTCTTATTAAGTACGTCTTCATAATGTATGTTCGTGCGCCCAATGCCTTCCTCTACGAACGGTTTCGATATACACGAATAAGTCATACCAATAGTAAATAAACACCGATTTTGACAAATTTCATATTAATATATAGGTTTCTCATCTGTCAAACTCGATCTGTGCCAACAGACATGTGTGAACATGCAGAATACAAAAAAGTGTACTTTTTACTGAATATTGGGTTCGACTTTACTGATCTTCATATCCTTGCTACGTTCATATACCGTTCCCGTTCTGCGATGGTAGCACATACGTCCATGCTAATACTATAGATCTGAAGCATAGAATTAAAGCTGTACATAATTATAAAATATGTGTATGTATCTTATTAAGCACGTCTTTATCTGTCTTTCCGTGTGCCTACATCTGACCTATACGAAAGTTTTTCATATGGGCGAATAAGTCATACCAATCGCAAAGAACGATTTTGACACGTTTGATATCAGTTGATAATTTTTTATCAGTCTAAATAGATCTGTGCCAATATAAATGGGTGAAAATGCAAAATAGAAAAGTTGGTATTTTTCACTCAGTATCGCTTGCAACGTTACCGGTCATCGTATCCTTGCTACGTCCATCTGCCATTCCCGTTTTGCGATCGTATCACATTTTTTCGATGCTAATTCTATAAACCTGACACATATAATAAAAGCTGTTCAACGGTAAATAATGTGTATGCGTCTTATGAAGTACGTCTTCATTTGTACGTCCTTGCGTTTAGTGCCTTCCTAACCGAATATTTTCCATATAGGCGAATAAGTCATACCAATCGCAAACAACCAACGATGTTGACAAGTTTGATATCAATTGATACGTTTCTCATGATTCTAAGTCGATCTCTGCCAATAGACATGTGTGAAAATGCAAAATAAAAAAGATTGTTCTTTTTACTGAATATCGGGTGCGACATTACCGATCTTCATATCCTTGGTACGTGAAACTACCATTGCCGTTTTGCGATTGTACCACATATTTCGATACTAATACTATAAATTTGAAGAATATAATTAAAGCTGTACAACAGTAAATAATATGTGTGTGTATCTTATTAAGTACGTCTTCATTTGTCTGTCTTTTCTCCTAATGTCTTCTATACGATCGTTTAACAAACAGGTGAATAAGTCATTACAATAGTAATAGACACCGATTTAGCAAAATTTGATATCAATTGTTAGGTTTCTCGTCAGTCTAAATCGATATGTGCCAACAGAAATGTGTGAAAATGAAAATAAAATAGTTTGTATTTTTGACTCGATATCGGTTGCGACTTATACGTGCCTCTACCATTGCAGTTTGCCACGGTACCACATATTTCAATTTTAATGTTATAGATCTCAAACATATAAGGAAAGCTATACAACAATATATAATATGTGTATGCATCTTATAAAGTACATCTTTGTGTGTCTGTATGTCCGCTCAATGTCTTCCTCAATGAGCGTTTTCCATATAGGCAAATAAGTTATAACATTAGTAATTTTTTAAAAACGCGATTTAGACGAATTTGATATCAATTGATAGGTTTCTCATCAGTCTAAATTGATCTGTGAAATATATAAATGTGTGAAAATGCAAGTAAAAAAGTTGATATTTTTTACTTGGTGTCGCTTGCGATATTACGGATCATCAACGGATCATCATATTCTATATTCTACCTACGTGCCTCTACCCTTGCCGCTTTGAGATGGTACCATATAATTCGATGATAATCATTTGAATGTTAGTGCTCCTAGATCTTTACAACACGAACGTTTATCTTAGAGTCGAATAAGTCATACCAATCGTAAGCACACACAGATTTTGACAAATCTGGTATTATTTGGTAGGTTTCTCATCAGTCTAAATTGATCTATGCCTACAGAAATGTGTGAAAATGCAACCTAGAAAAGTTTATATATTTTACCCAGTATCCTTTGCGACTTTACCATTACCAATCTTCATATCCTTGTTACGTGCCTCTAGTATTGCTGTTTTGCGATGGTATCACATACCTCGATGCTGATACTAGTGATATGAAGCATATACTTAAGCAATAAAACAGTAAAAATTATGTGTATGTATCTTATTAAGTACATCTTCATTTCTCTGTCCGTGCGCCTATATCCGTGCAACATGATCGTTTTCTATAAGGCTAAATATGTCATGTTAATCGTAAAAAAAGCTACAAAGATTTGGACCTATTTGATATCCAGTCATTGGTTTCTCATTAGTCTAAAACGACCCGTGTCAATATAAATGTGTGAAAATGCTACCTTGAAAGTTGCCTTTTTTGTCTCGGTATTGCTTGCGACTTACCGATCTTCATATCTTTGCTACCCGCTTCTACCCTTGCCGTTTTTTGATGGTTTGTATATAACCAAATAAGTCATGCCAATTGTAAAGAACCACCGATGTTAACACATTTGATATTAGTTTATAGGTTTCTCATCCTCCAAATCTTTCTGTTTTTAAGTAAACGTTTTTCTAATTCAACTAACGGGTCATCACGCTAAAATTACGCTACTGACAAATGTCACCTTAATATCCTACATACTAAACTTAGACAAGCAGGTAGTCTCCTGAAATCCGACCTTTACATGGTGAATTTAGTTAACTCTTTCACGTGTGCATGTGCTTATGATAATGAAGAAGTTGAACACTTTGTCTATTGCCCCTTACCTAATGCCAAAGATCCCAGCTCTTTCGCTCTACCTTTCAATACACTTCTTGGTTAAGTCTAGATTTATCATTGAAAAGTGACGTGACTACTCACCTACAATAAGATGTCTTTCTGCTTGTGTGATGACCCGTTAGTTAAATTAGAGAAACGTTTCTTAAAAATAGAAAGATTTGGAGGATTTCGGATATCATCAGGCAGAGAGTTCTAAAGACGAATCGTATATGGTAAAAGGTCGTGTGAAAGTATAAAGTTTGGTTGAGATTGGTGTGATACTTTGAGAGTAACGTAGACGATAATTAGATGCCTCATATCTCCTTTGTGGAAGAAGTTCGTTTAAATAGTTAGGTACTTGAGTATTTATAATCGAATACATAATGCATAATCTCTTCCTTTTCCTTCGTTGTGCAAACCAAGCAGTTTCCGCATAAAGAGACTATCTAGAAGAATTAATGGGTATAGATCTGGAACGATCCGTGCATCTTCCATCTGATTTTCCCCCCTTTATTCTGATCTTTCCGAATCTTCAATAGAACAATTATCCCAGACTCCAGAAGTATATTCTAAGGTTGGACTTATGAATAGTGTATATAATTTAGCTGAAGTCAACAATTAGTCTGCATTTAGACGGTAGTGTTTTATCTCCTTTCTTATACATCGGTATGTCATACGCTAGCTTGCACTGTGTTAGGAACACGCTGGCTGGGAGTGATTTATTTAAATGTATTTGCAATGGAACATACATTTCTTCAACTATACTTGTACAAGTTTATTACTTATTGGATTGGTTCCAGCGGTTTTGTTTAGGTCAAGACTAGTTACTACATCTATAATTTCTTGTTTATATATAATGATGGCAGAAATAAAAGTTTCATTTCTAACTTCAAAATGCGGTAACTGTTTATCATAATTTTTTAAACGTGTAACATATCAAACTTCCGAGTTCAACAGGTCGCACTTCTCCTGATCACTTGTTGCAAATTTAGATGATCATTTCGTACGTTTCAGTGGAGGTAATAGGTTCCATGTCTTTGTAGAATGTACTTGTTATCTCATTATTTTCCAATAAGGTCGAGGATTTGATCCGATGGCAGGGGTTGAACCTGCATCCTTTCGGTCGCAGGTCTGAGACGCTAACCACTGAGCCAATGTTGCTCCTCTTAAGATTAATATACCCATATGATATTTTCCAGTATCATACGTAACTATATGATACGTTTAATAACACCCAGTAACTCAGCAAATGCCGGCATGACGACATATGAATTGAAGGTGTAATGACGAATGTAATTTAAAGTCAATTATGTAACCTATTTTTATGCTTTTTATTGAATATCATTTCTGTCATGTGATACACATAACATAATCTTACATTTAAGTTTATTTAAAATGAAATTTATGAAATTCGTTAAATAGTTTCAATCTTTTGCGACTCTCGTGAAAAGATCCTTCATTGCTGTTCATATAATTTTACATGTCATTATATTTCTTTATTGATTTGCACTTTGGTTACAAAAGAGACAACTTTTGCAATTTAAAACTTATTTCATCTATACTACACTAGTATAGCTCATGAAATGAAGGCAGTTTACTTGGCCTCTAATTCATCTATAGGGAATGATACCTGCGGGAGACTGCTCTATCTGACCAGTGTGTAACTATGGAAACGGTAATTTAGTGACCTCTTCTCCAGCCTCGAGCTTTAGGTTAAGACTGAAATTCGCTGTCTTATGTAATGTTCTGTATCTGTAGTTTAAAGCTGGGAGAATTATACAAAGAGAATAGCAAGTAAACCCTTCTGTAAATGGAGCAAACTCGCACTTTTACACTGTAAAACTAATTTATCTTACAATCATTTATGAATAATTAAAAATTACTGAGTAGTAACTAAGAATATATAAATTCTTTAGATGGAGACCCAAATTTCATTTTTTAAATTATCGTATTTTTTATGTTTACTTTCCAGATACATTTTTAAAAAAATTCTCAAGAAAATATGAAATCTGACAAAAGATAACGAAAGTCTTATTATTTTGATTTTTTGTAAAGAGCAAAGAAAGAAAACTATTAATGACATAAGCTTTCATCATGACATATACACACTAGCCTCCACAGAAGTACCTTTATGACAGTACGGTTAAAATAGAAATAAATATGCATATACAGTTGTAAACTTTCCCGATTTATGACTAAACATTTATACTGTGATAGGGTATTCTTAGTAAGTAAAATGTGTATTATACAATGAATGAATAGGAGGTATTCGATGAATGGACTGCACGCATTTCAGGTGCAGTGGCTACTCAAGATTATTTACTGATGCACAAACTAGTTATAGTTGTCATACTGGTTGTCATTCCAGGGATACTGACAGTCAGTGATTTCCACCTTGTAAAATCTTTCCTCTAGGGCGGACAATAATAATAGTTTCTGAAGCTGATTTTATTAGCAATGGTTTGCAAAATAACAACAAATATCCTTGTGTTTTATCAACTCATTATGGTTCCGCTGCTTTGGTAGAACAAAAAGGAATGTTCTTTATTGTTTTATGAATTTTATGCCCTGTGACAATGGCCAACATTTTGTAGGTCACGATCACTTTGGCATAAACTTATTTTATGCATGGCAGTTGGAAACTACGAAAATCTTCTTAGAGGCGAGCTGTATAATCGGCAGTTACATTGTTATTCTGAAAGAATTCTGATAACTAAATAAATAAGTAAATAAATAAAAACACCATCTTTTATCATTAAAAGTTGCCAAGTGTTGTTTATACATTGTACGTGGCGTAATTCGTAAGTTTACTCGGCATATTTTCAACTCGGTAACGCCTGGTAACGGTCATACTTTTA
Source organism: Sinohyriopsis cumingii (assembly GCA_028554795.2). Taxonomy (NCBI): domain Eukaryota; kingdom Metazoa; phylum Mollusca; class Bivalvia; order Unionida; family Unionidae; genus Sinohyriopsis; species Sinohyriopsis cumingii. The sequence goes on along the minus strand of CM068834.1, from coordinate 10,604,193 downwards.
CCTAAATATGTGGGTCCTTTGAGAGCATCGTAAATGTATGGAGGAAAAGAAATAATTGTATTTTATGCTCATCTCAAAAGATTTGTTTGTATTTCTGCGAAATAGTCATGCCTAACCAGATAATAGCACAGACCCCCCCCACTGTAACTACAAAGCCTTGAGCAAGTGCGAAGTTACCAGTTAATTTTATTGTTTGTTTCTATTTTTCAAGTTGTCTTCGTGTGTGCGCGCGTAAATTGAAAGCTTGTTATTACCAGTCAATATCGTCAATCATATTTGCTCCATTATTCCATGCAGATAAGAAAGGAACTAATTTTGTGTTGAATTTGTGCCCCCCCCCCCCCCATCCCACCCCGCCCCGGCACGGTACAATAAACAAACACTTGATTGAAAATAAAATAAAAGAAACTAACCTTGCATTGTTATAATGTATTCCTTCTTTTTTCATCATGCGAAATTTACAGAACAAAATATATCAACGAACTCCGTAAATGTAGCGGATGCCGGCATGCGTATGCATCCTTACTGTGTGTGTATCGCTAATGTCAGATAAAAAAAATATCGCAAAAGAGACGAAAATATCACCAGATTGCTTGAAGGCGCCTGCCATTCACGCATGATAAGTTTCAAGGTGCAAACGGACCAAGATTATATTGTATCCAGGTTAACTATACGACGATATCTCGCAAATAAAAAAAAAAAATCATTATTTTAAAGAACATACAATGTGAGTGCAAATGATAATCTTTCGCAGGTATGAGTTACGAAAGTATCATGGGGGGGGGGGGGGGCACCAGACAGATGACCCCCACCACACAAAAAATAAAGTGTTTTCATGTACTCTTGTATACCCCAAGATGTGTGTGCTTGTTTAAAGTTTAAAAAAGGAATTTTGATCAAACTTTTAGTTTATAATTAGTCCTAGTGTTTTCTAAAGGGTAGTAGTCTGAAACATGGGTCTTATTCCCATTTTCAGATTTCATATCCTTGATTTTTAGTGATCTTTGTCAAGAATTTTCTATGTTCCGTGTATGCTATGTGTATCAATGCTATGGTGTGTGTATGCTATATAGTCTGTGTGTAGGGACAGCAATACTATGTCAAATTTGTCTCTGTTGTCTTAATATATATTTTTCTATGGACTTTTCAAATTTATTTGTTTGTCCTGGTATAAATTTAGTTGCTTTTGAATTAATTTGCAATTTAGAATTCCGGCGAGATGAACGGTATACTACCATTTGAAATTAAAATAAAACCTTTTGTTTTATGTGATTGACTATGGTGTGGTGTTTCTCACATTAAAGTCTATTTTCAAAATGAGGTAGGCTGTATTCGAGTCGGGGTCCGCACTTTCTTTCTTTATTTATTTGTGTTTCTCCCGATTCGAGTTAGGCCTCCTCTCTAGTATTTAATTTATAATGTAAAAGAAGTAAATATCCAACCCAAAACCCCTTAGGAAGCTTTATACATTTACTGGTTTGGTTTTAGCATGAAAAACATAAGTGACATCTACAAAAATAATAAACTGGTAAAAAGACTAGAAACAACAAGGACCTTTAGAAGTATAAAGGAACTTTTATGTAAATATAGGGAAAATGAGGAACTTTGGGGAATTGAAACTAAGGAAACATATAATTGGATAAGGGAAAATTTAACCTCTAAAATTAAAAATAAAGTAGAGGAGGAAATATCTCGGTTAATTGGGACAGACCTTAGAGGTACTGGACCAACATCGGCTCTCCAAAAATACAAAGCTTGATATTCAGATATCTACACGACATATGCATACATGTAAATTATCTCATGTGCAAATGTGCGAACTTCACAAAATATCATGCGATGGCACAGTGCGAGTTTAGGAAACAAGACAGGATACAATTAATTATGGAGATATCCAAGAAATAAAAATACAGAAGAAACCAAGTTTTATATCAAGACGGCAACTTTAACAAAACTTTAATAGGAAAAATAACAGATAACATAACTAAAACCATGATGGCGTGTGACCAAGTCATAAACATAAAAAAAAATGAATAGGCAAATTTTTTTGTAATCCTTTCAAATTAATTAGAAAAAAGAACTTCTAGGAAGATTTGTGAATGGGAGGGACGGGGCTGCAAAGGGTGAAAAGAAGGGGAGGGAGATGGGGCAATGGATAATCTCCCCTTAAAGGGGACCATCACAAAGTGAACCCTTGCCCTCATACCCCCACCCCGGATTGGAATCTGCTGTAGCCGCCACCCTTTTAGATTCTTATAAATTTTCCTAAACAGCTTCAGTTTCTTTTTATTATCCATTACAATTAAAATTAAACAATTAAATAGACTTTAATTATATTACGTAAACTATCACAAATCCTAATTATCGGGACAGAGAAACTATATGGGAAAAGAACGAGATAATGACGTCATGGGGCTATGAAAGAGTCGGGAAAAACACCTCATATAGGAAACTTTACATACATACACGAAAACAAAGGATCTAATAAGTCTCTCTTCTAATTCTATTTGCTCAAAATTGCAGCTCTCGCACTGCACGGTAAATCCCCACTGTGTGTGTGTATGTGTGTGTGTGTGTGTGTGGGAAGAACAACCATTTTTAGAGATTTTGGCAGAAATCCAATAAATAATTTGAGACGGCCTAACTCTAGGTGGGAGAAATACAAGCAAATAAAAAAGTGTATGGACTCCAACTCGAGTACAGCGGATTTCAATTTACAAATCCAATATGTGAATAATGACACAATATATTTGCACACAGAACACATTAAGTTTTTTTTTTCTTAATTAAATTATAATACACCGTTACTTAGCCAAAATTCAAAAATATATTAAATAAATAAAAATAAACCTTTTCTTGATCCGATTATAAGGTCCTAAGATTACTGGGGAGATTTGGGAAAAAATAAAGGCTATCCCAACTTGGAAGCAAAATATAGCATACACAAACTATAGCATATATATATATAGCACACACGGGATATAGGCAACCTCTAGCCAAGGTCAACCAAGAGTATAGCGAAGGGATTTCAAGTCAGGTGATGGAAAGATAGAAACCTATTCGGAAAAACAACCCTATAGATAAAACTAGGTTTTAAAAGAAATACCCCGTTAAAAAGGAGAATTAAATTTTTTTGACCTAAATTCTTTTGCATAATATAAAACATACAACACATGGGGGGGTGGGGTGGATAAATACACATAAAACACTATAATGTTTTGGAAAAGTGGGGTGGGGGGTCTGTCTGGTGCCGGCCCCCCCCCCCCAGTACTTCGTCTTGTGGGGATAAATGTACGTCATTTCCTGCTGGCGTCCTCTATAGGTGGAAAATCGTATCTAAGTAACAGTGATGTATACTTTTATTTCGAGAAATTAAATTATTTTTTCTGTACACTTTATAGGTTTTTTTTGGTTCTTTTTGTTAAAGTATAACTACTTTTAATCATGTTATGCAAATCTGATGTATAAAGAAAAATGTTGGTGCATGGCCGGTAACTTTTATACGTCATGGCAACGGAAAATAAATTCCGCGCATGCGCATTTTGTGTGGGAGCACCAAAAAAAACCCCACACAAAAACAAGCAATCTACTAAAACAAGCCATTACGTGAGAACTTGGCCTGAAAAGAGCAAATATAGGTACTATAAAATATTGCTAGTCTCGGATTTGACAAGCCTTAGTTTTTTATGCTGATGAAACATTTTTCAGTAGAATTTTTTTTCCTACAGTTTAAATGCCTAATTTTACTGTTTATAATCATACATGTTCAAATGTACTGGTCACATATAACAATATCGTCGAAATATTAACTGATACCATGCTGGATTTATATAGAATGTCTAAATAATCATAAAACTAAAGGTGTAATTGATTATAACCAATATATATTTTTTGCAATAACAAGATAATGAGATCCGAACATTGACCAAACAGTACTTAGAGAAATTCAATATCGATTAGTTCATCCTCAACCTCCAACTGATATACTTTATTGCAAGGGGTAAATGGTACCGTATTGAAAGACGTGTTAGGAAAAAGATACCGTTGTTAAAGAATATCCTGACCGACTGAGATCTTAACATCGTACATCATAGCTGCAAACAGTGCAAGCCAATATACACATTTGCATTATGCTCACGCAAGAAATATTGTATCAACCAAATGGGTTTCTTGACCGAGCGATGTCAAGCCCTTGCGCGAATCCCGCTACGAGTCATAGGTTTCCCCGATTCAAAGGAATCCTGTACAACTATTTCTGCAAACTGGAAAGTCCAACGCGTCCAATCTATCAGTAATGTTACTCTAATTAATACATGACCACAAATCCCAACTTCCCAATTGTATGTCAATGTCACAACTGCAAAGCTTCTCTTCGTTAACTTTCCGTAACTTACCGCCAGTATTTCACGCCGTGAAACTACACAACTCAACAACCTAATACAGGGAACCGTTTTTACTACGCCACCTTAGGCCTTTTAAATCATGATTTTTAGCTTCATTTCGCCTGTAACTTTGTAACATATTTACCACCACAGCAACAATAAATGGCGCCCGCCGACGGCGGAACAGTCCTTTTCTGTTGATTCCATTGTATAATTTACCAATCTCCAGTCATAAATACTGCACCTGGAGTCACACGATCAATTCACGCAATTAGATTTGAATAGGGACTACTGAGTGACAGGGATACTCATGCGGCTCTTACCTGAATTCACCAAAAGTAAACCATGTCATCTTGAAACTCACTTACACTTCACTCCGTAACGTTTGCCCCTAGTAATTGGCTAATTATTTTGGTCTAAAGACTATAATCCCAGCACCGACTTCCCATATTCAAGCAAGTATATAAGGAATCCTTAAAATGGAGAGCGGTAAACAAATGCGCATACTCCAAAATATATTACAATATTATACATACCTTGGAATTTTATTAACTATTTTTGTTTACATATTTTCATTGTACTCGTGGATGGGTAATGTGATTTTGCGTTCTGCCTTGCTTATAAAATGTATTGTCTTTGGTCAACAAAAGTTGATTTAGAGAGGATAAGAAAAGAAGTTTTGTTAAACGATGATGGAATTAAATAAACACTGGGGACAATATCGTACGTTGCACATAAATCGCAGAGATTAATTGAGATTTTGCTTAACGGTCAATCAGTCCGCACTCGAAGTAGGGAAATAAGCGAATAGTGCAAAAGCCGACCATTGTCTGATAATCGACGTACATCTGCCACAGCCATATATTGTAAAAATCCCATTACTACAGGTAAAAAAGAATTAACTACAACTGCTTCTTTGGGGCGTCATGTGTGACCAGTGTATATTAGTACTGTGTTAGAAAAATATTGCGACAAACCAAAGTAAAGAAAACAGTCACTTTTATCAATCAGTCCATATCGTTTTACAAATTATACTGAATAACTGACTTCAGTAGAACTCAGAAGAATGTATTCCTGTAAGCACATCACGATTGCGGTGTTTGTACATTTATATAAAGTGGGATCATTTTACAAGCAAAGTATACATTTAAAAATTAACACTACAAATGAGACAACGCTTAAGTACATACGGATTATAATCGTGAGATGGCAAAGAATGGTTCATATGTTGAGAGGTAACCAATACACCAACAAAATAAGAGTTTGTAAGAACATCTTATTTCCTTCTTAGATATACTTAGCCATAATGCAAATTGTTTCCTAATATGAAACATGTAAACATATTCCGACCATGCTGGAAACAAAAATAGTAAATTTAATTTAGTTCAGCGTAAACTGTAAGTTAGTTCTTTCCTTTTGGCATGGTGTCTGAATAAAAAAGTATATTTCTCAAATTTGCTAACCACTACACTGTCATTATGTAATTAGATACCTAATTGATGTACCATGGTTGTATACATATATCTATAAATATATATAGTTTTGTGGACATGTACGGTTGAATAATACCATCCCGTGTTTGTGTAGGGAAATGCGTACATCACAATCGCACTCGTAAATTTGAATCAATACCATCTCATGAATGGTTAGGGGCCGTCCATTTAGTATGTACGCATAGAAGGGTGGGGTGGGGGTAACCCAAATGCATAGGCTTGAGCATGGAGGTATACTGATAATATATGTACGCATTTAAGGGGGGGGGGGGCGCTGAAACCTCGAAAATAAGTTGTATAATACGTAACCTGTTCGACTTGGTTCAGTAGGCTTTTGCATTTTAGCGGACATAAGACAAACTTGTCCCACCCAGTCACACTATCCTGACACCAGGCCGACTAATCCGAACACTAACCTCTTAATGATCGGCACCAAAAGAGGCAGCTGCTAGTACCATTTTTATGTCTTTAGTATGATTCGGCCGGGGTTTGAATACGCGACCCCTCGCATCCGAGGCGGACGCTCTATAGACACATTGCACCATCGGAGAAGTCGCTTAGTAAAGAATGTACGATACTGGTTCCTGTTTTTCATGACAACTCGACCTGGAGACCTACCTGATGGAAAATGAAGGCGCATTATAAGGTTATAATATACGAGTCCATAAATACATAAATATTTTTTAAATTATAATTTTCGAGCAATTAGTGTCTCTTAGCATTTAACAAAGTCTGCTTGCAGTAGCGTACTAAGGGGAGGGGGGTTACAACATACTTCGATGCTAATACTACTGATTTCAAGCATAAAATTAAAGCTAAACAACAGCATATAACATGTTTACATATATTATTAAGTACGTCTTCATTTGTCTTTCCGTGCGCCAAATACCTTCCAACACAAAGATTTTCCATATAGGTAAATTAGTTGTACCAATCTTAAACAACCATATATTTCGACATATATAATATCAATGTATAGGTTTCTCATCAGTTTAAATCGATCTGTGCCAAAAAAAGTCGAGAAAATTAATAACAAAAAAGTTGGTATTTATGACTCATTATTGCTTGCGACTTTACCGATCTTCATATCCTTGATATGTGCATCTACCCTTCCCGTTTTGCGATAGTAGCACATACTTGGATGCTAATACTATAGATTTGAAGCATATAATTTAAGATGTACAACATTAAATAATATGTGTATGTATCTTATTAAGTACGGTTTCATATGTCTGTTTGTGCACCCGATGCCTTCCTATCCGAACGGTTTCCATATAGGTGAATAATTTATACCAATAGTAAACAAACACAGCTTTTGACAAATTTCATATTAATATATAGGTTCTCATCTGCCTAAATCGATTTGTGCCAATAGACGTGTGTGAAAATACAAAATAAAAAAGTTCCACTTTTTACGGAATATCGGGTGCGACTTTACCGATCTTCATATGCTTGCTACTTTAATACACCCTTCCCGTTTTGTGATTGTAGCACATACTTCGATGCTAATATTAGAGATCTGAAGTATAGAATTAAAACTATACAATATTATAAAATGTGTGTATATATCTTAATAAGCACGTCTTTATTTGTCTGTCCGTGCGCCTAGATCCGACCTATACGAAAGTTTTTCACATGGGCGAATAAGTCATAACAATCGCAAAAACAACGGTTTTGACACATTTGATATCAGATGACAAATTTGATTTTAATTGATATGTTTCTAATCATACTAAATCGATCTGTGCCAATAGACATGTGTGAAAATGCAAAATAGAAGGTTTTGTTCTTTTTACTGAATATCGGGTGCGACTTTACCGATCTGCATATCCTTGCTACGTGAATCTACCATTGCCGTTTTGCGATCGTACTACATATTTCGATGCTATTGCTATATATCTAAAGCATATAATTAATTAAAGCCGTACAACTGTAAATAGTATGTGTATGTATCTTATTAAGTATATCTTCCTTTGTCTGTCATTTCGCCTAATGTCTTCCTATACGATCGTTTTCCATACAGGTGAATAACTCATAACAATAGTAAATAAACCCCGATTTTGACAAATTTGATATAAATTGATAGGTTTCGCATCAGTCTAAATCGATCTGTGATAGTAGAAATGTAAGAAAATGCAATATGAAAGTTTTGGTATATTTGACTCTGTATCGCTTGTGAATTTAACAATCTTCATAACCTTGATACGTGCATCTTCCATTGCCGTTTGTCTCGGTATCACAAACTTCAATGTTTATAGTATAAATCTGAAGCATACAAGGAGAGCTATACAACAGTATATAATATGTGTATGAATCTTATTAAATACATCTTGATGTGTCTGTATGTCCGCCCAATGTCTTCCACAGCGAGCGTTTTCCATATTGTGTATTGTTCCACTTCCTATTTTTACACTACCTAATTTTGACCTAGTTTAATAAACACCCATTTCTACAGAGGACACATCTGTCGCAGCCTCGACATTTTTTTACACTTATCAGCATTGAGTCACTCGGACAAAAAGATTTGTCAAAAGTCATATCATTATTATTAATGAAGTGAAACAAGGACACATACGATGAAAAAAATAATACATTTCTCCAATTCACTTTTTTCCAACCAGGAAGTCCTCTTAAAATCTTTACCAACTATTCAGACAAGGCAAATACAATTCGTTCCATACCAATCATCCAGTCTGCTACTCAACATGTGTTAGCTATGTGACAGCTGATAACTGCATCTCCATCACTTTTTTAGAATTGTGTTTTGTGTTTTACGTGAATATGTCATTACTGATTTTCTGAGGTGGTTCTTGGGTATTTTACTTTGGAGTAATGAACATGAAACACACGTTTATGGTATATTTCATAAATAAATCAGCATCCTCTACATTACTGCTAATTTAAATAAAATTACGTGTATTACTATTAGGATTTTTCTCTCAAGAAAAGGCAATTTTACTTTAATAGTAAATTTTCAAACGTCCATTAAACTAATCTTGATATTTAACTTATTTTGACAAATTAATTTTTTCTAAATGTCTTCTGTCTCCTATTATTTGCACTATTAGAGAAATAAGTTATGAAGTATGCAAAACAGTTTTGTACCTTAAACAGTACATGTACATTAAAGAATTGGGGTTCTGCATATTCACAATGCCATTTAATTATTGCAAGGATGTTGTACACTAAATCCAGTATTCTTTTATTATAAGTAAACAATTGTATTATTATACCATCATGATTTTCCCCCAATTTTATTCTTTCAGCTTTTCCAACAAAATATCTGTTCCAAAACAAATTTTTTGATAAATATAGGAACAAATTCTGAGTAAACACCATTTTTCTTTTGTTGTCGTTGTTAATGGTAGACTGAGAGAAGAAAATGCAGCAGCATATAATATGAACTTAA